>WEIV01023490.1:3732-18389 GCA_013390005.1 Calyptomena viridis
GAGCATTATGGCTGTTAGCAAACCCTACACAAATAGTCAGATTTTTGTTTTTCCTGTCATGCTGAAGGTTATCTCCCCAGTTGCTCTGAAAATCAGGTGACAACCATTTCCCATGATGCTTTAAGGGCTGTCAAACTGTCCATCAAACTGCCACCTGACCAATCGTTCCCATGGTTCTTTTAGACTTCTAGTATGATAAATTGAAAGGCACTATTATCTGCCTGTTGTGAAGAGGAACTGCTTAGGCTTTGATAAGATATCACTAGTCCCAGGTGAGAGGAGGCTGACAGCACATCAAGACAAGAAAACACATGGAAACAGTGAACATAGGAGCAAAAGGTTTACAAACATCTGTTGTCATTATTTATTACCCTTTTTCCTTGGTGTTAGCTCCATCCTCATTCTATGTCAGTTTAAAAAGAAAGACTTTCCTTTCTTCCCAGTCAGTCTTAACTGCTGCTATTTTTAAACCAGTTAGTTGTAGAATGAGAAATATTTTCAATATGAAAGATATCTTTAATAAAAGGTTGCATTAGCTACTTTTCTGATACATGTTGCTTTTACCATCATGATATTTGAAGTTTTATATGATTCTCATGGTGCAATTATGTCATAGAAAATGAGAAACTCTGAGATATGAAGACTTTGTAAGCTCCACAGTTATTCTTCCATTCATACCTTGAGACCAATTCACAGTTTTCTTGCTGGTATTTCAGATCTGTCCTTATACAAGCATCCAAAGTTAGCTGAAGATACTTCAGAGCCAAAACAATATGTTGGTATTTATTGTTTGTTTTCAATAAAAAGAAGCTGGTTGCTAACATCACCACCTTGTGTACAAATATTTGTTTGCATGTAGTTTTAAACGATTTTAGGCAGTGCTGTAATTTCCTTAGACAGCACTGTTGCACAAAAGAACATTTAAGTAATTTTATCATTAAAAATGAAAAATATTTAAGCCCTTCAGGTTCATTTAACTATAATCTCATGCTTGTCTAAGTTAAGATTGACAGCAAGCTTCCATACCCTGTGGACAAATGCTATTCACTGGAGTAAACAGTCAAAAGTCCACAAAAAAGGGTTTCAGCAGTGGTAAATATACTTCCAAAACTACTAATAAAGGTAAGGTTCGTGACTAAAGTACATTCAGCTAATTTCTAAAGTCTTTTTTGAGAAATGATCTTACATTTTGAGATACTTCCAACTTCCTCATATTCTAAACACCTGATTTTTAAAGTGGAAACTCAGTTCATCCATGCTAGAGGATGCTACAAAACGCCTCTGATCAATAAGCATGGTAAGATACTCTCTTCATGAGCCAGGTTAAAAATGAACAGATATCATAACCAATGAACTCCATAATATCAAGCTGATTTTGTCAGGATGGTTTCTTCTATCCTTTTCATGCAGTTAGTGTCAAGTGTGGTAGCCAGAGAGGAAAAACAAGAATGAAATAACAGGGCATTTTCCCACTCTCAAATGAAAAATTGTGCTGAGCTAAAATATTCTCTCAGTTATTGCTGACCTGCCAGCACACACAGCAGTGCTCTCTGGGCACTTTTCAATAAGAAAAGAACATGGTTCCTTTCTCTAGGTCATTATAATGGAAAGACATGGGAATATTGAAAAGAAAGAGACAAAATACACTGAGTGGTTGAGGTGGTGGCTGACCATTTGGATAATCATGTTATATTAAACCTATATTTCTTCTGTTTTCTCTAATCTTGAAGAAAGAAGCACAAGTGCAAAGGGAGAAGGGACTTTTCACTTAGTATCAGCAAAAAAGTATTTCATGTATAGAGACTGGGAGAGAAGCAGCTGCACTCTGCTATGAGAAACTGATAACTGGGCTATAGATGGGCAAAGAAGTGGATGTGATTGGGCAACAGCAGGTAAAAATGGCAAGGCACAGTCATGCAGGATCAGCACACGGACAGAAAGCTTCAGTGTGGTATAGGACAAAGCTGTTTCAAAGATAGGCACAACAACTGGATGACCTTAAAAGTGGGTTTGCAAAGACAGGTAAGACTTCAGGTTAAGTGCTGACATGTCCAGGAAGCTCCACTGAGGAAGAAGCTAGAAATGAACACACTGCTCACTAAGGCCTTTAGCATTGATCCTACAGTTACAGAACTCTCTGACAGAAGCAGAAAGTCTTCTGCAAAGAGAAAATTTTAAATTGTTTAGATAATGTTAAAGTCAGCCTTAAATTGTGGGATTGTAAAATTCTATGACCACCAGAGTTATAGAATTTTCTCCAGTGACCATTTAGAGTTTGAAGACAGAAAGCAAACATATGGGATACACAACTGTACAGCTCCATATTAAGAAATAAATTATGTTCACAGTGAAGCGTTATTGAAGGAGACAATGCACAGTTCTTTCTTAATAGAAAGATTATACTTTGCTCACAGCTTGTTGTGTTTACCTCCTGATAGCGAGTTTTGCCTGCACAGACTGTCAATGAGTAACAGGACTGTAGGGAAGCATCAGATCCTGAACAGCTCTATACTTGCTGTCTCAACCGCTCTGACAGAGTCCCAGTATTCCAAATCTGCACCTATTAAAATATACAGCCTTTTTCAGTAGCCAACACATGCTTAACAAACCATGAAAAAACACTATCTAATCTCTGTTCTATATTTTATCTCTTCTTTTCAAGTTCTGTTAACAAATATAGAAAAAATGTCATCAATAAGATTAAAAATGAAACGGACTTGCTGTTCCAGTGACAATAATTGCATTTGCCAGCACTGCTGACATAGCACAGGTTTCTACCTGATAGCTGCCAGAATAAAGAAAAAGGAAAATAAAATAGGAGAGAGATGAGCAGAGAGAGGTAGAAGGGCAAAGAAATCACTGCAATGGTTGCGAAAAGGTTGATTTAAGTCATCCTGAGAGATAGAAAGTGGCATAGAAGAGACAGTAACTGATTACAGAAGTTGAGTCATCTCCATTTGTGAGAGATGTTCATGGGAAACTTTCGTCAAAGGTCAGCCTAAGGAATTTAGGTGCAGTCACACAGGAATATTCAAACAACTAAATCTCACCAGGAGTTTTCCTAGTCCTAATGTCTGGGTCATTCTCTTGTGTTGAAGGAAGAGGCTGCTCGGTGATGGAAATACAGAGCTCTTATTGCATTGGATATACTGTGGCCACCACATGTACCAAAATAGCAGATCTGGATCAGTTTGGGATCCTGTGTCAATGTTGTGTGGTTTAAGATAGTAGAATCTCCTTCTCTCTGGAAGAAAGAGCCCTTCAGTTCATCATGGCCCACTGAGTCTATACATCCCCTCACTGCAGTCCACCACCTGTGCCAGGAGGAGATCAACCATCTCTGAACTTATTTCACAATGGCTGGAGAGGACAATGCAGTAGCTATAACCAAGGGGACAGTCAGCAGCACATTTATCAATGGGTAACCCAAGGTGTAAACTTACAGGATATTACCTAGTCTTTAGACACTACTTACCTTTTCATTTTTCTTTTGCAGTAAATGCCATATGAACACATTTTCACTTCCACAGATCCCTCTGGGTTTACAAACCTTCTGGGCTTCTGAAAGCCCATATGTACCCATAGCTCATGTTAACATAGTACAGTATGATGCCAGTCACACCACAGAGGTAGGCCAAAATCTTGCAACAGAAACGGTAACATCATTGAAAATATATGAGAATTAGAACTGCCATCCTAAGTAACCTAAAAACCTCAATGTTACTACTTTTGAAAGACTCTCTTCTTTGAGAAGGCAGGACCTTGGCCCTGCCTATGTGTACAAGTAACTGAATGGAGGCAAATGTAATAGGACTACTCATGCATAAAGCTAGTCACATGCATTAACGCTGGCAGGAACAAGGACTTTCTTTTCATACTTACACTAGAGGATAGTAAAAGAAATGCTGCTTAAAGAAATCCATCAACTAATTCAAACTCTAAGCTAGCTACTTCAGAACCTAGTACAATGGCCACACTCAATGAGTCCATTGAAGACCTGGAGACGAAGTAAAAACAGGTTTCTTTTTGAAGAACATTACGAGATCAATACAGTGCCGTGGATATTAGGAAAAGTCACTTTAATAAAAAGGAAATTGCACATAATGTAACAAAACAATTGCTATTTGGAAGGACCTGAAAAAATGGAACAATGTTATATGATATTTCTTAACTTCATTTCCCATCCATTGCAGAAATCATAACAATAAAGTTTTCTACATAAGCAACTTTATGAGCTGAAAGACGAGAATGTATAATTCCTTTCCATGGACTAAGCCAAAAGAAATGAAGAAAAAAATTGATTCTTCTCTGTTAGCCTCCTGTGTAAAATTTTTCTCCTTATCATCTCATCTAGTCATATCTTTCTGCAGTTTGAATTACCCTCTTTTCCTCAATCTGGTAAGGCAGTGAAAGGATGTTTGTTCTGCTAATTAACTTTATTACCCTGATAACTCCCTGCAGCCTTTGACGAAAACAATTACCGTTCCTCCTTTTTTTTTCCCCACTGGCAAAGAAAAAAAAAAAAAGGAAAAAAAAAGAAGGAAAAAAAGACGACTATTAATTAGAAACGAGGCCCTGGTCCCTGCCATGTTAGCCTGCCACGTTCTCAGACCCTCGAGCGGGATAGCATTACATTGTCAGTAGTAATTTAGCTCTCATCTGTCTCTGCTAATTATTGTCACATTCATCAAATTCATCAACAAAAGTGCTCTCAGAAGGATTGCATATTTGCAGTTAATACAGCATAAACTGGTATTACCCATCACCACATTTGTGATGATGAGAGGGACACAACTTATTCATCCCTAATTAGAGCAAGCTGGGTAATTAATTATACATTCCGCCTTATTACTTCTGAGTTCCCAGATATTGTTTGTCTAAAAAGGGGGAGAGAGAGGAAGAGAGAGAAGCCTGAAAATTAAAAAAAAAAAAAAAAAAGGGGGGAAAAAAAAAGGGGGGAGAGAGAGAGGAGAGAGAGAGAAATGTGTGATGTGTTTTGTCACATGTGCTATGCCATAATTCCCACCTGACAAACTAGCTGAATCAGTAGAAAATTGCAAGTTGTCAGCAGCAGAATAAACTGCTGTAATAGCTGATTAATGATCAACACCTGTGACAGGTGCTACACGGGACTGTAAACTTGGTGTGATTAACAGTCACCGGACGAATAAATATTAGTGACAGTCAGTGGAGAGCGAGTTTGTGTGTTTTAACAAATCTCACACATTACAGTTATTGATATTTCCAGTATAGGCACTTTCTTTTTGGTAATTACCTGACAACACTGGAAGAGTGTTTTAATCTACTGTGTTTGTTTCTCTTCTGTGTATTTATTTCAGAGTTCAAAATGGTCTTTTAACAAGATGACCTTGCAGAGTTCAAAACTGCAGACAAATTTAGAGTAGTCACAAATATTTCGTTCCATGTCCAGCTCATAGCAACATTCACAAATATTCTTCCAAGGAACTTAAATATACACATATATAAGCCCACATCGATAAAACCACAAATACTATATAAATATACATGTATACTTATAGAGATACATTTTCGAAGCCCATAGTTCTAAGAGTCAACTCAGTATTGTTTCCCATGTCAGTGGTTATGACATACACTTGACTGTTATGGGAAAGCAGTATTTCTTTCATTCCACCATCAAAGATGTATGAAATTTTTCCGTAGGACAACTTCATTCTCATTAATTTAGACTTACAAAATTTCGGTAACAATGAGGCATGAAAATTATCAATTTATGTGATTGCTCTATGCTCAGCACAGTAGTATCTAATCAATTCCCAGATACAACTAGAGCTATTCCAGGATACTCTTTGGATAGCATAAACTACATTTTTCATCTTTGTGCATGGTTACAGATATGCTGATTAGGTAAAATATATATTCTTATGCAAAAAGACATGTATTAGAAGTTGAAAGACATGAACACAGACTCAGAGAAGCCAGTAAATGCAGATTTTGCCACCAATCCAATGTTATTTTCAAACTCTAAACATGATATAATGTCTCTGTCATCTTCTTACAAGTCCTTTACCAGGCCAAATAAAAAAAGAAACAAATCACAAATTGTGACTTCAGAGTTTCCCAGGTGCACGTGAAAGAATCTAATAGTTGGTCAGATATACCCAATACATCACTCTGTCCACACGACAGCTCAGCTACATTATGCACTAAGATTGGTCTGATACAAAAATAAAGGTCAATATTTTCATGTATCATGTACCACATCAGAAGACTTGGGAAGGGGGAAAAGGCAAAGAAATTACTGCTTGTGTCAGTTTCTGGAGAGAAATAACAATACATATCCTTGCCCACAACACAAAATATTCCAGCCATTTGAACCTTTCATGGAAAACCCTGAACACATGGAACTGTCCTTTTTTTTCTCCTACCAGACTCACAGCCATACATCTGTATCAAACAACTGAATGATTTTTTCCATTTCCCTGTTTTTTAATAACAGTATTCCCTGGTCTAACTGATTACAAACCTGCTTTTAAGCATAAACTATTACACGAGCTCTTCTTTCAGATGTAGACAGCTGTGGGGAAGGGCTTCATAAAAGGGTGGCATTTAGGTCACCTGAGAACCTCCTGGTATGAAACAACTTCCCATGAGCTTCCCAGTCATTCTTTTACAGTTGAAATGAGGACAGTAGAGGAACTTAGAGAGAAAAGAACATAAGTACTAGCTCCACAAGCCCCAACACTTGAATAACAGCTTAAATACATCTAATATTTATCCTTTAATAATGAAAAGAAGGTGGGAATAACCTCTAGTCTACACTTAATGAAAACATTATTTCTATTTTTTCTTTTTTAACTAATATGTCACTCAACTCCCCATTTTCATCTATTCCTGCACCAGAAATATAAAAGCCCTGAGCAATCCATTTATAAGAACGCACAGAGGTGAAAATATATTTGAGGATAACAGTTTGTTAGGTATAATAATGTTGTTTTCTGATTAATCTTCAGTGTAGCAACCTGAAACACAGAAGTAATAGCTTGAAAGCTTTATGCAAAACGTATGTAAATTTGTTATGCTTTAGTACAAATACATCTGAATAGGCAGCAGTGCAGTGAGCCAACAGCCCAGGAAGGAGGCCAACCCCACATCCAGATGCCACTGATAGAGAGACACTGTGTGGCACCAACGCTCCCAGCTGCCAGGCTCACCATGTATTTCTTCCAGCATTTGACTGTAGCAGAATGAGACCTCACAAAGCTCTCTACTGATAAATAATAATAACACACAGAAACAATTCCAGTCAGTATAAAAATCTAACAATAAAAAAAAAAATCTCAAAAGAAATATTTTCCTACAAGAGGTTGTTAACTATCTGGAAATTGCCTTATCACTTTATTGAACCAAGGACAGAGTCAATACCAGTTTCGAAAATTATGCTGAATTTATTAATAACTTTTTAAAGGTGATTTTGCATCTTTCAATACTATATTGCATTTAATTGTATGAAATTGAATCCATTACCTATATATATATATACACGTCTATATAAAGAAACCTATGTTTATTCTTTAAAATGAAGAATGGTTATAAAACTCAAATGAAGGGATTAATCTGCTTTATTTTGCTGTGCTTTGGAACAATTTGTAATTTGAAAAAAAATTATAAAAAAAGAAAGAAAAACGGAAACTATCAAAAGACAATAGCCTAGCAAATTAATCAGGCCTGAGACCAGGAGAGGAGGAATTATTCATTCCTCTGTAAATTATAAACCTTGTCATTAGTCTTCACTTAATATGTTACAAATCTGATTTAGCAAGTAATTCTCATCCATTCTTTAAAGTGAAATAAGATCAAATAAAAACCTATGCAAATTTTACTAGGAAAGCAGCTATTGATGAGCTATGTGACTCAATTTAATGAAAATGAATCGATCATAAATAGGCTTCAAGACAGATATCCCTTTGTTTAGCAACAGTTCACCAAAATTTTTAGAGTAGGAAATTTCATAAGACAATTTCAGATTATTCACCAATCCAAAGAACATATGTTAACAAATTTCATGTGGAAACGAATGGGTGTCTGAAGCAAACCCACTGAATTCAAACTGAAATTCTTTCTTATCTTGTAAATCACATAAGAGCAACAAACCCAAAAAAACTATAGTCAACTTCAGATGATCTTGACTCAGATATACAGTATTTGCAAACTGCTCTCCTTCCATTCATTCCCAAATATGAGGAAAATCATTTGTCAGAGAAGGCTAGTGTCACAAATTTTATAAGTCTGTTAGAAATCTTACTTGCAGGAGGAACAAGTATAGGTCTTGTTCCCTTTTGTTCATGTCACTGTCTTTACAACTTTAAAAAAACAAATAAAAATTCCTGATAGTTGAAGCAGATTCTGGGACATCTCTGTTTTTTCCACTTCTTCCTATACTGTTTAACTGTGATTGTACCAGCATTTCAGCACCACATACACATAAGACTTCCAAGATATTAGCTTGATTCCTTTGTACAACTCCTTTACAGAAGTCATTTGCAAAGCATCTGCATCCTCTAAAGGAAAAAAAAGGCAATTCACCTGATGAAGATAGAAAATTGTAATTACAGACTATCCAACAATTTTGATAATTTCAGCAAGACAGCTTGCTGAAAACTGTGTCTTTTAGTTGACAAAATCACATAGAGCTGTGTCTGTGGTGCAGAACTGCACAGGGAGGAATTGGGAAGAAAACCCAGCAGTTGTGGTACAGGCTTGCGTGTTCCCAAGGCTTTACGGATACTCCTTATGGGCTGAAACATTTGGGAAATGGAAACCCCCTGGTCCACTTCAGTGTCAATAGCAGCTTTTCAAGTACAAGCGCATGAAGAAGTCAATATATTTTGCTTCTTAAAAAATCTGAATGAATAGATACAACTCAAACACCACAGAAAGTAAACATTTCAGGAATACATGATGCCATTGTGGAAAGGGAGCCAAGGGCAGAAACTTTGCCAAACTTCTGTGTTTGTCAGATGGCTGCCTAGGTTTTCGACAAAACCTTTGAGCATTTTAAACTTCTTGAACAACCTACTATTTTCCATCTTAAGAGTAATATTCTTTCCATGAAGGAATAAATATCTAGGAAACTATTGCATTATGGCAACTATAACTAATGGCATTTTTTTCCATTTATGATTTTTCCATAAGAAAGGATGGTTCCATGTACATTAACATTCAATTTAAGCACCCCTAACTAATTCAAGTAAAGATGTGAAGTCCAATATATTATTTAATTTTGTAGGGAAGGTCATCCCCAAGACAAAATCAGATTTTAGCAGGTTTTAGTATGTTTCCATATTTTTTCCATCTGCACATACAGGAATGTTGCCTATAAAACTTCAACGTTGATCATTCAAAGAACGATTTTTAAACAGAAGGATCAGCATTTCCCCCAGATGTCCTTATTAAAGAGATGCAAATACATTTTCTTTAACAGCAGCATTAATTGCTCTAGAAGCTTCAATCTAAGTGTCATCACTGATGGATCATTCAAAAAAAGACTTGCACACACGAAATGCTCATCGATGGAGTCAGCAGTTAAACACATGAGGAATGGTGCAGCAGACACTGTTTACATGATATGGCTCTGTTAAAATTCTTGGTAACTCTATGCTGGATTACTAAACTGGGAACTGCACATCTCAAATTGTGAAAAATACAGGAAACAGTAAGTGACCAACACCTAATCTTAGTTACACCAACACGCACTGGAATAACGTCACTGACTTCAGTGAGTTATTCTGGACTTTCATCCACACATCTAGTGGTCTTCTCCTAAGCAGTAAGGAGCCTAAGGAGTCAAACATCAACCTCCACATGATAAATACTCCCCAAATGATACTTTATTTATACTTCATAATTCTTCACACAACTTTATTTTTTTAAAACCAGGATGAGAAAAGCATTGTTTATGAGATGGGTTTTCCAGAAGTGAGTCATGTTGAACAGTGCAGGAAAAAGTCATCTGGGAGAATGACTAATGCTTTGAAAAACTAATTTAACAAATATTGATTATGTTACCATTTTTAGGAAACAATATTTTCATGAAAATGAGTACATGAATCAATGCAATATGAGAAAACCAAAATAAAACAGTATTTATCTGCCATATGGGTGATGTTTATGTTTAGGGGATGACATACAAACACAAGACAAAATCAAATTGCAAATTGAAAAAGGTCCTCTAACAAATCAGGGAGATGGATCAGGCAAAAATGCAGGCTTTTGCTGTTTTAAAGCATGTTCTTCACCTATTCTCCTGACCACAGCACTTTCTTGGAATGACAAAAATGTAAAAAAAAATTAAAAATTCTATGTGTGCCTTCACATTTGTATGTCTGCTTCCCCTCTCCACCAACACTCTCCCACTAATTCTTTTTCCCCCTTAATTAAACCATACACATTTCTTCAGTAAATAGCCTTTGGACTTTATTTTGACCAACAATACCTCAATACTTTGTTATATAACAATATAAAGGTATGGATATTCTATTTAAATAGTTTCCCTAACACAGGTGCAGCATTAGACTTTAACCTTATTTACAATCATACTATAAAAGGGGCACATGTCAAACAAATAAGCAACTAATGTTGCTTGGATTATAGTTAGACTTATCTCATTACTAAATATTTTTTTAAAAATCACTAATATATGTAAAACACAGGAAGTTAAACAAATTCTGACTCGTGTTTTGATGGATATAACCTTTTAGCATTAAGATTTATAAGGCTTTGCAAATATTAGGAGCTGAACTGGGTGCACTGGTTGTACAGGAACACCAGGAGGCTGAGAGAAGACACAAAGAAACTGGACATAGCAGGGAAGGTGGTTCCTGGGCCAGCCCTTGCACTGGTTTGGGCAGGGAGGCAAGAGGGAATCATCAGACAGCCCTCAGACAATTCTGTGCAACACCCATTCTTTACTCAAAGAGAAATCCATTTCTTCTATCACTCAAGGCACTTCAAGCCCTCCAAGTATTCTTGGTATTTCAGAAACGTAGCAGGCTACAAACACATTTTGGACTGTATTTCACCGGATGCTAATGTGAACTGTTTTCACTTTCATAGAAACTCCTTTTAAGGTTACCACAATCATTAACACCACATTTTAAACATATTACTGGAAGAGGTTTACAGGATTTAAATAAAAGTTCCCTTAATACTGTTTAAGTACAATTTGTCTAACAAAATATTAGCTGCTTTGTAGAAAACAGCATTCCATCTTAAGCAGTAGAATAGAGCAATTCAAATGTCATACAATTAATAAAGTATTAAACACTCTAAAATGTCCTGGAATGTTTAAAAGAAAATATGTATCCAAAAATGAGACCCAGACCCCCTCATTAAAAAGCAGGACTGTCTTCATTATTTCATTGTCTATTTTCTGGAATAACTTCCAAACAATCATGCTAAATTTTGTTAGAACATTGTTTAATAGCTTTCAAAATTGAGTATTTGCCTTGAAAGAAGACACAGCTGTGTTTAAATCTAGTTTAGCCAATATATGCTTTGCAAGCATCACCTAAAGTTGGTTTTTATTTACTGTAATTCCAGGTAATGGTTTTCAATTATATTATTCATTGCCTTGTTAAAGATCAAAACTAAAACCTGAGTAACAAAGTTCAGCCGAGGGATAAATAAGAAGTCAGCCAAATCTCACCTATACCAGTATTTCCCTCTACCCAAATAACTTCTGAGTTTTCTCCATAAAAGAAAATAGTCACGCAAAGTTTATAATGATGCTCTAAAGCAAACGAATGACCACCACCAGCAGCAGGTCCTTATAGTCTAAGACTCCCAGAAGAAAAGTCAACATCCTGGAAGACTGTGAATTGCCACAGTCATGGAGCACCTGAGGACAGGCACACACCCCAGTGAAATCAAAGCCCTCTCCACACCACCAACCAGCCTGGGCCTTGCACTGGCTATCATGGCAAGCTCCAGAGAGTTTTGCTTCCCAGCTTGATAAACATCTGCTTCCAAGAAGGAAATTCTATTTTTTTAAAGAATCTAGCTCTAATATAGCTTGAATCGACACTTCGGTTTTTAATAAGCGCATATTTAACAGAAAGATGCTTATGCTTTGTTGAGATTTCCTGAAAATTCCTTATTTGTGATAGGAAAACTGTAAAACGTTAACAGATGACATTGCAGAGTTCAGAAACTCAGGTGTATGGAGAAGAAAATTGAGACAGAACTTTTTTATTCTTCTACCTGAAGAGACAGAGAGGGGAGGAAAAGTCTGGATCTGCAGTCAGATTTCCCAAGTTAGATATGAACAGATATAAGGATAATAATGATTGCTATGCAAATGTTATATCTTGATATTACGATTTAGAAGATATGACAAAACATAATAATGCAAAATAAAAGGTTACTTAGAGTCAACTATACATTCAGCCCACAATTAAAAGGGTACGTCTAGACTTGTAACAGAAATTATTTTCTATGTGATATGGACAAATAAATAAAATGTAACTAAATGAGCTTTAGTTTTAGCTTTAATGAACATACAATCAATGCATGTGCATATTCCAGATTAATCTTTAAAACAATGGGTTTGCATCTCACTCTCCAATGTTTAGATCACTAATAGTTACATGGAAGCAAGCATATTTTTTTCTGTAATTGAGTACCTTTAGAAAACTTAGTACCATTGGAGTTATTCTAAAAATTAGCACTTAGGCTTTAGTACTGTTAATATGAAATTTCTCAGGAATGTTTTTACCCTACCATATAAATTCAGCTTAAATTATTTATTTATTAAGCTGAGCCACTGAATATTTATTCACATTCTAGCTAAGGAACCAGTAAAATTGTTAAATATAAAACATATGCAATTTTAAGATGGCATTGTACTTCTGAAACATTTTGGCAAGAATATTAGGAATATATTTTCCAATGAAGACCTAACAGTGATGCTTTGAAGAATGACAGTGTGATCAGTCAAGGAATCTGATTTTTGAATTCTTGTCCAAACAAGTCCAATCTACATATCATTATTGCCTTCTAAAAAGAGAATTCAATGGGAGCTTTGCCTCTGTAAAAACTGAAGAACTAAGAAGTAGAAGGTACTATTCTAAAACTTTTAAATTTTAATGACATACATTATTTTTCCAAGGGAGCAGAGTCCACAGTTTCATTCTTTTCCTTACTAAATTAGGTAGAAAAAAAGCTGATAGGGAGTGGGACACATACATTAATATTATGTTGGTTTAAAAGGTTCTTCTGAACTAGGGTTCAGACCTTGAGCCCATGAGCAACTCCTGAAGGTGCCGAGTGCACTTATTCTTGAGGAAGCCAAAGGCAGAGGGAGGGGCTGCACACACTGCAAGATCTTTGAAGGCAAAATTCACGCCTAACCCAGTTGAAAATTATATTTATTCCATTAATTTTGATTTGAAAGCCTAATTATTTAATTTTCCACTTGCTTAGTTTGCAAGTGCAGATCAAATGGCTACAGCTTCCAGTCTTCTCTAAGAAGAAAGAGCACAGAACCTACACACAGCTCTGGTTTCCTAATTTATGCAACCTGTAAGACAGGGATACAAGGTAAGGGCCACCTAGGGCCAGCTATGGCAGACTTTTTTATGAATATCAGTTGCTTGTGAATATAAACAGTTACAGGAAAATAAAATTTATAAAACCTAGACCTGGAACAAAAAATCTCAGAGATCAACAACTCCAAAAGAATCTAGTGTCGCATTCTTAAGAATGTCAGATTAAACTAACATGTGCCAGTCAATATTGGTACACTGTGACCCTTGATGCCTCCTAAGCAAAACTATTAAGTCCAACATTTTCTCCTGTAAGCACTTATCTGTAAGGATGGCTAACATGTCCTCTAAAGCAGATATTGAAACTGATTGGACAATAGGTAGATACCAGACAGGGGCCTGGGGGCCGACCTCTAGAAATAGGGGGAGAAAATCTTAATCTGCAACACAATGCAGCTCTCTTGAAACCCTATCATTTTCACTTCCCATGTGTCTGCTGCCTGACTGTGAATGGATTTGAAAAGGAATGGTTAGTGCTGAAAATTGGATCAGAGCTAACATTCTCTCATTTTTATCAGCAGCTGCCAAAGGTCATCTGACATAATAGCTGATGAATTCAAGCCCAGTGGATTTCATTTGCAATTTTCAATTTACTGAGGCCTCCAAACCCCACAGTGATAAAAGCTTCCCCTATCGTGGCCTGTCACAAACATCAAGAAACTGCACAAACCCACAAGAAAGAAATAGGAGAAAGCTGTGCATCATCACAGTTACAGATAAGGAGAACAGGAAGAAACAGTATCATGTAGAAAGGTGTGGAACGGCATGTGTGGTTGAGTTTCTAAATGCCAATTGTAATGAAAAGACTATGAAGAGCAATCAAATAACTTCTACAGAATAACATCATGGTTCCCCTCCCTCCCTTCAGTTTGAAAATTGCCTTCTAATCTCTTCCTTGACATCCTGAAGATAAAAGTGAAAGTGAAAAAACCCTGTTTATTTAGACATGGAAAGTATTGTACCGTTGATATATTTACTGTAGTTTTGATTTACAAATTCATGCTATTAAGAGACCTCTTATCAGAGGAACTATGTCAGCGCAAAATAAGAAATGCTTTTGTTCACTGGCAGATG
>WEIV01023493.1:3153-16634 GCA_013390005.1 Calyptomena viridis
GATCTTTCCTTTGCTTCTGGTTCTGCTGTTTCTGGGGCAAGCTACCTCCCTGCCCAGAGCCTGTTTCAGCAGCCAGCAGACTTCTAGGGCCTGCCACCAGCAATGACTATTTCACAGACTTAAGTCTGTTGCCTTACTTCAGATACCCTTCTTTATTCCTCTTCCCGCCGGATGTACAGCAGACCCATGATGTGGTACTGGTGAGAATTTTATTCAGATGCAAAAGCTTGCTTAGGAATAGCAAAACTTTCCTCACTGCATTCCTGTAGTAGGGCTGTGAATTTAGCTGTGTGACTTTGTTGGTCTTAGTGGAAGTCATGCTGCAATATCTGGCACATATGAGTTTGTCTACACATTCCCACAACTGACATTCACAAGCAGGATTATGTCCAGAGAAACATGGATTACTCTATTCTATTACAATTCTCCCATATAGCAGGGTAACATAATATTTTTCTATATTTCTGTCCATTTTCATCTTTACTATTGCTCAGACAGTAAGGCTACATTGACAAATCAGAAACTGCCTGCTCATGCACAAGTAGTTTTCAAAAAAATTGACATTTGCAGCTCCATCTGTTTTCAAATAAATTTACCGGTTCTTGCAAAGGCTAAAATCTATTAGCCCTTTAGCATTTACATCAAGGGAGAAGTTCCTGCATGGTTACCAACTCCCATTTCGACCTGTAATCAACAGATGAAGAACTACTTGGTGCCCTGGACAGACCCTGGAGAAAACCCTTGTGATGAGTCTGCAAACATCTATACCACTGAGCACCAGTGTTGATGGCAGCCCGTTAAAGCTTAGGAGTTCTTAGAAATTTATCTTGCTTACCCCACAGACTTGCTGGGAATAACGCCATATGCTATGACATTTGACAGTATTTCTTCTGCCTCTATAACCCAGCACTAGGTTAAAGCAACCTGGACTGTGTACAGCAGTCCCACAGTACATTACAGTAACTATTACAGTACTCACGTATCACAGTACAGTGTCATAGCTATGTTTAGGTCCTATATTGTGAGGACAGTTCTCTGTAGGTACAATTGAAAGACTGACTTGCTGAAGGTATTAAAAATATCATTGGAGACGGTGGGTGAAAGAGAGAAATGCTGTTGGATGCAGCTTTGAGCTAAGATGAGGTTATCTCTGTGCTACATTTATATTGATCATTTTTTTAAAAAAACAGTGAAAACAATATCATATACCCATACTATAAAAGGGACTGGTATCAGTGGAATGATAATGGAATATCTGCCTTACAAAACTGTTGACTTATTTCTTTAACAATTGAAAGTCAAAATCTTATAGCAATGATGCAAACATACAGCAAGCTGGCTATAGACAAAATTAATGGGTGAAGTTAGCTGGAAGAAAATAAAATCTGATGAGTCCTGAAAAAAAGGTGAGGATCAGTGACTGCAAGGCCTGTAATAAGAATCTCTGGAGAGTCTGAGAACTGAGAACTGTCACCTGAAAACTCAAAGGGTCATTTGCAAGCTTTAAGTAATGTCATACAGGAGAAAAACAAGCTGCTCATTATTTCTGCTGCTCACATAGAATCAAGAAAAAAAACCAAGATGAGACAACACTGGCCAGTCAAAATCTGAACTAAAGCAATCTATTGCCTCTTAATACCCCTGAGAGGACCGTTGTACCTATTCAAAACACAGTGGGAATGCCATATGAGGTACCTAATTTCCCTGCCCACATAGGATTTGATTCAATAAAACTATTGAATAAATACCATGGGATAATCATGGTGTAATTCTGTGCTTCTCTCTTTTTGACACAAGCATGACCACGGTAATAAATAAGCCACAGCTGAAAAGACAAAGAAAAAATGAACTTCATCTTACCATACTTTAAAGTTAGCACTGCCAATTTAAGCTTACCCTCCCTTACAGTCACTGGAAGCAGGTGGGCATTTCTGGAGAATGACTCTTCATCCTAAAATAATTTTCCTGGATAGAAGGGATGATTCATCACTTGAAGATACCTAAAGAGCACAAGGGAGTAGTTTATATTAGATACCTAATTTATTAGTGCTAAAAGTCAGGTAAAATGAATCTCTAATACAGTAACTAGCTGATATTTCTCAGAATCCAGAAATAAATTTAAAAAAAATTACAAAAGAAGATTCATGAATTTGCCTCACTCTTCTAGAATTACACTGCCTTTCGAAAGCTGACAAATAGTCACAGCTTATTCTTGACAGAATTCAAAGCAAATGCCATTAAGATAGGTACCAAGCAGGTAAATGCAGTAACAAAGTAATGTGTTACTGTTTCTTTTATTTCTCACATTGGTACTACAGAAAGGAGACACAAAGTGATGTTCAGGAAACCATAATGAGTCCCATTGTTACCTTTCAAATACAAACCTGTAAAAGCAATGTGCATTTCACTATGAGACACAAAAAACCCACACAAAGTCATGCTGATCCAAGACACTGACACCAAGAACATTAAGAAACATCCTGCCTGTTTTCTTTAAAACCCAATAGCCTATATCGACTGAAGAAAAAAAAATCCAAGTCCAATTCACTACCTTGTCAAATGGATGTTTCAGAGTGATACAACTGGATATACCTCCTGCAGGTTGCACAATGGTGGATGTTTTCCTGCTTCAAATCCCTACTGGAGCTAGAGTGCCTTTTTTATAAAATATCTGAGGGTATAATACATAGCAACTGGAAATAATAGGCCATTATTCTCAAAATGAAGCATCCTCTGTATTAGTTTCACACGAGGAGATTTCATAGCAATATATGTCTCCAATTATTTCTTCAGCTGGAAAAGGTTTCAGTCCACACAGCCAGGCTCATCTTCTCATAGGACAGGTGTGAATGAACAGCCACCAAGAGATCTCCACAGTCCTCATGCTACACCAGTCCTGGTGGCAAGGAAAGGTTAAAAAGTCATGCATTTGTTATTTTTAACACTCCCTTGAAAGAGAATAATCTCAATTTCTGCCAAACATATTTAAAATAATTCCTTACATGCAAGGAATTATTAAAAACCAGTAGGAAACTCTGGGCAACAATGTGTTCTGACAGGCATATTTAGAAAAAGCTTTCTTTTTCCAGAGGTGCCTAAACCATAATTGCACTTCCTCTGCGTTTGCCATGAATGATTGCATTACTAGTATTGAATGAAAGGGTCAGAAAAAGAATAAAACCCCACATTTTACTATGCACATGCACACACTTGTTTTGAGACAAGTAAACCAAAGTTTTGTACTGTGCTCTGAGCTCAGCAGGATATCTTGTCATTTGAGGCACAGTTCATATGGAAGATTATGATTCCCTGACTGGAAATAAGTTAAATTAAAATACCACTGGCTTGGATAAATGGAAAAAATGTCAAAATTTAATTTCTCAAGACTTGCTCACTAAGAAATTTTTATGAAGTCTGGATAAGAAAAGAGACACATATGTCATCAATGCAGTACAAATACAAGAGTTTGTTGTTCTGTGAGAGCCATACACTTCCATGTCTGAAACATTTACCCAGGTTTATATTTTCAGCATTCTTGGGTTTTTTCTGCTCTGTCTACGGCAGCCCTCAGAAGATTGGCTCTAGGGACTCACAGAGCAGTGCCTGTATCATGATATGATATGATACCGATTGATATTAACAATTAAGACTCTTTGCCCTGCACCACAAAATACCTTATTTTGCCAATAAGGTAATTTGAAAATGGTACCACAGTCTATGGGCAAGATATAAATTTTCCAGCACCGTGAATAACAGCTTTGTCATTTTCCGCTCCAATAGGGAAGAAGGACTGTAATAATCTCATTATTTTTATATATTCAAAGGCAGTAAGAAATGCATAGCAGCAGAGCCTTCTCCCTTTTCCACTGTGGTTGTATATATCTTTGAAAACCAATTCCAAATTATATGATTCATTATATGGAGCTTTGTGTGGATAGGTCTGTAAGCATAAAGGACAATGGTGACAAAAACATGTAAGTACACATGCACATATGATAAATTCCTCCCAGAACTACACTCATCCAAAAAAAATACTTCATTCTAGAGAGCGTCATACCTTTAATACAGGTGTCTGCATATGTCTAGAAAAGTAGGATCTAGTGCAGAAACAGAAAATTTCATGCCAAATTATTCTTAAAAATAATATTAATTACTCCACCAGTAGCAGAACTAAGAAATCCTGGTTTCCCAGTTTACAGATTATACATATTTATGCACCTTCTCCCACAATAACCACATATTTATCTTTGTTCAACTTATCTTTTTTCCTTATAGTTCAGGATGTAACAAAATGTACTGAAGCCAGTACAAACAATAACTGCTCTATGTCAATCTAGCACCAAATATTTAAGTAATGCTAGTATTAAAATTTTAAAACCCAGTAATTTTCTGAAGGTTTAGGTCTCAAATCCCTAAAATAAATGCATCATTCCTGATATGCAATTGACCTATGGCAACTATGTAAAATCTTAACTGCTGCAAGACTGAAAGCTATACTGTAATCAATTAATCAGACTTCCCACAATTTATTTATTCCAAGCCCTTACTTAAATGATTTACAGCTTACAACATAAAATGAAGATATAATTAAAGAAGATAACCTATTTCTAACAGCACACTCATTTTTCAAAAGCCATCCAGTCACTTGATACGTGCAATAGAAGTAGATCCAACAGAGATAGAGATGATCTTTGAACTGAACTGCAAAGTTTCTATATAGCTCTCAGAGATATGAGGCATTTTGTCCCCAACTATTTTTACTTCATTTACTCTCACAGAGAAATCATGGGGAAACTAATTCTTAAACAAAAAAAAGGGTCTCTGCCCTCTCTAAAAGCTATATCTTTTTAAATTGGGTAAGGTTTAACATTCAATATTAGTCATCTGGAAAAAAATTCATCATACAAAATTTATGTACAAGATATATAATGCTCTGGAAAAGGTGTGAACCATTTTAGGTCTGAACTGAGCACAGACTTGAAGTTGAACACAACCCTTATATGCAGTTCCAGGTCAGTCCAATTTTATTTTCAATTTATTTATTTATTTGAGTATTGAGCTAGTGCTTCATGGTGGAATCATCATTTTCAAGTGATAGGGCATCTCCCAGAACAACCACCCAAACACAAGCTGCAGATTATTTCTAGGACAGCACTATACTCTGTGAACACACTCACTAAGTCCAAAATGCACTAAGATAAGTCCAAAACCAGTTACTAGGTATGATGGTTACAGGGGCTTTCTCTAGAAGAGGAGAAACCTGAATTGAAGCTCTTGTTTAATCAATGCATGTGTTTTATTAAAGTCCTGAATTCTTGAAGAAAAGACTGGGCATGAGATTACTGTATTAGCTATGTAGGCAAGAGTTGCATTAAATGCCTGGACACTGGCAGGGCTTTGGTGTGACTTAAGCATTTACATCACAGCAAGGTGAGGACACAGCCGCTCCTAGGCATGCCCAAAGAACAGACCTCATGTAGCTTGGAAATATAGACATCTGCTGACCTTCAATACCTCCAGGGGCAAGGAAGCATTTAACTAAACACTATGCTTACTTCTTAATTTCTTTAAAAATTAATGTCTTTTATGCCTCACTTCTCACTTCATAAAACTTTGGATAATAATAAACATTTCCTTTGCAGTGTCAGAAGATATATATTGCTGTGGGGGGGAGGGGAGGTGGAGAGGGCAAAGAAAAACAAACCTAACCAGGAAACTGTGAATGTAATGACCAGAGCAGCTAAAAAATACTGGGATTTCTACGCTAATAATTATTTTGGATATTCTATTCTTACCCTTGGGAATTTGACATTCATGATAAGAAATACTTTTTTAACTCTAATATTTAGAATATTTTACTTATGTCCAGACTGTGCATATCCTACACATACCATAACTAGTGTGTTAAGTTTTCTGATTATTTATTACTTATTATTTTATGAATTCTATTGAAAAAATACTGAAATTCACTGCATGCAAATTCTATGCTAGGAAACTACACCACTCAAGCAGTTACCCAAACCAAACACAGAAAAGGACAAGATACAAGGCTTACTCAAACATTTAAAATATTATTGGGAACAATTGTGGGGTTTGATTTATTCCCCCCTTTATCCTCTATAATTTGTACCTTCTATGTAGCAAAGTCAGTGGACAAAAGCAAACTAAGAGGACAGAATGAAATCTCTATCCTCAAAGAGCTGAATATCGAAGTGCAGTTTTTTTACTTAAGCAAAGTGCAAATACTTATTGCTACTCTGATACAAAGCTGCACAGATGACATAATCTTTTGTGACTCGAGAGCACTCCTGTATTTCGTTTCACTCTATTGTCACAACTAGAATAACCATTCCTCTTTTAATATGGCTAAGATATGAGTGATTGCTTTTCTCAGAAGAATTGTGTATGCTGGAATATATTTGGGACTCTTTTTTCCCCCTTGGCCATGCTCTGCTGTATCTCTACATTTGAGTAGAGGCTAAATCTTGCTTTACATTCACTGTAGTTGGTGATATGGTCCATGCTGATCTTTTGCTCCTGTGGGAGTTTCCCCATTGGCCGAACAACAGTTTTTAAGGAAGGAGACTTCAAAACAGGCCATGGACATGGTACTATTAGTGGCCTCTTTGTCTGAGGATAATATTTCATAATTTTTTGCACTTTGTTTTGCTTTACTTTTTGTCCATATTGTAATTTCAGCCCCTCAGGAGATGCTCTGCAGAATCTGTTGCTTAGTAATAGTAACCTTCGTGGAAATTAGCTTGAACTTCAAAAGAACAATACATCTTTCATTAGTCATGGATTTTCAGATAATGCATTCCTCTGAGAAAGTTGATTAGAAAGCAAGCCTTCCAGAATCAAGTGTCACCAATGTTGACCTAAGATGAATTACCCCCTCGAAAGGGCCATTTCTTTGTGCCCCTTTAAACTATGTTTGAGGTTGTTTCTATCCATAGTCAGGCTCACCTTGACAATGACACTAATAAAGCGAAGTTTTATGTAAGTGGAATCAGCCTCTCACAGAGAATAAAGCTAAAAAAAAATTACTGCAGTCATGTAGTCTGGCCTCCTGTGTAATATAAACCATATGAATTAACTATTGTTTTAACAAAAGCACCTATAAAAATATCTCAAATATAAAATGCTTTTAGAAGTTTTATTTTTTCTTAAAGACCTGCTTTAGTTAAAAGAACTCCTGTTGTGTGATAAAGAAGAGGCGTTAAAGACCAGAAGGGCACCAGAATTGCTGCAGAGGGTATTTGAGAGGGTCAGAGGCAGGGACCTGCACCTGCTGCCTTGTGAGTGGAGAAAGTCATCCACCTTTGCAGGCTCTCTCAGGTCATACAGGCAACAGAAAAGCAGCTGCTCAGTAGAAATGCTCGACAGGGCTGTGACCTTCCTGCTGAAATCCTGGCTTCCATCCCCCACCGCACCCACCCAAAACCCTATCATGTGGATGACGGCAGGGATCTAACTATAAGGAACTCATCTACTTTAAAACACAGCGACATTGACAAGGGCTGATCTCCCGGCATCATGGTTAGCATGTGCTGTTGAAGAGGCAAAGTGAGGTTCTGATTGCCTCTCCCACCACTTACCTGGGAGGCACAGCACACTGCAAGAAGCAGCAGAAGCTTTGTGAGGACAGTACACAGGGCATAGGAATGAATGAGACGCTGGTGTCTGGAGACCAGCACACGAAAAGGCTCAGCTCCCACTTACATCTGTAGGATTGCTACTGCATTTCCCATCAGTAAATCAAACTAGAATTTACAAAACGGGCTTTACATTATCTATGCCATGTGATACGTCCAATCATAGGCATTTTCAGAGCTCAACCAACAGCTAAGGTTGAAAAAAAACCCCATAAATGAAACCAAAAGTCTTGGTAGATCACTTCCTTAACCTAATAACTCAGTAGTGAAAATATTTAAGGAGGAGATCTGATTTCAGTTGTTCTCAGGATCCCAGAGGATTTTAAACAATCTCTCCTCAATGCTTTCATCAGTGGATTATTACCTAATCTGAGGAAAGAACAGAAAGGGCAACCTCCCTCACTCCTGTAAAAGCTATTTCACTTTTGACAGAATAATTAAATACTCAGCAGAAGCAAGACACACCTGGGCTGGGGTATCTACTGTACATGATGGGGAGAAGCTGGCTTCCACTGCTGCTCGCCTGACAGTCTGACTGTGAAACTCTACATCACCTTGTAACAAATGATGGCTGGAGCACAGCCTCCCATTTACTTCCCACACACCCTTTCTCTCTGGCCCAAGTGTGAAAGAGCTCACAGGAGGGAGTGATGGTACTGCCCATCTCCTCTAAAAGACTACAGCACACAGGCTGATAAATAAAGCTTCAAACCTCCTTCACTGAGGAAAGGAAGGCAACACAAGTCCAGGGGGGAAACAAATTCAGAATTACTATTTTTACAGCTAAAGTTTTAGTAGAGAAGCAAGAGATGATGGAAGAGATGCCACTTCATCTCTCCTCTTTTCAAAAGCATTACTTTTACAGAAAAAGGCAGCACTGACACCCCAAAGAACAGCAGGGCTTAAACTATAGCACTCAGATTTTCATGTAGGCTTCAGTGGCTCCCTCTTGCCACCCTGGGTCTTCAGGCAATATCCTCAACCACCAAACTCTCCCCTGTGTCTTTGACACAGAGCCTAGACCCTGTAAATCAAAGGAAGTGACTGTTAAATTTATCATAGCTGTGATTACATCCCCTTTGGAGATCAGATTAACTGACTTTGGAGGAATTGTCATTTATTTCACTAGACTTTCTCTTTCGACAGACAAGGCAGTGTTTGTGGAATTCTTACTCATGTTGGTGAACAGGCTTAATTTTATTTCAGGTCAACCACAGAGGTTTAGATAGCAGCAATCTATTTAAGGTAGAGCACCAATTAAACAAGGAGTATGTCTCATTATTGCTATGTTCTACACCCACACACCAGGAAAGCTAGTTATCTAGACAGGATAATAATATAAACCAGGAGCAAGTTCTATTTCAGTATTTATGAATATTGTGTTACTTATGAGCAGTACTGTTAGTGATTTGGTATCAAGATGCATTTACTGTCACACAATAAGAATGACACACCCAACAGTTTGTGCATAAATATCCATAACTAAATTTTAAAACCTGTTCCTGTAAGGGGCACTTAACCCATTACTTACACCCATTAAAATTCACGTTTTCCCCCAACATGCAGTGCAGTCACTGACTTAACTCTGTTTTCCCCCTCAT
This sequence comes from Calyptomena viridis, assembly GCA_013390005.1. Lineage (NCBI taxonomy): Eukaryota > Metazoa > Chordata > Aves > Passeriformes > Eurylaimidae > Calyptomena > Calyptomena viridis. Next base: position 12,410 of record WEIV01023493.1, read on the forward strand.
ATCTGAGCAGAGTCAGAGTTGTCTCCATGAATGCCATTTTTAGGAACTTTTATTATGGTAACTGGTAGATCCTGTGCCCAGAGCACTCATCAAGACACAAGTCATCTAAGGGATTCTTATTCAGTCGTGAACTGGCTATAGATGGGTGTAGCTCAGTTGCCAAAAGATGAGAGTGGAATAAAACCAGTACCACTCCCGGGGATAAAAGAAGAATCTTGCAGTAGCATGAGAGGCAAATATACACGCTTCTGTAACAGCTCTCCCCTGACAGCACTAATGTTATAACCAAAGGTGGTAAAACTTGAGGAGGTCAGGGGGACCAGAAGAAGACAAAGGAGAAAAAAGCGGTTGTTGCAGAGGTACAAAGTCTCACAATTAGGCACGTGGGCAGCTGAGAAAGGCCATTTCCAAGTAACCAGAAACACTTATTCCCACTCAGGCATTCTTTAGGGACATGTCCTTGACTTGATCATTTAGAGAAATTACTCCAGCCAAATTTCTGCTAAATCATTAGCAAGCTGAAAACTTTCCCCCAAATAGTCAAGATGCTGTACATTTTTCACTATACTAAAATGAGGAATAATGCATCACATACAAACATGCAGCACTTGAATCATAAAGGTCACTGTCTTGTGTTGATATGAATCATGCTATGCAGTACCACTGCCTGATTTAGTTATTGCAGAATAAGATGATCTTCACTATTCAGTTGAAGCTAAAAGGTAGCACACCCAGTTCAAGGAGTATTTTAGGAAAGTTAATTTTCTTTTAAGGCTTTTTCTGTACTTGCTGAATACTATTTTAATGGGTTTTGATATATTGACACATCTCTACCCCAGTGTATCAGAAAAGAACATTCTGTTAATGTTTTACACGAGAAATATTTTGGCTTAAACAAAACCACCCAAATCAGTCAATCTTTGTTATTTAACATACAGATAAAATAAATGGAGTGTCTGAAACTATGAAGTTGGGCATTAAATATAAGAAATCCATCAATGTAAAAACATAGAGTCAATTCTAAAGACTTTTGCTACCTTTTTGGAGAATGTTTATGTTTATTTTCTCTTTTTTATTTTCTCAGGTGTTTTCACAGGTGTAATATGTACAGAAAAGACAATGCCATTCTACTTAACAGCTTGTTTTAAAACAGTAATTCAAGGTTTCTCTATATAAGAAAATAACTACTCCTCAAAAAAAAAAAAATCAAACCAGTTCATACTGGCAAAGCAGTGGCTCCTGGGAAAATGGACTTAAGATATTCCTCACTAATCTAACCACAGAAATCCTGTGCTCTGAATTTTTAGTTTTCACACAAAAATAAATTAAAATCTCTTTCAAGGAGGGCACTGTTGAATGATTTGAGAATTAAAAACCTCAAATGGTTGCAGTAAATCGCTGAAGTATTAGCTTTTTTATGCCCAAAATAAAATATGAAAGCATTAAGCATACAAGTGAAAAAAGTAGTAACAGAAAGCTATAAGAGCCAATTTTCTTCTCTATATGCAGAAATATTTTTACATGACTAACAAGAAATGTCAAAAAATACACAACTTTGAGTACAAAAGAATAATTTCATCAATAAATTTGTACAAGTGAGAACTGTGTAAGCAGCATGCTTTGACAGAATGCATTAAACTGCCACATAATTCAAAATACATTCATTTAAATCCTCCATACTAAAGATGCCTGAAAATGTAACATGAGGGAACACAGATTAGTAATGACTATCATTCCTGGGGAAGAAAATTATAATTCCCCAGTAGAGTCAAGAAGAATTAGTTCGAGTTTTTTAAATTCTTGTTCTTGGTCAAGCCCACTAAAATACCTCAGTAGCCCAAATTCTGCCAACATGTATGTGTTTTAACATTACAAATGTTAGCACACTTATGCAGAATCCTTGGTAGGATCACAGACAGCAAGACTGAGCAGTTTAGAGGTCTTCAACTTGGTTCTACGACTTCAGCTGTAATTATCAAGGCACTGCTCTAAACACAGTATATTAGACACATTAGCTCAAATGTAAACACAATTACCCTGGGGACATTTGTACACCACCTTGTTTCTTTTTTTGAACACCTTTTTGTTCACTGTATGCTCTGATCATCTCAAAAAACCTGGTAAGTGTGAATACTGTACCACTATGTAAATCACCTCTGAATTTGGGCCACACAATTTGAGTTTCTTTCCTCCAAGGATCAGTAGATGCAGCTCTGAGGAGAAACCTTGTTACAGTCAGTGTAAACAAACACTTAATTATCAAGACAAATTAACTGCCTTTGATGTTTGCTATTTCTACTTCACAGCCACTACTTATCGGAGATTATGAAATCCCCACAAAATGTTTCCCCTGCCTCCTTCAAGAAAGCAATTTCACTAACTTTCCTGTATTACTCGTCTTCTTTTCTTCTTGAATTATGTCTTACAACACTCATTCAAATTTCATATATTTTAGTGCTGGAAGACAGCAAAAATACCTGTTCCTGCCATTTAGACAGTGTATGCTCTCATTCTATTACATTAACTCTAAGCACAATTTTGCTGCATTCAGAGATAAACAGGCATGACAGCTCTGAAATGGAAAATCCATACTAACCAGGTCATAAACTTCTGCTATCAATGTAAATGTAGTTGAAAAATAACAGCTTTACCGCAAAGACACACTAAACCACTCTGTTTTACAGTGGAACTCCTTTACTGTCTGTCATTTTTATCAGAAAAATCCATACCATCATCAGTGAAGTTGACAAGGAAAGGAAAGCACAGACATCAATAACATCACCACTGCAGGGTAACATGTACCTTTACATGTATCCCACAATCTCAGCTAGCAAATTCAAAAATGTTCCTTTTATACTCCTAAAACTTAAATATTGCCAACACTTTTACTAATAGTTGTCAATGAGAAGAACAGAGATATATTAAATTAGTTCTTCACTGAAGACCTAAATAAAATCTGAGGTGTGAATGTTTTGTTGTCCTTAAAAAGCAAGCAGTCCCTGGACATCCTCACAGAACAAGGCATTTCCTTCATATCAGCATGTACTGTGTTGATAGATAGAAGTAGATAAAACTGCTATTATTTGCTTCTGGGGTACTGAAAGAGAGATGGAAGCAAGAGAAGCCCAAAACCTAGCTCTGGTTAAGTTCATTGTACACCAATGTTCCTGTTCTCAGTTATGGGCCCAAAAAACTCACTGCAAGGACGCACAAATTCTGCAGGCCTTCTTCCCCAGCCTCAGAGCAACTAGGGTCCAGACTTAAGACTTAATTTTACTTATCTCACAATTAATATTTTTTTTTTTCCAATCAGCCAAATATCTGAGTCTGGTTTGCTATACTCAATGAGAATCTTTGCCTTTCTACTTTCCAGGCAGGTATTGAGACAGCCTGACATTAATCAGAAAGGTAGTTTGGCATTTCAGGGAGAGAAGCTGATGCCTAATAGATGAGAACAGCAGAGTAAACCCTTGAGGCAGCAGCTACTAGAGACAAAGGAGCAATGAAAAAAAATCAATGTAAAGTAGTATCAGAGGAAAAAGAAGAATTTAACTTGCATCCCCAGGAAACTCTGCTGGGTGACTGTTTGTTATAAGGAGTAATGGCTGAAATAGAGTAGATTTAGATTCACACGGATTCACAGAATAACTGGGTTGGAAGGGACCTCCAAGATCATCGAGTCCAACCCATACCCTAACACCATAACTAGATGAAGGCACCAAGTACTATGTCCAGTCTTTTCTTGAACACGTTCAGTGTTGGGGACTCCACCACCTCCCTGGGCAGGTTGTTCCAATACTTTATTATTCTTTCTGTAAAAAACTTTTTTCTAATCTCTAACCTGAACCTACCCTGGCACAGCTTGAAACAATGCCCTCTAGTTCTGTCTGTTGCCGCCTGGTGGAAGAGACCAACCCCCACCTGTCTACAACCTCCTTTCAGGAAGTTGTAGAGAGCAATAAGGTCACCTCTAAGTCTCCTTTTCTCCAGACTGAACAACCCCAGCTCCTTCAATCTTTCCTCATAGGGCTTGTGCTCCAAGCCTCTGACCAACCTTGTCGCCCTCCTCTGGACACGTTCCAGTATCTCGACATCCCCCCTAAACTGAGGGGCCCAGAACTGAACACAATATTCAAGATGCGGCCTCAACAGTGCTGAGTACAGGGGAATGATGACCTCCCTGCTCCTACTTGTCATACAGTTCCTAATACTGGCCAGGATGCCA
>WEIV01023493.1:18497-42801 GCA_013390005.1 Calyptomena viridis
GAAGGCCTTTCTAAAGTCCAAACAAACAACATCCACAGCCTTACCCGCATCTACCAGGCGAGTCACCTGATCGTAAAAGGAAATCAGGTTGGTCAAACACGACCTACCCTGCATAAACCCATGTTGACTGGGTCTAATATTCTGGCCATTCTGTAAATTCTGCATAATAACATTTAATACAAACTGTTCCATAACCTTACCTAGTACTGAGGTCAAGCTAACAGGCCTGTAATTACCAGGATCCTCCTTCCTACCCTTTTTATAAACAGGCATCACATTGGCCAGCTTCCAGTCATCTGGAACCTCACCAGAGAGCCCCAACTCTTGATATATAATGGAGAGCGTTCTCGCCAGTTCATCTGCCAGCTCCCTCATTACCGTGGGATGGATCCCATCAGGTAAGACATAGGAAGAAATTCTTCCCTATGAGGGTATGCAGGCACTGAAACAGGTTTCTCAAAGAAGCTGTGGATGCGTCATTCCTGGAAGTGTTTGGGGCAAGGGAGGATGGAGCTTTGAGTAACCTGATCTAGTGCAAGGGATCTCTTCCTCATGGTAGGGGGGTTGGAGCTAGATGATCTCTGTGATCCCTTCCAAACCAAGCCATTCTATGATTCTGTGATTGTCTGTTTATGGGTTTGGTCTAATACCTAAATTGTAAAATAACTGAGGATTTTTATTTCCCCCATAATTACTATGTAGACTAAATCCTCAGCTATGGGTTATTTGTTACCTCTCTGCTGGTTTACCCTACTATTTCTAATTCTATCCCAACGGCATGACTTCAGCAGTATAGAACACACCTAGCCTTATAAGAGCTTCAAGCAGAAACATCATTATATCAATGCAGTGTGAGTTTCAGGCCCCAAAATCACTATTTCAGATAGGTTTTCAGGCATATCATCAGGTCTGAGTAGCTTGTAACAGCCTCATGTAATAACTATAGTCACCCCTTACCCTGTAAAAAATTTCACACGAGCAATATTTTACTAAATTTTGTGCTAGCCTAAACCCCAGATCATTTTATTTTTGTTGCTTTCTTTCCTTTCCCTTCCTCTGTTTTCTCCTTCCAACTCCCCTGATAACTGAGTGGTTAATGTTAATTTTGGCCAATTGTTAGAAAAACAGCAAATTCATGACTCTACATGTAGCTATACCAACATAAATTGCCCTCCTAGAGCTTACATAGGTCTTTCATTGAAATTCACCAACATAAGAAATAATAATAATAGCAATAACAATACACCTTCAATACAGAACAAAATATTCCAATGAACACATTATGTAGTTAATTTTATAAAGTGCACAAAAATATTAATGGAAATATTAAAAAAAGTTTTTGAATGTTATAATGAAAACTTCTGAAATATTGTTAAGTTAAATTAAATAGAAGTAATCTAATGACACTTTTTGGCTCTAACATATTGGCAGACAGCAGCAACATTTTTCAGAAAAATTACACCAACTAAATACACCATATCTTAGCAGCATAAAAAAAGTCCCTACAATTAGAAGCAATTGCAGGCCTAGTAAGCATAAACCTGACAAAAAGTTACAATGCAGTTTTCATTTAGGAGAATGGATTTCCATGGAATCCCAGAGGTAACATTTGTTATTTTGTTTACATTGTATTCTGGTAGTAAACCCAACTATAACCAATCACTTTCCCTCCCTCTATCTTTCTGCCCAAAATTGCACAGAGTACTGGAAAATTTAATCAAGTTGTAAGATATGGCCACACTGAAAAAGCCATATGAAACAAAACAAAATTCAACCTAAAGCCTAAAAAGAAATAATCCCAGAAAACAACAATCATTGTCAAACAACTGCAGTTTCACACCACCGACCGATGCTCCCCACAGACATAGATGGCACTGGGTCGAATGCGTCGCCTTGTGTGGCCAGGCAGCTGTGGCAAAAACTTGAAGAATTTGGGCATCAAGTCTAAGCACGCGTCATGAAACTTCTTAATCCTCCAGTAGTAAATCAGTGGGTTCAGTGCAGACTTGAGGTAGCAGAGCCAAAGGAGCCAAGTGCTTATCTCAAAAAAGTTGTGCTTGTAGTAGAAGTGGCTGTTGAACGTGGCAATAAGGCTGTAAGTGGTGAATGGTGCCCAACAGACTATGAAGACAAGGAACAAAATCAAGATGGTTGTGAAGGCACGAGTTTTAAAGCTCATATCAATATTCATCTGGAAAGGTCTCTGTAAGCTCATGAGACCAAGTTTGCTGGCCTGGCTGAGACATATGCTATCAGGGTGGCTATGGATACGAACTGCATTGTGGCGGACGGTGTTGAGTATGCCCATAAAAGAATACAGCATTACCAGGAATGGAATGAAGAAAGAAATTAGCAAGATAACTATCACATAGGCTTGGTAACCTGGGCTTGTAGAGTAGCCAAAAACACACTGAGGTGCTCTTGACGGTATCTGCAGATTAGGATTCCCTACCGATAATGGAAAAGCAACAACAAAGGATGCTGCCCAGGAAATCACAATGAGAATCTTTGCACGGTAAGGGTTCAGTTTATCTTGCCTCTGAACTATGATAAGAAATCGGTCAATACTAATAATAAGAAGAATGGCTACCCCCTCTATGACAAAAAGCCAAAAGAACATGGCAGAAACTCTGCAAAATATATCCCCAAAAATCCAGCGAGTGGTAATGATTGTTATCAGAGCAAATGGCATATTCAGCACTGCCAGCAGCATGTCTGCAAAAGCCAGGCTTGCTAAGAGGATGTTAATTGCAGATCGCATAGCTGCCTTCTGGTAGACCATGAGGCAGACAACAAAGTTTCCAAGGAAAGAAACCAATAAGATAAATATCATAGCAGCAGAAAGAATGATCTGGAGTGGCAAACTCAAGCTCCTGAAAACTTCTTGCGATGGCAGGATAGCTGTAGTGTTTACCAGAAAAGTACTTCTCTCAGTGGTGAGCACGGCACCTGAACTGTATCTCAATGGCTGTGTTGTGCCACTACGAAGCAAGAACTGGGGAGTGGTAAAATTCGTATAGGCATTTTCATAAACAATAAAAGTAGCATTTGAGGTCCCAGAGTGGGCCAGCGTCAACATTGCTGAGAAAACCATTGCTTCAGGAGAAAAGAAAGCAGAACCAAAGGTCTTCAAGGCATTTCATCTTGTTCAGGCAGTATTTTTAACCGATGATTTAACAATCAAAATCCAATGTCTGAAAGCAAAGTTCTTAAGTTCATGTCAGCACTTCCATCTGGAAAAGAAGAAAGATATGTAAAGAAACAAAATAAAACTTTCTAAAACCAACAGGAACCAAATGATTGCTCAGCTTTCCTTAATGACAAAAGCATCCTTAATATCTGTTTACACTTCAGGTCGACACAATTTATTTAGGCATCAGATGCAAGAGTCTCATAATACTTGGCCTTTTTCTTATACATCCTGCTCCTGTGGTTCCTGCTGATACCATACAATACTTTCAACTCACCAAGCTTTTTTTCTACTATAACCAAGGCTGGAAAACTTATGTGCTTGAAAGCAAACTTTACTGATTAAGAGAAAATAAATCAAGTAAGTATCTTTACTTAAATCTCATAATTTTTAAACTAACATCATTATTTTGTTTTGAAGTTGTCTACAGCTGGAAATTTAATAGCATTTTTTAATAGCTCAAATAGTATCACTGTTGGCTATCTGCCTGTTTGATAAGCATTAAAAGCCTACCTATCCAAGTTATTGTACATAATATAGAATTCTTGGTTCCATGTCAGTCATTCACATCAGATGTCTCAGGAAAGACATGCAAAACATCCTAACCTGTTACCAATTATCAAGTAACCTGTCCACAGCATAAAAGTATTTCTCAACTTGTTGCATTTAGAGACTGACACATATCAAGGTGCAGGAAATTCTCTCTTCTTTGCTCACTACAACTCTTTCCCTGGCAGCAAGTTTTCCTGCTTTCACTGATCTAAGCATGTCTGTGTTAATTTATCTTGGTATTCCATAGAATTTAACCATGTGCATCCTCATTTTTATTGTAGACCTAATCCTTAGACTGCTGAACTCCCTCCCTCACCATTATACAGTCATAGAATGGTTTGGGCTGGAAGACACTATAAAGATCATCTAGTTCCAACCCCCCTGCCATGGGCAGGGACACCTTTCACTAGACCAGGCTGCTCAGAGCCCTGTCCAACATGGCCTTAAACACTGCCAAGGATGGGGCATCCACTGCTGCTCTGGGCAACCTGTTCCAGTGCCTTACCCCCCTCACAGTAAAGAATTTCTTGCTAGTATCAAGTCTAACTCTCTCTTCCTTCAACTTAAGGCCATTGCCCCTTGTCCTATCACTACATGTCCTTGCAAAAAGTCCCTCTCCAGCCTTCTTGCAGGCCCACTAGTTTCTGAGGCCCTCTTTAGCAATGCAACGTTTCCTTTTATAGTTTATGTGTACCGTCTTGCATTTACTGTCTTTATATGTACTAGTATTGTATTATTACATATACTTACATGTACACATTCTTACAAATAAAATGAGTTGAGTGTTGTCTTCCCTTTGCCGTGCTAGCTCCCCCCCGCAGTCTTGCACTATTAAAGACACTCAGAGCCCAGGGGCATCTGATCGAGCTGGAAAGCAGGAGGATTCTATGCCCTTTTAAAAAACAGATCACTACAGCCAGAAACACAAAGCAGGATTCACCTCATTCATTCTGGACGACTACAATAGTCCCTTCTGGCTGTTTCATGTTTATAGTCAGAAGAGGGATAGAGGCATTTTCAGAGAGCAATCTATCTCCTCCATCTCTGCACACAGTGACAAGCTTGTGCTGCTAACATGAGCAGCTTATGTTTGGTAGCACAAATCCCGCCCAGGGTATTTATGAGGTTCTGCTTGGTATCAATGTCAGGTAAAAGCGAAGGGAGGAAGGAATGTTTTTTTATGAATTGACACAAGGACCACATGCTTCTTGTAGGACCAGAAGTTTACCCTTCACTGGATAATACTTCACCCACAAAAAAATGACTTGTAAGACAACAAAATCTGACCTATGTCCCCAGTTTGGACTTCTAGCAATCTGAACACAAGCCTGCTCAGTCTGCTGCCAAGAATTAATGAAGCAGCATCAGCATGACCTGCTCATTTCATTCTACAGCAAAGCTATTCCTTGACTACCTGCAAGCTCTATTGCTACATGATTTTCAAGGGCCAGACCACCTTCAGCATTTTTATTTAAGACAAATGAATAACCTCTCTGTGTCCTTTAATTTTCAATGGTATCATGAAGAGATATTATTATAAACATCCTAATTTAATTGACTCTTGTGGTGGGCCGACCTGGCTGGACACCAGGTACCCACCAGAGCTGCTCTTTCACTCCCCTTCTCAGGTGGACTGGAGTCCTACATGGGCTGAAGATGGAAATCTGCTCCACTGTGGACCTCCATAGGCTGCAGAGGAACAGCCTGCTTCACCATGGGCTGCAGGGGAACCTCTCCTCTAGTGCCTGGAGTACCCGCCCCTTTCTGCAGAGCACTCTCACACATTCTCACTCCTCTCTCCAGCTGCAATTTGCTCCTGCACAGTAACATTTTTCCCCTTCTTAAATCTGTTATCCCAGAGTCGCTACCATTGCTGCTGATGGACTCGGTCTTGGCCAGCACTGGGTCTGTCTTGGTGCCGACTGACACTGGTTCTGTTGGTCATAGAGGAAGCTTCTGGCACCTTCTCACAGAAGCCACCCCTGTAGGCTCCCTGCTACCAAAATCTGGTTACACAAGCCCAATAGAGCGTCATACAAATTCCACTTTCTAGAGGTTTTACTGCTTGAATGGGAGGGAATGTCATAATTTTCTATTTTGTCCTATTATATTTCAAAGATTGTGACACTCAGCAGAAGTATACTAAGCTATGTACATTGACATTTTGCAAAAAATGAAAAATTCCATTAACGTTATTCTAGATTTTTCTTTCCCTTCATTCTTTCTCTTTAATTTTATTTTTACACTAACTCTTTTAGAGGAAAGTCTCAATGTTAATTACAGTAGACAAAGCTCTTCTTTGTTTGGTCTTTATAAACTTTTTCTTTACTAGTCTTCTTTAATATATCTTTTAGAATTAAGTATGCAACCAACAGCAAAAAGCTTAACAGAACTTTCCAGAATAAGAAAGAAATATGTTAGCAATGAACAAGAAAATCTCACCCAAAGTTCCATTGAGGTTTACGACTCCACAAGTCAAGAACACTGAAGAGGAAAGGAAGCTGTAGCATTCTACAGGGACTGCAAAAGAGCACAAATTCAACAAATAATTCTGGATTTAAAACCTTAGAGTAAGAAAATTAGATCCCCAGGGCAGTATCTTTTAGAACTCTGTAAGCACTAAGCCAGCAAAGGTAACTTTTTTATTTCTGACTGGCTTTGACAAGGTTTCTCCACCAAGGCTTTAAAACCCTCTTATAGACAATAACCAATTCCAAATAGGAAACAAAACAAGTTAGTTTTGCAGGGAAAAAATGCCATCAGAATGATCCTACAAAGAAAATCTATACTGGGGTTCAAGCTCTTCAACCTATAGGCAAAACCATGACATTTGCCAATGATGAACATAAACTGTTTTTCAGGGCAATTTAATAGAAACAAAGGTCAACTATGAAAAGGCAGAGAGGGATCTCTTGAGAGTTACTGGCAAGCTAACAGTCTGCCGAGTAAAATTCATTGCTAGAGATAACTTTTTTTCAATACAGGCGTAGCTTTATCTGCAGAGTAACAGGTGCTAAACAAGTAATTAACATCCAGAAGAAAAACATACCTTCACATTTTCACAGTTTGGTCTATGAAAACATCAGCACAGTGTTCAGAATTGTTAGCAAAGAAACTGAGAAGAAACACAGTGTATATATATACACACACTACCTGCTACGATACAAATCCATGGCACCTCTTATCTTCACTGTGTTCAGTTCTGCACCATGTGATCTCTACTCAAAAGTGACTGGAAAAAGGTATCATAGACATCTACAGAATTATTAGTGGCACAGGAAAAGTGAATGATTCCTGCCTTTCATAACATAAGAATAGGAAAAGTCGAAGAAATCACAAAAACACAGACTTATTGAGGTTGGAAGGGACCTCTGGAGGTCATGTTGTCTAACCTCTCTGCTCAAGCAGGACCACCTAGAGTCAGTTGCCCAGGACCAGGTTTAGATAGCTTTTGAGTTTCTACAAGGACAGAGACTCCACCACCTCTCTGCGTGACCTGTTCCAGGGCTCAGTCACCCTCACAGTGGAAAGAAAACTTTTCCTCATGCTCTGGGGGAACCTCCCGTTTCAGTTTCTCACCATTGTCTCTGTGATCACCAAAAAGAGCCTGGCTCTGTCCTCTTTGTACCCTCCCTTCAGGTGTGTATATATATATATACATAAAGAGAGAGAGAGAGAGATAAGATCCCCCTGAACCTTCTCTGCTCTAGGCTGAACGGACAGTCCCAACTCTCTCAGCCCTTCCTCACAAAAGGGATACTCCAGTTTCTTCATCATCTTAGTAGCCACTCTTTCTCAAACTGAGGAGCCCAGATCTGGAAATTATTATTTCACAACTAGTTGTGAAAACACTTGCCACAGGATGTTATGGATGCCATAGAGCTTCTGTGAATTGAGAAGGCAATTTAGGACATATTTCACATGATGTCTATACAGATGTCCACGTCAGGAAGAGGTGAACCACCCATCTCCCTCTGCTGACTGCAAAGGATACACGGCCATCTGATTTGAATACAGCCTTTTGAACATATCCATGCAGTTACTTAACTAATTTTAAATATGCATAAGAGAATTTACTCAGGCTAAGTTTACATCTTTTATGCCACTCAATCTCACATTCTGAAGTATGAAGTTCAGCAGAGGCTTAGATGATAATACATGTCATAAAAGCTTTAAAGAGAAAAGAAATCAAACAAAAAACAAACAACTGCTAATGTTCCACAGTAAAGAGTCAAGGTTTTAGAAAACACTGCTTTATTATAAATTTATCATTGTTTTTTTCCTTTTGTTTATAANTTGCTTTATTATAAATTTATCATAAATTATCCTTATAAACAAAAGGAAAAAAACAAAGAGCAGGAGCAAAAGTGTTCTGCATCCTTAATTTGGTCAAAAAGATTGTGCTACCCCACACTTCTCAAGACAGTAGCATCCAAACTACAGTAAAGGACAAAGGACTCAGAGGCATCTATAGCCTATTCCAAAAACACAGAAAAAGTGTCCAAGAAAAATAACCTCACACATGCTCTCTCACCATCCCAGCTTTCTATGCAAATAGGTACTTCCTATCTTGTGCTTCCTCCCCTTGGTGTGACGCTTGTGTGTTTTTTTGTGTGGCAATAAGAGAGAAAGACCTCGTGCAGGCTGCTGCCTGGACCTAGCCAACTGCTTCAAGTGGAAAGTGAGCACAGGCCATTTGACTGTTGTCTAAGTCATCAGCCATATCTTTTCAAGAATGAAAGAGTGAGTAGTGATCAGCTGTTGGACTGAAAACACCAAATGTAGTAAGAGGACTGCAGCCTTTGGATCCCACATAGGAAGTAACTCTCAAGTGTTGCCCCTGTAGTCATTGCTTCCCGACAATTCCCAGACAGCACCCTTCTCTGTACTCTGTTTACCACTCTGAGGTACAAGATCCCTCTGTGCAGCATATACTGCATCTGCATGCTCAGACATGATGTGGACTTACCTAACCTGCAGGCAATACTCTTTCTCGGCTATCACCCTTCAAGAAAGTGACTGACAATTCAGCCAATAAATTCAAAACGATTTCTTCCGTTGCAGTCATACATAAATATTTTTCCTTTTCTTTTCTCCCTACTTAAAGGGCTTTTACCATGAGCATCTACATGATTATTGAACATGTGCTTCCATCCTTTTTCCTACCTTTCCAACTTCCCCAAAATTATGTAAAGATAGAAATACAAGATGAAAGGAACAAATAAGATAACTTCATAGCAATTTTATTTCAGTCCTCACTTGCTCTTTGAGAAAGACAGATCTTGTAATTCCAAAGCCACAGGCATTGCTGAATAGTAATCACATAGCTTGTAAAACACAACGATACTTTGATAGTTTAAATGGGTAAGGCTATTGATGGTCAAGTACTCAAGCAAGAGGCAGATAGATACCTTTTTTCACTGCATTCTCACTTTTTTGAACATGTACTCTCACAGATTCTTTTCAGATGCAAAAAGCACTTTTTCAATTTCAGTGCCAAAATTTACTGTGTATGCACATTTCCTCCCAAGCAAGGTTCTCACTCAAATGCAACTTTCTTTTTATGGAACATAATAGACAAAATTATTTCAATGAAGTACATACTTAAAGCTAAATAACACGCAAATTCCATTCATCAAATATAATTATTTCTAGAACTATGGTGTCTGTTTCTAACAGCTTTAGAAGCTAAAAGGTTTCCATTCAAAAGCATGTTGAACTGGAAATAAAAGATTATGTCTTAGATGCAAAGCTGACATCAGTCAAAACCAGTAATTCCAACAAAGACAAAACAGAGAACCCAACAGTGCCATAATAATAGTTAAGTTTAATGCAGATCATAGCACACTACAAACAGCTGCCAAAATGTTCAATGATTTATTTGTCTGCTAAAAGCAAGTGTATTTTCAATACTGACCAACACCAAAATTTGGTCCAGCACACAAAAAATCACTCTTATTCAGAAACTTGAAGTTAGCAATGCTTGGTGCAGTGATCCTATTTCTTTGGTATGTTTTAAGTGATCACAAATGGGAAGCTTCTGCATGCTTTATAGCTACTATAAATACTTTTATTTTAAATGCAAACTTTGGCAAAGTTGATTTTTGCAACATAAAAAACATTTAAAAAGCAAAATATTCTTAGGGGAAAAACAATAACAACAAGTATGAAGGCAATGGGTTTATTTTGTTTTCAAAATAATTTATGTGTTAATAGAAAATACTCAAGCATATGCTCTCTGACACCCCATTATAGTACAAAGCAGCCCAGGACATACGCCCCTCTCAATATGAATCAAGCACAGTTTCCTATGCAATTAAGCAAAGGCAGGAACATGTTGCAATGGAATCCTTTCTGCTAATGCCAGTGCAAAGAATGAGTCAGAGCACAAATCAGCAGGGACAATGTTCTTACTCACCTAAAAGGAACCAGCAGTTTTCAGTTTTAATACCTATTTACATATCCTAAATTGAAACTAATCAACTACACTGCATGAGTAGATGACCCATAAAAGTATTCATGAAAGACATTATTTCAATTTAGGAAATTGTCCTTTTTTCCACTCTATAAACACTACTGTGGCAATTTTAATAGGAAAGTATTGTGGGAAACAGTCACCTCTGCTTTAGGTCACTTAGTACAACTAATTGCCCTCTCGAGGATATTTCCTTCTGTCCTTAATTCAGAGAGTCATTAAATGTCAGAAAATTTCAGCCATGGGAATCATTATTACTATTCTAAACCATAAATATGCAAAATGTAAAGAATAATTCTATTTTTTTAACTCTTGGGAAAACCCAGGTTCTCAATTTTTAGATCATGTGAGAGGACTTGCACAGTTCTAGGATCATTTCTAGTACTGTCATATTTCCCCTGACTTTTAAATTTTCCACTAGCTCAATGGTCATATCAACCATATTCATGATGAAGAGCTAACTGGATACTGTAGCACCTAGAACAACAATAAACATTCAAAACATTATTGAAAATATACTATTTTAATTCATAGTCTCCATCTAGTTACTAATATGCAACTAACAAGTTGGAAGCTGCGTAAATACTTGGCTTCCTAAATTTTAAGTGGACTTTGGATTATACATGCAATCACTGTATGTCAGCATGGCAAAAAAACCCCAACAAACAAAACATACCAGTCCAGACAGGCTCCCACGAAGAGCAGGACTCATAAGTCATCTTGTGCTGTTGTGTTCAGCAAAGTACTCCCTTCCCAAATGACCTGCCAAAAAATAAAAAGAGCAAAATGGGACATATTTACACTCAAGACAGGATGAGATCAGAAGAGCAAAATTTTCACTGTAACAAAACTTTATTTTTACTGGGAGAAGTAAAAGACACTGTATTTCTTGACAAAAGGCAGATCATAAGAACCTCACCCCTTTAATACTAACATTTGCCAGGACTGGAGTAACATGTTGTTTTAGCTCTCATTCAGATGCATTTATTTCATTTGCAGACAAGCACACAGCAGCTAGCTGCTGTAAGTCTTACTGGATCTATGAAAACACATGCTCAGCCTTAACCATCAGGATCCTGATCTTGACATTTCCAAAGACTCTCAAACCAATGACATTTAAATCTATGGGGTACTATCATAAAGATGAATAAATTTTCCCCAAATGGCAAAGATACCAGCATAAGAGTATTGGAAAAACAAAGGGCAAGAAAACAGGTCTAGAGAGGAAGAATAAACCATGAAAGTTTCAATACAGGATATCAGCACTTCCTTTACACGCAGTTGTACCAATCAATGATCACCACAGTGGTAATATACGTAGGTAAGTAAAATTATTTCTGCAAACTGGGCCTAACATTGCCAAAAAGATGCCTATTCTATCATGATATATCTGTTCTTAACTGAGAACATCCATTTTCAGTGTAGCTTTACCTGATACTCTTAGAAGGAATCCATGAAATTTCAGTGAATCTTGAAAGCTGAGTTTATGTCACACTAATGGATTTAAGTGACCTAATTAATTTATAAATACTATTTATATATAAAAATCAAGAGAACAGAGATATGGGACATAGATATTTTCACACACTAGCTTTTAAAAGCCTACATAGGTTTTAAGTTCTGTCAGAATAAGCTTTGGGAACATCTGTAAGTCACCTCCACACTAGAGCTAAAGATGTCGGGATCCTTCAGGAACAAGTTTCTAAACAGGGGTTGAAGGACAAACCAACCAGTGAGTTTACAATAACTTTCTACAAGGGAAGCAGTAAGAACAAACTGTTCTTTCGGATCATCCATAATGTATGGCTTCTCCAATCATTAAAGTGCTGAGTTTCTGTATTTGCAGCCAATTTAACATGGACTTCAAACATCTAAAACATAAGGCCTGGTTTGCCAGACTTGCATGTGCCAAGAAATCTGCCTCCTGCAGAACAAACGTATTATCTAGCCACAATGGAAGTCAGGGTCTGAAAGATTTTTCTGATAATCTATTAATACAAGTTGGTTTTCATTAGCACAAAAAATTGATCTTTGCATTTATTCAACAGAACAAGGAGGGAAGGAAAAACAGAAGTCTCAAATTTAGCTATGTATAAAAGAGATAAAATGTAGCCATTTGGTTTGTTCCCTCTTCAGTGAGATAAGTAACATGAACTGCTAATCTTCCCTCTTTCTGAAGTGTCAAAGAAGTGAACAAATTTGAAAACAGGAGAAAACTGCCAGGAGCCTGACAGATTAAATATAGCAACAACCTGCAAGACCTTCCTACTAGACAAGCACATTCTCTGACATAAGAGTCATTTCTTCTCTCTACTTATGTGACCATTGAAAATATCACAGAAAATATTCCCAACTCATTAAAATTAAAGAATCTTTAAAATCAATTTAGAAAAGCATCCAAACCATCTGTATAAATTGGGAAGTTCTTCCACTTCAAGCCTCCAAGAAGGAAAAAAAGTAAAAGTACTGTTTCAAAGTAATTTTGGAAAACTTTACTAAATTTGAGAACCTTTCAGAGCTTGCCCCTACTAGGCAAGATTGTTTTGGGTTGACAATTAGGGGTTAACACTGTTTGTAAAAACATTCCTTTTTTTCCCCTCATTATAAATGATTAGTCAGGACTTTTCTGTAACAACAGAAGGGAAAAGCTCTGTAACCTGCAAGAAATTGGAACACAAGGATTTCTGTTTCTGCACAGAGCTCTACTTGTGGAATTACAACTTTGGTGATATCATCATTTAAACCTGGTAGAGCTACTGAAAGGGTGGTTTGACCTTTTCCTCATTCATTCCTGGACTCAGCTCCCCACTCCCAAAGTATAAGGATTGATCTGGACTAAAACAGACCCTGTCATGCAAATTTAAAAGCTTCATATTTCTGGCCTGATACTGTCAGATGTTGTGGTACACAGATTAAGGCATAAATTGTAGATTTAGCTGCTTCATATCAAGAGGTATTTTAGTTCAAGAGTGCTGTTCCATAAGCAAGAACAGTGCAAAACTTGTACTTACTGATGATCATTGGGAAATTTATATCTTATGAGGTCTATTTCAATTCCCCAAACCAGGAGCTGTCATTTCCAAAGAACTGAAATAGCAGAAGTAAAGTCACAGAGATTTTAAACACCATTAAACTTAAAAATATTTCCCACGAGCATTCAGATTATATAATAGACTTAGCAAGAGGCTAGAGAAGGTCTTAAAAATATTATGAAATTTCTTTTCAAATGAATTATAACTTTGGTTACATACTTTACTGACAGCTCTCTACATCTACTTGCACCTAGTCTACAGCAATGTTTCATCAAGTTTTTCTAACATTTTCTTGGGGTATTAAATCAAATCCTGGGCAAAAACGAAGTGAAATACAGAAAGCCTTCTTTCTTCATAAAAAAAGTTAATCCATGAGAAGATAATAGACAAGTAAAAAAGCCTGCAAAACACCCAACCAATCAAAAAACCAACCAACAAAAAATAAAAAAAAAAATCCCAAGCCCCCTCAAACCTACAAAGAGAAGTATTACCTCACTCATTAATTCCTGTTGACTTCCACTTTGATAGCTCAAGATCCAATTTCCCTACTCGGCCAAAAGCTATGCTCAATTAATGAATTTTGCAAATAATATCAGTGTTTCTTCAGTTACAGAGAAGTTTATTTGGTCTCAATTTCAATATTAAATTGATCCTCAGAAAATACTATATGGAATTTATCATTTTGGGTGCAGAATAACTCTAAATAGACTAAGAAACGTAACATACAACTTCTAATTCAATTGCAACTACTCAGTAACAGCTAAAAAATTCTGACCAAGAGATTTGTATCAATTTTTTAAAACACCAAAACAACGAAAGTTAATAACAACTCAAAGTTATGAGCATGATTTATAGAAAAACAAGTGTAATAACAGCCATCATGAGATCAGAAAATTAAACTCTTGCCTCTGTGCTCTCTATAGATCTCTTTATAAACCCTAATATACTGTTAATGTTGAAATTAACATTAGTCAGTGTAAAACATCAAAAAAGAACAAACAAAATCAGAAGTGGTGCTTCTCTTGTATTTCCAACTCAGAAGGAAAAAGAAAAGAAAAAAGGAAAAGAAAAAAATTTAAACTACCAGAGAAGGTTTACATGTCATTTTAAGGGATTCTGTGTCAGGATTCTACTGAAGGTGTCAAGACTGAAAATACAAATATAGTTTTCCTGCCTGTCTCTGTGATTAAAGTTTTTTTGTCTAATCTTCTGATTATTTTCTCTCTACTTCTATCAAAACCACTTTCCTTCTCCAGATGTAATAGTCGAGCTTCTGGTAGCGGCTCCTTTACTCTCACAGAGCTACTGAAAATAACTTATATAGATTTTTTTTCCTATCAAACCATTACCATCTTTTCCACTGACAATCTAGTTGAATTTAACATATATCTATAAAATCTCTCCAACAAAAGTCAAAACTGTTTATAAATCATTATTTTGTTTACACGAAAAAACATTCACTCTAACAAGACCTGTTCCAGCACACCTGGCTACAGTACAGTTCACTTACATCAATTTCCTCAAAACATTTCTCATCCAGGTTCAACCAACAGCCACAATTAATGTGTTTTACTGAAAACAGTTTCATTTCAACTTGGAAAACACAGAATGGAAATTCTTCTGACCACCTGTACATACTTGAAAACATTCCTTAGCCTTCCATCTCATATTTAGCTCACAAGGTATCTCTGCTTGGCAAGTTCTTACCATTTTCACTCTTACCAAGAGCTTTCCAGATTTCCTTTTTGTTACAGAAGTAACTAAGGCAAGTTAGCTACTAGAAACTCTAGAAGCTAGTTACTCTAGAGTTACTAGAAGCTCTAGAAACTCAACCATCATCTGTTCTCCTCCCAGCCCACTATTCCTTTTCTTCTGAAGCAACCTAGTCTGTGAAACCTGTGTACACTCAGTCTGCGTCAGTCTCATTTTGAGTAGTTATGCCTCATAAATAATATGTCTGAATAAAGTTATAACCACTTGCCCATATGCCTGAATTTACACACGTGTATGCATGGGATGCACCTTCAAAACGGCAGAACAGACTCTTGTATTAGGTTTTCGTGTTGCCCTTCACTATCTATCTGCTATCACCAGGGGTTCTTTTTAGAAGTAGGTGCAATTCTAAATATATTGCATCTAGATACAGTATATCTAACAGATACATATAGATATCAGACCTCTAGTCTAATATTATTCTTGTTCTCTTAAAACACAACTCACACAATGCTGAGAACACGGATACTATCACCTTCTCTAGCATATCAGCTTCCAAGCCCATCCAGTTTCCAAGTACAGCAGCAATGCAAAATAAGCACATTACCTCTTACATGGGAGACACTGGTAAGCGGGAGGGGGAAGATTGCATGTCTTATTTATATGCTTTTTAAGGTCTGAGGTCTGCAGGCATTTCAGGCTATTCAGAACTTTTCCTGCCTTCTCCTTGTGCAGTCAGTCTGTCTTTACCAGCTGGAGCAGTTGCTGTCTGTCTTGTGGGCTCAGCTTACTTAATTCTTTATCGCTATTAGCTGCATGCTTAGCTAGAATGGCTTGGGCATGCTCTTCTCAGCAGTGAGAAAAAAAAAACCCTCTGCTATATGAATTAATAACCCTGGTTTGGAAACCTGACACATTTTCAGGAAAAGCACTAGGAAAAAAGAGCCAAGGTCTCTTCTTGGGCAGAGCAAGAACCACAATTCAATTCCCTTGCTCTGAGCAACCTCATATACGTATATCTGTAGCCTTCCCCTGCCAGGGCTTTCCGAGGGGTGAATGTGCCCCTGCACTCCCCAGGGGATGGCTGAGGGAAACGGAGGACAAAGAAGGTGCTGGTGGCTCTCCATGGTTACATATATTATAAAGTTTATTCACTCCAGAGGCAACAGGCCACCTGGAGGGTCCAAGCTTATGTGAGATAACCAGGGAAAGAGCCCTTCCCATTTCCGGCCCCTGGTTCTTATAGGGGCTCCAGCCAATGGGAAGGGAGGAGAAGGGAAGGGGACAAACCATCTGGGGTGAGGGGTGGGGCACATAACAGGATATACCATGTAACAGAACAATAATATACAGTGAGAAATACATGCTAATCACACATTGCAACATATATCAAATATGTATAACATAAATGTCAAACGTTTTAAACATGAAGTTAAAAATCTAACTTTGAAAGATCTGTAGTAGCTCTATTCTTTCCAAAGTGCTTTGAAGAATCTTGGCTACTTCCTTGGCCCAGTTTTTCAGTAGGACCATACTGCTGCCAGGTCTTTGTTACACAGTCATCCATCCACCAGTAGTCTTAAAGATTATTTTAGGATCTGTTTAACTGTACAGCTTTTGTCCATTTTCTAATTTCAATAGCAAGTTTTTGTTCAGTGACCCACACTAGGTGGTCTGAGTGGGAAGTTAAAAGGTACCTTTTGTAAATACTAACAAAGCAATGAAAATTAATGAACCATAAAATACAGGAAATTAACTTCTCATCACATCATCTATCTACCCATCTAAATGAGTTTAAAATACCAGCTTCAAGCAGTCTGATGTTCTAGGGACACTCAGTTGCCACTTCATTTATAGTCTGTTTCCTTAGCAACACTATAATCCATCTGGCTGCAGAAAGCTAAATTCCCAAACCATATCCTCCCCCATACACCGGAAACAGGCTCAAAAACATTTATATTTTAAACAGCATACATTCGTCATGATTAGAGAGTGCATAAATGAATCTGGAAAGGCAATAAGGTTCTTAAAACACACACAAACTTCCTTGCTCCAGTTTGAGTAAGTGATTCCTGTACTGAGAATACCTTCCACCAAGAGTTTCAGAAATGGAAATAGTTCTCATCTTTTCACCATGCCCAGCTGAAGAAGCCTTCAGAATTGACCATGGTCAATCAGTTCTCTCAAGACTTTTCTAAGAGAAGTAATCTGAAAGACCTGAGATGCAATGCTACATTGCAGCCAAAAAAAATCCCAATCAAAGCTAATCACACTACAAAGCAGAGCCACTTGCCCTAAAAATACATACTCTTCAATGTTTTGGATTTAAAAATATAAATAACATCTATTCAAACTAAACTAAAAATCCAAGCAGCAACATTTAAACATTGAGAGTAAAAATACCAAATTCAAAACATGAAGGAAAGCTTATTTAGCAGTCAGACAGAACATGCATTTCTAGAAAGCAAATTCATCTAAACTATTTCATGTATCTATTTCATTTCTCTTGTTTCTTAACAGTACTGTGTATGAATACCTCTGTGGATCTGCATTGGTCCACATACATCTGACTGAAAATCTGACTCAGACAAATGCTTCTATGTAAGAGCTACATAATGCTCAGTAAGTACAGTCCACAATTCTGCAGTTTCAGAAAACTACAGAAATTGCCCTGTCAACAGTTGACATCAGCCTACCCCAGTAGTGATTCACCAGGGCTTCCCGCCCTGGAGTTAAGATGCTGGGATCCTCCATGTGCTCTGGAACTTGCCAGAAGTCCAGGAAACACCATAACAGAACAAAGATCACCCATTCATCTCCTCATTTTACAAGTGTGAGCTCTTGGAAGACCACTAAAGTGACTGGTCAGTCTCTGACTCGATGTCAAAATCACATACATTTATATTGGCATAAAGAAACGAAGAACCAGATTATTTATTCAAACAGCTGCATATCCAAGAACAGAAATAGACTTTCAAAACAGTACAGAAAACAGAATATTCCAGAGCTATTACATTTTCAGCCTTGCTGATAATAGTTGGAAGTATATCACCATACTGGCTGTGTACCGTGGAGATGCTTTTTCAAGTCTATTATTTGTGGTGGCCTTGAAAATACACATTTAATCCAGTTCATTTGGATCTAGCAGTTTAACAGCTGAAGTGCTATTACCTGAGATTTCATGCTTTGATTTGATATCTCCAGAAAAAAATGAATGCAGTTGGAAATTGCCTTCTTATCAAAATGAAGAGAACAGGGAAGGAAAACACTCAACCTCAGTCAGCAAAAGCACTCAACCCCATCCCTATCCTCATAATAAACGCAATGGAAATTTCTTATGGCAGATGCAGATCTCCCAATACCAGTAATGCCTAGTACAACTTCTCCCTGTTATAAATACTCTCAATATGCCTTCATGAGTCATTATTAAATATCGCCAAATTTCTCTTACGTGTCACCTCCTTATCATAAATGACACACTTGGAGCTTGAGCAGACATGCTGAATGCTTTTCTCATTTCTACCAACTCATGAACACTTCAAACCAGAAATAAGGCAAGTGGTGGGAGGTCCCACTGCAACTCAGTTGGTTTTGCTTCAAAAACTAATGGGTAGTTCCTCTCCAGGTCACATAATTTTTCCAGAGTACTCAATACAAGCACACAGATGTCTGTGGTACTATGTGCATTTGTGCACTGTTGAGAGAATGGAAGTGCAAATGCAACACATATTCCTTCAATGTTTCAAAACATATCTTTGGCTACATGTGGGAAGTGTGGATTTTTGTTTGGAGATTTTCTTTGCTTCTTAAAATCATTTTGGTAATAAGGTGAAGCAGAGGAAATTTGCATACAAATATAAATTTGAAATCCTTATCTGCACTTTGCAGTTTATATACACAAAAGCATATACATATAGCTAGTGATATCAAAATATCCTGTGTATATTATGTTCAAACACATCCACAAGTATCATGTAAATCTCAAGAAAAAGGACTAGAAAAATTCAGAAGTGACAACTGACAGAAGAGTGGAAATCAAAATGATCAATGAAAGGTTTGTTGAAGTATTATCTACTGAAGATAAGAACTTAATCAACATATAATACAATGTGTTTTCAAATTACTTTTCAAGTCCTTGACAAAAAAGTCATCTCTATTTTTCACGAGATACCAGTCTCTTTTCTATCATTATGCACAATGAACCTTGTACAATTCTTTGAAAGGGATAATTTTGTGAATTACACTACTGATGCAGAAGACTTGTAGCAATAACCACTTCTAAGTAGTATCATGTTTTGAAGTTCTAAGACAGCTTTAGAACGACAGGATTATTATTTTGCAATTTGCATGAAAAATACATGCTTTTTCTTCCACTTTGTTGCAAAGTTTTCCCCTTGTGCTCAAAGCAACCGAAACTGAACATCTCTTGTTTGTGAACCTTTTTTCCCTTGTTCTGTTTTTAAAATAAGATAACTTGCACAAGGCAACGTAAGAAAACGCAGATAATTTAAATGTTCCTTAAAAAGTGAGATGTTATAAACACCACCACAGAAGAAACACACACTGAAGTTTAATTATTAAGCATTCAGAACAAGTTGTAAATAAGACATGTGATCATACATTGAGCAATGACAAGAAAATAAAGGACTGCTAAGTTGCTCACTAAGGATTAACCTTGCCTAAATGTAGTTGTCCTAAAAGTTGGATAGGAAATCTACAAGAGCCATTGAGACTTATGATACAAAGCAGAGAGACACTGAGCAAATAATACAGCTATACGTAGGATAAACCACTTTACAGATAGGCTTTTTTTTCTCCACTTGCTGTGCCTGAAAGGCTAGTTGAGACTACCTCAGTGTCACCATAGTACTCTGCAGATCATTTCTAACAGAGCTCTGAAAGGTAGTCTATAGTCAGTGGGTTTAAATTTTCTATGCAGGGGTCCATACACCTAAGAAGGCTGAAAAAACTCCACAGGACAAGACAGCTGGCTTTCAGAAGAACAGCTTGAAGACTTAGATTTACCTCCTAAAACACTAGCATCCATTCACTGCACATAATGTGGCAGTCATCTGATGAAAAATACAATGCATGATCACATAGGAGAAAGGAGAAATCACAAACATCAAATCTGTTTCAAAAAGCAAGGCTAGCAAAAGATTTTTATTTTTGCCCACATAAACAAAAAGGAAATTCAACCAATTTGATCAGCCTGCTATTGAATAAGGTATGTAAGCCTGGCTGGAAGAGGATTGGTTTTTACAGGCTTGGCAAAAGTTATCTACATTCCTGACAGAAAGTGTGTTATTAAGCATCTGAAAAATACTTGTTGCTTTTAACGAGCACAAGAACCCGATTCTTCTTGAAGGTTCATAGCAAGAGGGACAACGGACACAAGCTACAGTATGTGTAACTTTAATTAGGCCTTAGGAAAAAAGCATCAGTGACAGTGGTCAAACATTGCAACAGATTACTCAGAAGCTGTGGAATTTCCTTCTTTCATGATATTCAGAACTCAAGTGGACATGACACTCGGCAATTTCATCTAACTTTTCAAGCAGGCTCGGCACTGAGCTGAGTGGTGGCCTATGTGATCTCCTGAGGTCTCTTCCAATCTGTTATCCTGTAGTTCTATGCTCCAGCCCCAGTCCACTTAGGCTATAACAGCAATTATTTTGTCAGAAAATCCTGTAAAATCTAAGCACTGGATCTGAAAACCTGCTTCCTCTTTGCTTTTTTGACCTAATCTGCTTGGCCAGTTGACCTGACCCATGCAATTAGAGGGCTGCATACTAGATTAGGATAAAATATTTTATAACTGGCCAACTAAAGTGACTAGTCACTGCACATTATATATTAAATCAACAAAGAAAAGGACCTGGCAGAAAAATGTAGGCAGCAGCTGGGCAACAAGATGGCCCAGAAGAAACAGGTCAGTAAAATATTGCAGGGAAAACAACAGTAAAGTCAGCAGACAGCACTGCCCTGTGAGCAACAGAACAGAAACTTAGCATCAAAGCTTCACCATTGTCTTTAAGTCGGCTATATTATATTACATAAAAATTATGAGGTAATGTAGGTAATTTCATAACCCATATATAAAGCACGCTAGTTCCCTTCAATGTCAATTCACCTATGGATCATGACCTACTGCTACACCTTAGACAGTTACAGCCTGAGCTGGCACTGGAAAAACTATACACCCAAAAAGTATGTTAAAAAAAATTAATGCTATCGTGGTTTGAAAGTCAAGCTCTGAAGACATGAGAAGTAGCAGCTATAGAACTTGAATTAAACAGTAAGATATAGGCTTTAATTATGTATCTAAATACTACTTATTCACACAGAATTTAGCTTCCTTTAGAAAGTGCTTTGCACACCAAGATAAACAAATGTTCAAAACATTGCTTTCTCCACAATTATTTTGTGTTGCCATGTCAAAATTAATCAACACGATTCAAGCCTTGCTTGAGTAACTCCAAGGAGGAGAAGAATCAAGAAAGAGATGCAAAAATCATAACCATTCATTAATTTTGGTTCCTGATTTGAGATGCAAAGTGCTTTGAAAAATAATTGGGTCTAGATAGTATAAAGCACAGCTCCCTAAGGCCACATCATCATCACTTCAAAGCTTTAAATTTCCAAACACTTCTGTGCTTATGTGGTCTTAACAATATTCTTTTAAACACAGCTTGTGTATAATAAACATCTATATTGAGGTAAATTAGGTTACAGTTATACAAGAGATTTCTCAAAGTGCCATTCAAACCAGAGGGAGTCCTCAGACACTTCTAACACATATTTAAGTGTAAATACACCTTATTGAATCAGTGCTTTTACATGGCGGGGGGAAAAAAAAAAAAAGGATAGCTCAGCTTTCTCTTAAAGTACACAGTGAAATGTCTCAATCTTAAGAATTCTATTTTATGACGTTTTATCCAAATGAAGTCAACTGGAATTTCACTGAGCCAAACTGCCTGTTTGAGAAAGTACTTTAGAGCATTTACCCAGTCCTGTCACAGGTGTAAGGCTTACATAAGTATTTAAGTGTCATCCTCAACAAGAAATGAGATGGTTAAACAATTTTCCTATTTAAGTTCAAAATGCTACTAGCTAGGTTAACAAAATAAAGGCTGCCAGCAAACGACAGAGATAATATGTACACCATTCCATTAAAGTATTTTATATGTCTATGAAAAGCAGTGTGACCTGACACAACAATTTTCGATCTGAGACTCTCCTTCTGGATCCTACAGCTAGGCTTCCTCAGATAATAGTTACACTTCCTCTTGCCTCACTTTCCTCATTTGTAACAACTAAACTTGACACCCTTTAAAGCACTGAAAAAAAAACCCAACCAAAAACCAACTAACTTGCGCTGCCTAACTTGCTACTTGTAACAAAACAATTAGGAAAGTAGCAAACCAGCATGACTGCCTTCACATCTAGTCATCAGGATTGCTATGGACGTGCATTGCCCTGGGAGCACATTTCCAGACAAGCAGAAGAAGTCACATAAGCCTTTTCCTGACCCTGTTTCCCTCTCCCTTATGGAGAAGTGTGAAAGCCACCAAGCTTTCACCTACTCCCTCTTCACCCACGTGTACAAGCAGAGAAGAAAGGATGAAAGCCTTGAGAGTTCTAAGCAGCTGACTATGAAAAGCAGCATAGTGCCAGAGATCTTCAACGTAAGGAAATTAGATCGTTATGTTTGAGTAGAGATAAGGGAGGCTACTTGCAGATAGATTACACAGATAGTCCACACTAGTAAATCAAGCAGTGCCACAAACCATTCCCGGGAAACGTAATTCCCTCAGTCACAGCTGAACTGCTGCAGACCAGCACAGCATCCTTCTAATACAGGGCAGCTACAGGTCTCTCATTCAATTTTGGGGCACGGTTTTGGATTTAATGTAGGTCAGGTGCTAGTCCCAATCACTATCTTCTATTCAGCAATCCCCTTCTGGAAGGCAGAGAGTATAGCAGCACTGACAAGAAACAGAAAACAGTCTTGGATGCACTTAATTAACCGCACAGAAGCGGTCATATCCTCTCCAGGCTTCATCTGCTATTATTCCTAAAGGAATATTTTAAAAGTGGTAAATGCAGTGACGAAGCATACAAGCACTGCCTTATCAGCACCACCTGACAAAGTCACCTACGCATTGTAGCACACGAGAAGAAAATTAGAAATTAGTAGAGCTTATCTTGGCTTCTTCCTGTTTCCTCTGAGTAGGCAGACCTTGCATATGATCTTCTAATTTCCAGTCTCATTTATTTTTTCAGTTTATAAAAAGTTTTATGCATTTAGCATACACTCTTACATTAAGGCTAGCTACTCTCTAATAAATGAGTAATGTAGAATAGTCTGAGAGGCTGTGCTTCTGAGGGATGATCAACTGGCAATAAACATTTCAAATGAAAGTTATTTAGAAATTATTATTCTTCTAATTACTAGTCATTACCAAATTTGCTTCTGTAGACTAAAAATGTAATTATTAGTGAGTTTATTATGTTATTTTCACAATAGATAACTGCACAAAAAACCATAGTAAAACCACACTTGACAACTGACAATACACAGCTATTCTGTGTTATTAATCTTGAAACAAAGCCCTTTCAAATTTCTTTACATTTTCAGTCATCTAGAAATGGTCTATTTAAAACTGCCTTTTTTATAATCTGCTGCCTCTGGCACCTTTGCTCTCATGTTAGAATGTGCAAGATGTCCCACAGAAAATGCATTATGCAAAATCCATTTGCCACTGCTTAAACGTTCGTTTTCAGTCAGGCTAAACAATTGGGCATAGATTTAACTTGCAAGCTATACCTGGATCTGACCATTTAAAATAAGTACGTTACCTGTATCTTTACGTAAATCAGCCGTTTTCTAGGAAAACTTTACGATATGCTTTGTTTTACACATATATAGATAATACAGTGCAGCTTAATACATATATCTGACTTTTACAAATCAAGTATAAGGAAAACTACGCAGCACACCCAAATAAAAATTACATACTCGTTCAAGTAGATGAAAAACAATCAAAACCAAGCAAGACACTTCTACTTTTTTGCCAGGAGACACACGCACACCATACTGACATCGGCAGGTTCAAGAGTTGTGCACAAGCAAGAAGCCTGAAGAGCAGGTGACAGCAGGCAGCCAGCCCTCCCCCGTGCCCCTAACCAGCGCCCGGGAGAGCCGGTCCAGCAAAGCCGAGAGCAGACAGGCCACCTCGCGGGGATGGAACTCCGGCCGGAAGAGCGGCCCCCGCACGCCGCCTCCGCGCCCGGCCCCACCGCCGCCGGAGGAGGAGGAAACCCCCCGAGGCGGCCCGA
>WEIV01023493.1:43178-59913 GCA_013390005.1 Calyptomena viridis
GGCTCCCGCCGCCCCTGGTGCCGGTGGGCGCTCCCGGGAAAGCGGCCCCGCGGACCCTGCGCCCCGCACCCGTGGGCGGCTCAGGCTGGGCATAGCTGCTCCGCAGGGCCTCCCCTGTCACTTCGCACCGCCTAGCGCCGAGCAGGCTGCTCCTGCAAAGTTGGAGGCGTCTGTTTAGAAATCCAGGTAAAAGATGCTGAAAAAGCAGGATTAACAAATGCGGAGGAGCTCCAACCTTCCTGCCAGGCAGGGGCATAAATATGGTATACGCTTGGTGGTACTGCAGTCCTTGTGTACATAACGGGAAGATTAATATATCCTTAAGAGTCACTTTATTATGGAGAGCTGTGCCAGCTGAATTTTAAGGACCAAGACAAGCCTTTGTGTCTTCTCATCGCCACACAACTAACTTGGTGAGGAGGAAGATTTGCCACATAGGATAGTATGTAGCATTGGCAGCCATATCACTTCCGAACTGGGATTGGGTGACTACTGATACTGAGAAGTGCAAGATCGTAATTCCAGGCCAAAGTTTATATGGTTATGGGTAGCTTATTGTGGGTTTAAGTAGTTGTCAATAATATATACTTACTTATTAAAACAAGACTCACTATATCATACTTTCTGGCTGTACAAGGATGAAAGCTCTATATTGTATTAAGAACTGGATGTCAAACAAGGAAGAGTCTTTCACAATCCCTTTTCCTTTTCAAAGTGCATTTACCTGATTGCTAGCTAGCAAGTGTCTACATCAGATCACAACTACTCACTGTGAACTAAAACTATGAAAGAAGAGAATAAGGAAGCTTCTCATTCTCCCAAATGGATCTCTTAAGCATGCAGCTGATGGGATGTCAGCAGAATGCTAGTAGCTACATCCAATCAAAGCACTGATAGTGCTTTGATTTTTGAGAAATTCAACTCTTGATTGAGTTCAGCAGCCCTGTGCCCACAAGGCTATGCCTGAGAACTGCAAGGCAAATATGGAGAAAAAGCAATTCTTTCTGGCTGCTTTAAAAAATTCTTGACCACGTAAAAGAGTAAAATTATTTCTTTATTTTTACATCTTGTTTAACAAGTGGGTGCAAACACTTTTTTTGGTTGTAATTTCCCATCAGAGGAAAATCACTGTTAAATTCTGCTGCTCGTTTTGAATGCAGAAAGAAGAGAACCTGTGGGTCTTATTTGTTTTCTGGGATGCACTCTGAACTCCTCCCATCTGAAATAAGCATTACTAACCAGTGAAAACCTGCTCTACTGGGGCTCCTGATTTGTTTTGCTGTGGTTGGATAAAGTTTTTAAAGGCTTTTTCTAGCATAGGGGAGATATGATATATTGATTCAATTTGAAAATCCTCAGATATTATCACTGCACTCCATCTTGTGGAAGAGGCAACAACATGTTTTAAAATGATACTGTAGTGGTTTGTTTGAGTAATTAAACCTAACAATGTCTTACTGCCAAAGCAAGGGACTACATATAGCAGTGAATACAACAAGTTATTTAATTCTCAGTCTGCCTAATTGTACCCAAAGGATTTGTGTAAACGTCCCTTGGTTTAGATATGAGCTTCACATCTTTGTTTTGGAAAGGAGCTTTAGGAAAGCATTCGAAGAGTCTAATTTAAAAACAGAAACTAAAGCAGAAAAGAATCTGCTTTCCAGGTGAGGTTGCCAAGGAGCACCCGGACTTGGGAGAGATTTGGGGATGGTGGTCTGTGAGGATATGTGGCTGGGGTAAAGCCTCTGCTAAGCAGGATTGCTCTGTAGGGAACTGACTGGTTGGGGGTTGGTTTGTGTGGTTTTGGTGATTTTCTGTTACCCTCATATGAAGTACAATAATCTAGTTGTATCTGGACACTGTATTGAGGATCACTGTCTTTCTTACCAAGAAAAAAAAACAAATTATGAGGTTCTTTCTGTCCTTCTGAAACTGTCTTTAACGATTTGTGACCTTTTTCTTCTTGACGTTCAGTGGTGCTTTGGGAAATCAAAATAGGTATTGTGGCAACAACTATGAACCATAGGAAGGGCATAGATGTATTTGTGTCTGGCCAGGTTCAGAGAAAATTGAAAAATTTATCTGGATTCACTGCTGTGTAGAAAGGTTAACCTTATAACAGTTGCCCCAGGACAAGTTTGAAGATAAAGCCATTTAACTTTAATGAGTAACTTAAAATACAAAGGACTAGTTATTCCAACTGTTCCCTGGATGGAAGAAAAAAGATTTTCTTGAGACAAGACTGTAGAAAAGCTTAGTCATTCAGACCCCAAAAAAACAGGGAAGACCAGGAAAAAGTTAGGAGGACGTTCTATTGTATAAATGAGGATCCTCCAAATGACCTCACTCCAGAAGTAGGTTCCACAGGGAGACCAAACTTAATTAGCAGCCATAGACTGTGCTTTTCTTTTTCTTTCCCTTCCCCGGAATTCCCCTCTCTCCTGCAGTAGCAGTAATGTATGTGCCTCGCTCTGTGATGTGGTGTGGAACAGCAATGGTGAATGAAGCACTGGCCTTTTCTATTTCATTTACCAGGCAGGAGCTTGGACAACAACTTGCTAATTGCTGGTATGTTTTACTGCTCCAAACTGTGCTAAGTCTAGTAAGGTAGAATTGATCTAAGTAATGCCTCAGTGCAAACAGGCCTAGAAGTTGGACTGTTTCTTTTTGTCTACTACTCTAACAGTGGACACAGGTCTCATTAGTTCCTGATGTAATAGTAGAGGCAGGGAATCTTCATTGACTGTGGTATTTGTTAGCCTTTTCCAGACTCCTTGGTCATTTTCCTAGAGCAATGACTCATCACTTCAGCACTGTACTGGTTACACTAAATTGTTATTATTATTACAATATAAGTAACATAATGCTTATGTTAATTCACTTTGTGTGCAACTGTCAGAATTCCTGAAACACTCCTCAATTGAAAGCATCCTACATGAGCATTTTAGTATTATTTAGACTCTTCCTGATTATTCTATTCATATTCATTATATTTAATTTTGTTCTGTGATGATTTCCAATACAGTATGTGAGAACTTGAAGCAAATGGTCAGACCTTTTTATAAAGCCATTAGTCTCATTTGAAGGGAAATCAGGACATAACATGACTGCTCTTTCTCTTATGGAACAGGCTAAAGAGTAATGTTGAGGCAAGGAAAATTTGAAATAGGGCAAAAATGAAGAGTCTGCTTTTTCAAAGCATTGAACACAGATGAAAAAAATGATGCAGTTAGATCTTTTATTTTTTGTTCCCTAACAGTAGCAAGAAAACATGCAGATGAACAGAAGTCAGATGTTGAAAGATTTTATATTTTCACTTATTTTATTAAGCAGTTAGTTGTATACAATCCCAATAGAATTTTGAGTTTCAAGGCTGCCTCTGAACTCCATGCCCTGGAGAAAAGAAAGACTTCAAAATGTAGTTTCTGATATATCCAACATAAAAAAAACCCCAAACCCTTATCCTTTTTGCCTGGTTTTTCTTTGTAATAGAATAAATTTGAAGATATGAAAAACCACAGCATAGTGTAACAACAAAGGAACAGTACCAAGGTCTGACCTTGGTGGATTTTTTCATGTGCTTGAAGTTACACAAGTATTTTGCTCTGTTTACCACAGTAACTGGAGCGAGGTAAGAAAGACTGGGTGACTTAAGATCTATAGTGGAAAAACAGGCTGCTATTTTGAAATGGAAATTTATGACATTGATCTGAGAATTGGTGCAGAAGACTGGTGAATTGGAACTGAGTTTGAAATGTAGCATGAAAATGCTTTCACACCTTTCTCTAGAAAAATGAAATCCTCTAGAGCCATGTTTGCAGTGGAGAAAATATCAGCTAGTCATTTCCTCACAGCTTCAGTACTTTGTTTTCTCTCCTGTTTTCTGAGGGAAAGAGAGAAAGAGAAAGCATATCAGCAAAATCTGTGTCATTGCCAAGCAAATATGAGATAATTTAGTATACAATTTCAGGCATTGCCACACATTCAATGTCTCTTGTCTTCTTTTGGCCATTTGACTGCTATTGAAGTAATTTCTCTTTCATTTCTCATAGCAAAGATGAAAAGATGATCAATAAACCTCATAAATTCACCTGCCTCTCAGAGGCCATTTGCTGCTTCAGTTGCTACAGTTTGCCTTTGAAACAAGATAAATGAAAGCTCTATTGCATCTGTGCACCATCCACATCACCACGAAAAAAATGGTTTGGGAAAATTCAGCATTCCATTTCTGGGCTATAAGAATCTGATGTGTCTGGGCTGTAACTTAAATCCTTCAACAATTACTATCATTTAGGAAGCTTGCGGAAGTGGATGACATGGCACAGAATAGTCTCCAATGTGATATTTTGATCCTAAAGCTCAGTTTTGAGAACGATGTATCTTCATCCCATGTCTGAGTTTTGAGAAAGGAAGGAGACTTACAACACTTGTCTTGATTTGGACTCTTCCACAATAGAACCAACCAACCTCTCTTTGTAGTTAATACACTGGACACTTCCTGGTATTTCTGATCCTGGCAGGGAAGCTATGTCCAATGTTACTGAAATTGATATATTCTTTTTAATATGACATTTGTTTCATTTTGTTCTGTAATCCAGGAACCGTGGGCAAAAAAATCATGATGCATAGATTTTCTAGAGAGGAACAGTAAACTCCCGTGACTCTCTGCCCTTTTCTCCTCCCAGTTTAGTGTTTCTTGTGCTTCCATATAGAGGGTGTAGTAAAAGAAGTGTAGTCTTGCCCCCATCCCAATTCCAGATATGTCTGGTTTTGGAATTTAGCTATTCTGTCACATTCAGCTTCGATATATATCTACTCCAGTTACTTGACACAATTTTTAGTAGAATCTTTATGGTACATATTGGTATCTTTGTTTTCAAAACAGTTATTTTTACTGATAACATAGGAATTAAAATTAACAGTCTTTGTTTTTCAGTGAATGCTTTGGGATCCTGACATTACAGTCTAATGAAACTAGATGGAATGACTTTCCAATGTCTGAATGCAGGAAACTAGCTACAGTGCAGTGTCTGAATGTGTCCACTGTTTTGTGCAACCACACTCTGCAAGAAAGGGATAACACAACAGGACTTCTGCCACAAGCACCTTTCTTTTGTGACATCACAAATTTAGTATTGCAAAATCTAATTCTCTGTGTCATGTTAGAACTGTTGCCATTCATTCATCAACAAATTTGACTTTTAATAGATGCTATAAACCCAGACAGACAACATAGATGGTATTTATTAGAAAAATTTTTGTTTCTTTTTATTCAGATCCAAAAGCAATGCGCCATGAAACTAACGTTACTAAGCGACCCCTATAATAAAACAGGTTTCTGAACTGCTAACCAGGGACAAATGCTTCACAGATCCTCCAGTTAAATAAAAATAATGGTGAGAAACTAATTTTTGACTGAAAGAGAGCGTTACATTAAGTAAGGTAAACCATTTACCACTGAGAATCCCCTTCTCTGAATGGGCAAGTAACTTCAGCAAAGAATGAACATGAAATAATGATTTTAAAGCAAAATTTTCTCTTTAGTCAATTTAATAAGAATATAAACATGTTACTGTGGTGTTGCACATAATTTTCAGTTCTCTCTTTAAAAAAGTTACTACCCTATTTTAATTGCACCTGAGATTAGCTAAGTTTTGAAATTTTTTTTAAGTACCCTTTGTTCTAAATATGCCTTACCATTTTTAAAAGATCACTAGTAACTTAACAGTGACTTTGACCTGTGGGGGCCTATAAAATTCAAACTCCCCAGAGAGAAAGAACACGTCTAAGAACATATATGAACGTGGGAAATGCCCCACTGGGTTGGACTGTGAATTTTTTTTTTTTCCTGAGACCCTACTGCATGTCAGGTAGTTTGAGTGTGCATCAAATGAGGCAGGGTGCCATCTCTCCTACAAAATTGCTCATTAAAGTTCCTGCTGCACTTTTTCATCTGAACCTTTTATTTATACATTCCCTAACCAAGGCCCTTTCAAGTTGCAGGATCTCCTCATCAATGGCTTCCAGGACCTGTCCATGTTGGTTGTTCACATCACCAAAAGAAGGAAGCTTGATGTGGGGATCCTCATGGCAGTGGGACCTGTGTCCATTCATTCCATCATCCTCCCACATCTCCAGGCAGAGCACCACCTACCCCTTGGTTAACCTTCAAGAAGTGATGGGTGATGTCCAGGTTTCTCTGCTTCATGCTCTCCTCTAGTTCCTATCTACATATTTCCCGTCCTGTAACTCCTCTTTCTTTCATTCGTTGTTAGTTGTTGTTCAATTTTTCTCCTTGTTTTCATTACCTATAGCCCTCTCCCTCTCTAGGGGGCTTTCAAATTTTTGCTAATACATACCTAAAATAAAAAGCAAATAGAACCATGTCCCAGTTTTGAGACAAAACTCGGAGGGAAAAAAAAAAAAGGAATTATCCTCTGATAGCAAACAGGCCACAGCTCCCCCTCCTCCACCAAGGCTTGGTAAAAAATGAAAATTTTCCTCAAAGGAAAGTGAAGAAGGTACAAAACTATTTATTTAACAAACACACAGGAAAACAATAATAATGCTAAATAATAAATAATGAAGTCTCTCACCATGGAGGGAAAACCTGGAAGATTCAGAGTCCTTCTGTTGGTATGGTCTCCCTCTCCCCTTTTGCAGCTGGGCCAACGTGGAGGCCCCCCCCCCAGGCCAGGCCGGTGGAAAATGTCTTCCAGTGAGGTCTCAATGTTCTGGTGTCCTGACAAGTCCACAAGAGAAGGAAAGGAAACCAAAATCCCAGGAAAGAAAAAAAAAACAGGAGTTCATTCCTCTCTGAAGAAAAAGCTGAGAGAGAGCTGCCTGAAAAAAAAACCAAGCCAAGCCTGCTTCCCCCCTTTCTCTCGAAGGATAACAGAGAGGAGAGCGACCTTGAAACACAGGACTGCTTTGAAAAAGTTCCTTTGGCTTTCTTTTTTTTTTTTCCTTTCTCTTCCCAGGCTCAGTTTAAAGATTCCTTTTTCTGGCATGGAGTGGGCAATATGGGATACATCATAAAGTCACCCCAAGACAAACCAGCAGCAGTAGGAGAAACTATAGAGCCCACACAAGCTTGGCCACCTTCTTCAAACCATGTTCTTTGTACCCTCCTAGCTTCCTTGGGTCTTATGAAGATGAATCCTTGCCTAGTCCTTTCACTATCTGGTTTTTGGACTTCTTGTATGTTTTTACATGAACTTGGCCAATGACTTTCTGAACCTACTGTGGGGATCTGCTTCTACCACCTCTTTTGGCAGCAAATCCAGAAATACACTAGCCACTGTGTAAAGTAATGTGTTCTTTTTATCTGTTTTAATTTAATGCCACAAACTGAGCTAAACTCTGCAATTTGATGAAAAATGGTTCCATATTTATATTTTCAGCCACCTTCATGATTTCATAAAGCTTGAACCAGTCACACCACAGCAGTCTCCCAGTTGAAAACTTTTTAGTCTGATCTCATAAGACAGCCACTCCTTTGAATCTCTTTAATAACTTCAGTTGTTTGCTATGTATCTTCCCTAACTTTATCATGTCCTGTTCTGGATGCTAAGACCAAAACGGTATAAAGCATTCAAAATGTGGATACAATAGAGTTTCATTAGAGTTGAGGCAAAATTATGTTTTCTCACTACCTTTGTACACTGTACTATTTCAGATTATGCCAAACACTGGTTTTTGCCTCTTGTTTGAATGCTACTACAAACTCACTGAGGGATTTCAGAGAATTTCAGTCTCAAGAACTCTTAACATTTCTTTTCCGAGTTGTATCTGGTCATTAGATCTGCAAGTGCTATGTGATAATTTCTGTTCTTCAGAGAAAGCCAGTTAAATAGTGTTGTTAAAATTTAGAAGCGATGTTAAGGAGTACAGGTCCAGAATTTCATTCTGAATCCTGTGAACCATTACTTTTATCATTTTTCATGTAAGGCACAAACATGTCTATTGGTCCCAGTGCTGTAGGTCTTCCAAAGGAACAGATCTACTTGAAGTGGTATTCTTATTTAAATAAGCTCAAACATATCTTTGGTATAGGGCAGATGAAGTAAAAACACTGCAGATCTGAGCTAGGAAGAAAGCAGGGAGCAAATGACAATTAACTTTGGAGTCCTATGACAGAAAAGTCAGCTGCTTCTTTTGTGGTTGGTGATCTCCATGCTGAGTATGGAAGGAAGAGGGGATTGGGTGCTCTTTAAACTTCATTGAAACTTTCATAGGTTTTTGTTTCTTTTCTTAATTTAATTTCTTTTTTTTAGATGTATAAATGCCAAAAGTGAACAACTTTATGACATTGAGCTGTTTGTGTGTGTATGTGTGCAGACGTCCCTTATATGATGTGCTTTTTGGACTTGAAGGCCTTGCACTAGTATTGAAACAAACAGATACTGGCTGAGGAAAGAAATTTTTTCATATCCATTTTACATGGAGAAGTAAGGGCTATGTAGCAATCAGACATTTTGCACATTACATTTTGCTTGAAACATTAGTTCTTACCTATTCAGTATCCACATGAAACAATAATGTAGGACACCTGTAAAGGCAATTGCAGAAATAGACAGCAGGCTATTCTTTTACAAGTTCTCTGCTGGTTTAGTTCTGTATGTTA
Organism: Calyptomena viridis; assembly: GCA_013390005.1. Lineage (NCBI taxonomy): Eukaryota > Metazoa > Chordata > Aves > Passeriformes > Eurylaimidae > Calyptomena > Calyptomena viridis. Next base: position 51,805 of record WEIV01023493.1, read on the forward strand.
AAAATCCAGACATTTTAAATCCATTTTATAGCAAATAAAATAAGGAGCTACCTGTTGGGTTTTTTAGTGGGGAGTGTTGTAAAATATCAAAAGAATAAGTAAAATATCCATTTGAAAATGAATAATTTCGCACTATTCTATTCTTATGAATGCTAATTACTGTGGAGGAAATGGTTGTTAATGTGAAAGCTCTATGTCCTTTTAAATCAACTCTGTGTTATTAAAAATAAACATCTTTGAAGAATGAACCTTTTTCTAATGATCAGCATCCCCTTTCCATTTTTGCCTTCAAATAGACCAGCTGATGCCAGATCTTTTTTTTTTTTTTTTTTAATGCAGGGAGGAGGTGGTTACAGCAAAGTTGTGTTTTAACTGAAAAATTTGATAAAGCCATCCTTATTTCTATTTCAGATCATGTTTACTGATGCATATTTCTCCTGATTGCTCTATATAAAGTCCTTTCTAATGTTATGATTGATGCCTCTAAATACACAGGCAGTGAGATGGCAATCACCAAGAAGGAAGAAGAGCTATGAATACATTTAGGGTTGAAATTTAGAACATTTCTAATCATCAGAAGAATCAGGTTCTGGAACGGTTTTTCAACAGAAGTCATGGTGGGATGAACTCTTTTTAGTACAAGATGACATCTGTAATTTCCAGCTCTGCCAATTTAATAAGAAGACTGTAACACAGCCCAGGGTCCTTATTTCTTGTGCAGAGCAAAAAAAGAAGAAAGCCTGGATCATGCTACTGTCTATGCGGGGACACTTACAGCTCTGTTCTAGGGATTAGAAGGAGAAAACCCACATTCTGCTCTGCTACACCTTGCCTGCGCGGGCAGCGAGCTGTTATGGAGCTGTGGACTTATGTTAAATAACTTCTGTCAAAGCATCTGTGGAAATTTTAGACATGACTGCTTTTTTGCTGGAGGGCACTGTCATCAGAGCTGGGCCAGTAGAAAGGCTCATACAAGTGTTTCTTATTTTCTTCAGCAAAAGGTCAGCCAAGATTAGCTCAAAATACATTAAACAATAGGTTAAACAATGCCAGCTGACTTTGTGCAGAAGTAGATTAGTGGTACCCACAAAGACCATTCCACAATTGAGCTCTAGAGGCAAGTGAACTCTAAAAGCAAGGACAACAACAGCTTCTGCCATTTCTGTGGTGACTGACACAGCTCAGTAGCTGTATCTATGCAACCAGTTATTTCTGCTGCAATCTGAATTATATTCTCCATGCAGCAAGGACCTTTGAAGTATTAGGCTTGTAACATTTCTGGACAAGTTGAAAACACTTTGCTTCTAGATTTATGCATTCTCAGATGTTTTCCTGTGGTGCACTGAGAAATGCCTAATAGATGGAAGGAAAAATCAACAGACAATACAGACTTGTGCTTGCTTTCGTGCTGCCCTGATTCCCATTTCTTCTTGGCCTGTTTGGATGGCTCTGGGTGGACACTGCTGGTCCTTGCAAGTGCTGAAATTCTGGTGAACGGGTGTTTGACAACCTGACTGTGGCGTATCCTATAGGCCACATTTCTCCTGAGCATGAGCAAAAGTCATGCTCTGACTAGTTATGACCTTGTCCCCCCTGGTTGGACAAGGAGAACTTGATCCCCAGGTCATTGGACAGCCAATGTAAGCAATAAAGTCTGATATATATTCCGAAACTGCGCAAGAAGAAGCAGCAGACATTTTCTGACTTCTTAAAAAGGAGACCTTCTGCCTGGTCATCTCCTGATTAGGCAGAGACATGTGTCCAGGGTTCTCCAGGCACACTGCCTGGGGAACCATGGATCCAGGGTCTGCTTGGTAGGTATTATAGCCTTTGCCAATGCTTAGATGCTTAAGCTTTCTCTGCATAGAAATTAGTGTTCTAATAGATAAATAAAGCCTCTGATAAAACTTCATGGAGTCAGCCTTCTCGTCATTATGCCTCACGGACGACCCAGCACCCACACCTGACCAATGAATGTCACATTGTCACGAAACTACCTCACAGCTTTAGCATGGCACTCATGCTGGCAGCGTTTTAGCCCAGTGTATTCTTTTTAAGAGTGATCAGTATATGCTTACAGGAGCAGTGTAGGAAACATATACTGAATTCTTACATCTGCTTTCTAGCAGCATATAACTTATGAACTTCCTAAATCACTCGTTCTTCCTAGGTGTTACATCCCAACTGCTGGGTTTAACAACTGTGCATGAACTTGTACTTCAGCTTTGGGTTTTGGAGTGATTTTTTACCTCTTTTTTAATCTGCTAATACTTTTGACCTCCATAACATCTCATGGCCATGAGTTTCATAATTTAATTATACATTAAAAGAAGAACTGGCTTGCAGGACTTACAATGCTACGCATTCCTCACAGCCTGTTTGCCATTTTAATGCCCTCTTTGCAAAGTTCCAGCCTACAGGGACACATACAGAAGCTAGAAATGGAAAATATCTATTGTATCATAGTGTTAGCTCCAGCCTTAATAGAAAATATTTCAGTCACAGCTTGACTTGATAACATCAGTGTACTTAAAAGATACAGCAGGTCTCAGAACAGTCTGCAGGGTGCAAAACCAAAATGACTTCTACAGTCCCCAGGGGACTGTAGCAAGATTTGTGCTAGAGCTACTGTGAACGTCTCATATGGAACAGTTAATATTTAGAGCAGCTTGTCATTTTCTGTTGCCTTCCCCCTGTCAGGGCTTGCCAAGGGGTGAGTGTGCCCCTGCACTCCCCGGGGGATGGCTGTGGGAAACAGAGGATAAAGAAGGTGCTGGCGGCTCTCCATGGTTACATATAATATAATTTTATTCACTCCAGAGGCAACGGGCCTCCTGGAGGGTCCAAGCTTATCAGGTATAATCAGGGAAAGAGCCCTTCCCGCTTCCAGCCCCCGGTTCTTATAGGGGGCTCCAGCCAATGGGAAGGGAGGAGAAGGGAAGGGGACAAACCATCTGGAGTGAGGGGTAGGGGACATAACAGATACAGTGAGAAATACATGCTAATTACACATTACCACAGTTTTCCTGACAAATGTAGTTCTCAAGGTATTTCCTATCCTTCAACAGTTGCTAGACTAATGTGTGCATTTCCTTTCATAGGTAATACAGAGGTGACATCATCATATTAGTACAGCACAGTTCGTAAGTATCTTCATGGGGAATACAGTTGGTTTTCCATACCATAAACACTGGTTAAAGAAGAGGCAATAAATGGTTGACAGTTTACCATAAACAGTCAGTGTAGAAGTAGAGCTCAGTCTTAAGCATGAAGGTAGTAACTCACTGTGGTAATTTTCTAAGGACTATGCAGGATTGTCTCTCACTTGAAATTTAATGGTAGGTCTGGTCTTTTTTTTCCCCAAAGCTTCTTCTCTGTTTCAAAGAAATAGGAAATTAAGTAATCACTTTATTTTAGATCACATTAGAGCAGCACAGTGTTCATGTCTAAGATTATATAAAGTATGAAATAAGAATAAAGGAAGAACTCAGAATAACCATAAAGCATTGAAAAGCACGATTTCTTCTGGAATAATTCAGGAAAAATAAAAATCAGTTAGTTTAAACAAAAACCCCTTTGGTTATCTAGTGAGGGCTTTTCCTAACAAACAACAACACTGCAGATTTATATAATATTTTGTTTAGTGGCAATCCAAAGTGATATACAGATGATATATGGGAATATTTCATGCATCTTTAAAAAGCAATCTCTTCTTGAGTAGAAAAATTGCAATTATTTTCTGTTGACAATAATACACTGTATGCTGGATCAGCAGTGTGGTTTCTGGTTATCTGGATAATTCCATCTGTAGGCAAAATATATGAGCTACTGTCTGTTTTCCTCTTTTCAGAAAAATGATAAGAAATGAATGCTGAAGAAAATGCCCAACTATATGCAAGAAAACCTTCCTCCAAATCTGATTAAGAAAGTGTGGATTTTACATTAACTCAGCTTTTTTTTCCTCAAAGAGAAAAAATGTATTACCCTTTTTTATACTCAAGAAGTTTTAAGTCCTTCAGTCCTGCTAGTGGATGAAAAGTTTTATTTCCATCTTTTTAAAATGTCTAAGCCTTATGATTGTAGAGAAAATACTATAAATCTGCAGCAAAGATTCAGTAATTGTAAATCAAATAACCCCTAGAAACCCCATACTTCTTTTGAAATTCCTTGATGCTTGAGGGCAGTAATGATTCTTGGCAACTGGGACAAAAGACTTCTGTGTTTGGGACTGATAATATTGTAATTCCTACCTCTTTTTAGCCATTTGTCGTAAAGAGAAATAACTTCAATTGTGTTATAGCCTCACTCTGCATTCCAACCAAAGTGACTCCAAAGTGAAGATGTTACTTATTTTCAAATGTATGTCTTTTCTTCCAAAGTACCCTTGATTAATGGGAACATTGATTGGTATGCTGAACAAGGACAGCAAACTTGTATAATAGATAAAATTTTGTAAAATTCAGTAATTCATCACATCACCTGCCTGACGTTATTTTATCTAGATAGACTTGAAATGTCATACACATTTTAATTAGCGCACTATATACTATTGCTAGCTTTTGAACCAGGTACAGGTTTATAATATCTGAGAATATATGTAGGAAGGAGAACAAAATTGGCAAAATTTGGTGCAGAGCAGTTACGTAAAAGACCTCAGTTCTATTGATGCTGATCGCAAAACTCACCTTAGGCTTTCTATATGACTTTGAACCATTGTAAATGACTCTGATTTATATAAATTTCTAACTGAAACAAGTCTTCCTGACTGCACATGTATGGAGTCCACCTACCAGGCTTATGGGGACTGTGGAACAAATAAGATGCAAGCAGCTCCATAACTGTGCTTTGGCTTTGGGGAACAAATGAATACCTAGTGAACCATTAGCATCACCTCAATAAGTTTTGGAAGTATGTTTAAAGCTGCCCTTCTCCATCTCTACTGAGAATTCGCATAGGTAAAATAGGATAACAGTTTTATTTTATATTCCTATTCCTTTTTTTTTTTTTGATATTCAACATTAATTTTCAGTGTAATTCTGTTCCAGCTGTTTGTGCTCTACAAAAGGTTTTTGTTTCTAAGTATGTGTTCTGCTACGGTAATTATCCCTCCTGCACTGTAATTCGAGCCTGAAAGTTGATTTATTCTCCATGTGTTCTTTGTAGAATTAAATGTGTTGCCTTTGTAACTGACTTACATCTCACAAAGCTGATCTAAACAGTTACAGAAATGTCTCATTGCCTTCGCAGTTATGGGCCCAATTAACTTGTCAACATTTTCCAACAGTTATTTACTATGGATTTACCACCTTTCTAATGAGCTGCAGAGGTGGGAGAAAGACAATTAGTACAGGGAGTGTCTTTCCTTGCAGTTTTCTAGTAACAAGTGTAACTGGAGCCTCATTTCACAAGTATTTTAGGATATGTAGAAATCAGAAACAGTGATGGGTCAGAAAGTCGCAGAGGTTTGTTCACTGAATGCGATATGACTCCAAAACTTACTAAAATTAGTTCTTGAACTAGTAATTATGTAATCTACAGATGCATTTCTGACTTAGCAAACTTCATATGCCATTTCACATGCAATTTGCTACCTAAAAACCAGCTTCTGTTATCTTTGTTCATCATACGCTGAGAACACAGTGGCATGGAAAAGGTGAAAATTCAGAACAAAATTAGAACATTGCCTTTTGTTCTAATGGCATTAATGCCTTTCATAATTTGCTCCTTTGCATGTATGCTTTATCACCAAAATGAAATTTCTCCTAGGGAAGTATCACAGTGAAAGTTGTGTGATTTAAATATAGCTAGAGACAGCAAGGTGCCTTGTAAGAGAGCAGATCTCTGTGCATTGCACTTTCTGGAACTATTGAAAGGTGTAAAGATCAGAAACTTGTTGATTTATCCTGACACCCTCACAATAAACACTGTGTTCAAAACACCTTCATTCTTTTATGAGACTACAAGCAACTACTCCCTTTGAGAGGGCACTGCCCTCACACTGCAGATCTTTTTTCTTCACCTCAACCATCACACCAGTGAAGCATGCTCTCCTGGCAGTGTGGCAGGAGGCAGTGTCAGCAGAGGTTCCCAGCAGCCTCTTCCAGGCCTTCAGTCCATCCCCTCCTGCTAGTGACATGACAGTACCACGGTGGTGGTGTTGCTAAGTGGAATTGTACAATCCATTCACTGTCAGGGTACATCATAACCTGCGATGTTCAAAAGGGTCCGCGCTCTTTGACGAAAGGCTTCTGTGTGAGTATGTTTGTTTTCAAACCTTGCTGGAGTGAGGGGAGATGCTTTTAGGTCTGGAAAAATAAGTATGTGTTCAAAAATGAAATCACGGTCTAACACGATCTGTCCTTAGATAGTTCAAATGGTAATTCTGGTTTTAAGATCATTCAAGTGCAATTCTGGTTTTAAGATACCAAAGGGATATATGTAATGAATATAAAACTAAAGTTGTTTCTTTTCCAAGAGGGCGCTGTGGCTGAATGGAAACCATGGTAACTAGGGTGGCATATGCTGGTACCTTGCTCCTGAATGATAAAAATGCACATAGAGTAGGTTTTGTGCTTAGCAACAAGACCTAATCAACTGAGTTGTCAAATAGCTCCCTCCAGCCCTCCATTGCCATCCTTGTCCCATGCAGTATGTATGCCCAGGCTTCATACTTTCATGTTCACTAATCCTTTAGGCACGCAATAAGCAGCACAAAATACATTTCACACAAGAGAAAACTATTCTCCTTGGCCATTGCTTTAGAGGAAGACACAACTCAGATCTTCTTCCCTGTACAGCTCTTGTGAAGTATGACTCATCCTTGCCCAACATGTTGGATGTTCACTTTAATTACAATATGTGCATCTAAAGATTGTTGTAAACACTTGCTGTTAATAGCAACTTACTCCCTGGTATACGAGGGGAAGTATAAGCAATTTTAATACATTTAATACATTAAACTGTACATTTTAAGTCATGTCAGGGCAGCACAGTAACAGAAATTAATTAGGGAAATTCTCTAATTAGCATACATTGCCTGCCATACAAATCATGTTGGCATGAAAAATTGGAATAATGCAAATTTTCTCCACAGTGATGATAAAATATTTTCTAAACACTAAATATTTTTATACAAGTCTTTGATATCTACCCTAGTTGGCAAATCTGGATGAAGATCCAATTAATTTATAGTAATGAGTGAAAAGAGATAAAGTATTGCTGCTTTCTAGTTCTTGATGGTACATGTGAAATAGGCTAATCTTCATAGAAACACAGAATGATTTGGTTTGGAAGGTACGTTTAAAGGTCAGTTTTTCCAACCCCTCTACAATGAGCAGGGACATCTTCAACTGGATCAGGTTGCTCAGAGCCCCATCCAAGCTGATGTTCAATGTTTCTAGAGATGGGGCACCTGCCAGCTCTCTGGGCAACCAGAGCTTCACCACCAAGGTTTCACCACCATTGTCATAAAAAAATTATTCTTTATATCTAGTTATATCAACCCTCTTTTAATTTAAAGCCATTCCCTCTTGTCTTATCATCATCATCTGCCCCTGTGAAAAGTCTGTCCCCTTCTTTTTTACAGGCCTTCTTTAAGTGTTGAAAGGCACCTACAAGGTCTCCCCAGAGCTGGACAACTCCAACTCTCTCAGCACTCATTCATTAAGTAATGAGGCTCCAGCCCTCTGATCATCTTTGTGGGCCTTCTCTGGACCCACTCTAACAGGTCTCTGTCCTTCCTGTGCTGAGGACCCCAGAGCTGGATGCAATACTCTAGGTGGGGTCTCACCAGATTGGATTTGAGGGGCAGAATCACCTTCCTTGATCTGCTGGCCATGCGTCTTTTTCATTTCACATACAGATGTTTTCCTCAGTGCAGGCAGGTGAAATGCCTTCATACTTACCAGGTGTCATGGTTTGACTCTGGCTAAAAGCCGAGAGCCCACACATAGATCTAAAATTTCTCAGAGAAGAAAAAAAAAAAAACCTCGACCTTTGTGATAAGGATTACAAGCAACTGTTTATTAACTACTTCACACAAGCAAAACAGGCTCTTAGAATGTTAAGTATTTACTACTACTACAACTACTACTACTACTACTACTACTA
>WEIV01023493.1:59990-83543 GCA_013390005.1 Calyptomena viridis
TCACGGCCCACAGGACTCCATCAGGCCCCTGTGCTCCAAACACAGGATCACAGCCTCTCTTTTCCAGCACTTTTCTGTCCAGCGTGGAAAAATCTCCCAGTCTTTCCACGGGTTCCCAGATGAAATTTTTGCTCCTATGATTCCTCACAGATTGCTGGGGCCCTATTTCAGTGTTTAAGGCATCTTCTCTTTCTCCTTCCCTCCGACCTTGGTGCTAATCAAACTTCACACCCTCCTTTCTCTTAAGCCACCATGATGTTCTGCACAGCTTTTTTTCCTACTCCTTCTTAAATATGTTATCACAGAGGCGTTGTTGCCTGACCTTGGCTAGCTTAGAGCAGAGAAAAACTCCAGCAGCTTCTTAAAGAAGCCTCTCTCCTAGCCCCTCCCAGCTAATAAAAAACTCTGGCTACTTAAAACCACAACACCAGGATCTAACCAACCCACACAACAGAGCCAGCATCTGACACAGCACAAATTGATGATCAAGAGATTTTAAAATTTCTCTCATGGGAGATTATAAAAAAGAACAGGAATATTATGTCTTTCCAAATGTAGCTTAGAACGCTTGAGTAGAGTTTAGATGCTTTCTAACAGGTTCTCAAAACCTGTTAAGAGAATGATAATACCATATGTTTGTGTGTACATGTTTTTCCTCTGTTGTGCAGAAATAAATCATATTTGTCTGTAAGCAACATATCTTTTTTCTCTTTTAAAGTTCACTGTCATTTACTGACTTAGGATGTACAATGTCAGATTTCATAATGTACCATAATGCTGCATCACTGTGTGTTAAAAGGAAGGCTCTAGGGTTTTAGACTAATTGACTTTATTAAGATCATCTATACTGTAAGAGTGTTCTCACATGGTCAGATCAATAGCACATGATTTGAGCTTTATCATGCTTTCTACTCCTCAAAACTCTTCACAGGGTGCCACTTAACACTTTCACAAAAAAGTCTATTTCAATGTTTTTATTTAGCCAAAAAAAACCCCTGAGCAACAGAATCTTAACTGAACTATTCTTATTTCTGAGAAATTCATAAATGCCTTACAGTTAAGCTTAAGACCTAATTGTGCATATTTTTGATCACATGCATCATTTCTGTTGGTGGAAACCTGACCATTTTTGTAAATAAATATTCACATATCTAAACTGCAGAATCAGGACTTCAGGGTCTAGCTCATTCCATTCACCCAATGAGGATAATGGTGCACCCCTGCACTGGCACAGGCTGGACTTCACCAATTCTCCCACAGTCCTCTTGCACCAGGTCAGAATCATTTGGCTTTTTTTATCATTGATTTAAACTGAAGACAGACAAATGTACTCTACCAGAAAGACAAATGTATATATGTCACAGGACTATCAGAGTGTCTTCCTGGAGTGATTTAAGCGATATAATGACAACAATTTTGGTGTATGCTATGTAAGGCAATGATCAAAAAAATAGAGATGTCTGTCACTGCAACCAGATTTCTTCATATGTCTAATGTAGACCTGAGGAATTAAGAAAATGGAATTTTTTGTGTGGCATCATTGAGTAAATGTGGAAGAACTTAAAAGTAAAATGTCTCCTCCGTTGTGCAAGAAGATTGAGCAGGAGAAAGAGGACTGGCTGTCTAACATCTTTAAAAATTGGGGACTATCCAAGTGGTTAGGATCAATTAAAAAAACTCTGTTATGGATTTTCATTACTATATTGTTAATCTTATTAGTGTTTTTTGTACTCAAAGCTGCCATCATGTGTTGTGTTAATTCCTCTACTCAAACCCCGTGTTCTGTTACCCCTGCTCCGTCCACTCCCCAACTCTGCCACCTCGAACCCCCTCCTTCATATTCACCACCAGAGGAGTAGTGGTTTGAAACTGAAGTCCAAAACTTTCTTTTTTTAAAGAGAAAAGGGGGAGATGTGGTGGTGCATTTGTATGATTTTATCTGTATTTGTCATGTTTTCTGTACAGTTCTGTTATCCCCAGTTATTCCCTGAAATCATTGTTTGTAATGGACTGCCCTGGTCTCCCCCTTCCTTTGTTACCCCTTAGTTCATCCCACCAGAGCCATCCCCTCCCACAGTTTTCCTGCCTTCGGGTCCCTCCGCCCACATCCCTTATTTTTATCCTGGCCCCTCCCCTTCTTCGAGAACCTTCCCTGTCCATCCAAGTTGTACGGTCTCTGATTGGCTTGAGTGAAGGCCTCAGGCTTCTGCTCCTGCCAGTCATCCCTAAACCCCACCTCCTCCCGTCCCTGATCGGTCCCTTCCCCGACTCCTCCCCCCGGTTATGCCCACTATATATATATAGCCGTTGTTCTGAGCTGGCCAGGGCTCTTGTGGGTTGACCCTCCTGAGGCGCAGACCTCGAATAAATCGTTCCTGTTCAATCAACCCCAAAAGTCATCTTTTGTGCTTTTCGCCATGCAGTTCACCACCAGTCCTCCTCCCAGGAGTGCTGTCTGAGGCAGGCGAACGTGCCTCACTCAGGAAGCCCCTTGCGGGGTGTGAGGAAGGACGTACTGCTCAGTCAGTGACTCCTGAGTCTCCGGCTGAGCCGTGCTCTCCCATGGAGAGCTGTTTGGTTGGCTGGTGCCTGGACGCTGCTTCCGCGCCCTTCGGTGTGGCTGCGAGCTAGCCAGGGCTTGGAGTGTGTGCTTTGGAAGTGCAGCCACCTGAGGAGGCGCCGCAGCAGGTGAAGTGTTCTTGCAGAACACAGACAAAACAAATATTGTTCTTATTCTCATAGTTTACATTTAGGTTCATCCTGGTAAGTCACCTTCCCAAATAATGCAAACAGGTCCCCTGAGACGTCCCTGCATAAATTTAATTATATTCTTATAAGTCTCTGGAGGCAGCTAAAATCTTTGCTAATTAACAACATGAAACAAAAATAGGGCCACCTGCAGCATATATCGTTTTGCCGGGGGGTTGGGGAAAAGTTTTATTTGCAGAAAGGGGTTATTTGCAAGGATTCAGCAACAAAACCATCTGCCTGTATCTCTTCCACAGCCTGGAACTCCATTTTTGTCTACTGTATCTAGTGAAGGGATGCAACAGATAAGCTGTTTTCTCATCTTTAAGCGACGTTTCTTCAGCTGAATCTTTAGATAACTGCTCTGCAACCATAGAAACAGTTTGACCAATTGAAATGCACACTGGATTTTTATCACTGAAGTAAATAGTTTTTCCATATCATGAAAATAATTTGAAAACCAGCAGATGTGAAGTTAGTTCAGATTCAAGTTGTCTTCCACTTGAAACAAACCTTTGATCCAGACTGCACAAATGCGACATATCCATGTCTAGTGCCCAGTGTAGAAAGGACGTAGCATTTGAAAATTTTTTGTGACACATTATTCAATCTGACATTTGAATCTATTTATCTACCATTTTTCTTCCTCACTGAGGAAGCTGAGATGATCTGTGCAGGGGAAGGCAAAGGAAGTGCTATCATTTCACTGAGGACAAAAGATTATTTTAGCAAAGGCATTTCATATTGTTAAAAACTAGAAACAAGGGAAATTGTCACGGAGTCTGGGTTAAATTCAAGACAGAAAGAAGTAATAGCACATCAAGAGCCCTATGTAATTTATATTAATATGTTCTGCATTTTTACTTTAGCTACATTTTCATCTTTCATTTTCAGAAGTATCTGGCAGCTAAGGCTGAGGAAGTAGTTCATATTTCTCAAAGCATTGCTTTAGATTGCAGCAAACTGAAGAGGATTTGAGTTGGCATGGTTTAAATTCAGTTCAGTTTTGTTTGTGGATGATAGTAATTACACCTTTAGCAAAATTAAACATGTTATGCTACAGTGCAATGTTGTAGCAAGCGGTGAGTGTAACAAGTTCACAGGGGCAGAATGACAGCAAACAGTATTTTGAGGCTAAAAATCTAAACCAGGGTTTCCCACAGTGCTCCCAGTAAAAATATGCTTTTTCCTTAGTGTGTCTCCCCCCAAAAAATACAGTTTCATTGCTTTCTGAAGGCTAGAGAATTATGTATGTCATGGACTCTATGTATCCATCACAAGTATTTATGATACTTGTTGAAAGAACAGACTTGCTGTAGTAGCAACCTCTCAGTTTTTAATCACAGCTCTGCATCCATGGTAAAATTCAAATAATTTTTATTCAAAATGTACACAACAGTACATTTATTTCAAAAGGGTTAAGAAACCATGATTAAATGTCAACCAATTAAGAAAGTCACAAGAAAAATGGCTCAGTTTCTCAAATTGCTACATTAATGAAAACTTCAGAATATAAAAAGGGTTTAATATTGAGGTATTGCATGTGCAGAAGTGAGCTGATAGAATTTATCTTTGTTAAGTGACGACAACTGTGAATTTATGCCCACAAAGGAAATCTTTAACTGGTGACAGCTAATTGAGAAAGGCAGAACACAGTATGAAATTTATTCCCACTTTCCTCCTCTGTGGAGAATCAAAGCCAAGAGTGTGGCATTATTTCTTCCAGAAGACATCTTCTGTAGCCTCTTTTACATTGATTCATTGCTATTCAATGCACTTGCTTTCTATTTATTCCAGTTTCACTGTAGCTTTGGTAGACAGTAAATCAGCCTCACTCATTAATTATTTGCTTATCTATGAAACAGGACTAGAAACCTGACAGATGATACTTGTCAACAAAATATCAGGGGAAGTGGGAGGACTGGATTTAGTTAAGGATGGGAATGGTAGCAACTAGTATGGGACAAACTTTTGTTTAACAAAGGTCTTAGCATTTCTTTTTGAGAATGACCAAAGTAAAAAAATCCCAAACCCTCATTATTTGATAAAGCAAAGGGTGTCTTTGGTGTCTGAACAAAATATTTTGCATTCAGTTTGAACCGTTCTTAGAAATAAATGTCGTCTCATACCACCAAACCAAAACATATTTTTACAATTTAAATAAAAAAAAGGTTTTACAATATGCTTTTCTAATCCTAAATCAAATAACTTGGGGATAATGCATTTCAAAAAATTCACAGGAGCATTCTGGTACCTCAGCATGTTCAGCTTTTTGTACCTAAATTTTGCGCAAGAAAAACACACCCAGTTTTAATAACTGGTTTCCCCCAATGGACAGGGCTGATAATACAAGTAAGCTGAATATATGCTGGCTCCAGCCAAAGGGTAGCCACTGATGTTGACAATGGTAAAAATTGTTTCTCCTCAATTTTAAATATACCTGTTCTGGTTTGTTTTCTGCCATTTTAGTGAATTAAAGTGGTTCATAAAGTGGTCTGAAAATTGCCTGCACTAGCAAATAGAGGAGGTAGCCTGTAGTGGGCTGTAGCACTGGGAACAGGGATGGGAGTGATAGGGAACAAGCAAGGCTTCCCTCCCTGAGCAGCAGTGAGCCCTTCCTGTGCCCACCTGTGACCACTTTCCCACCTCAGTCCCACCAAGAGGACTGGAGCCCTGCTACCCTTGGTGCTCATGATGGAAATTCATTATGTGGAGGAATTATGAAACTAAAATGAGATCCATAGTTTCCAGCTTTTAGGGGGCATGGAGTCTGCTGAGGTAGACTCCTACCTAACTTTCAGTTTCTGCTTCACCTGCCAGGGGATGCAAATCCACAACCCCACTTTAAGAGGAAACATTAACCATCAAGCCTGTAGCATCCTTTAGTCTACAGTGCTGTGCTGAAAACACCAAAAATCGTGACAGACAGCAATGAAGTGTGACATGCCTGCAACACACAACTCCCACACATAGAGCAGCTGAACAAGGATCTGACCATCCAGGCTTACTGCACTCTGCCCCTTCATACTGCACTCCACACTTCATACCCAACACATGGCCTGGGCAGAGTCAAAACTGCTTGAGTCACAAACCAAGATGTGTTGATTTTCCCTGGAACAAAGCCCTGAGCAATTAACAAAAGGGCATACCGTAGGTCAGAGAAAGCGTTCCAAAGACTACACCTTTATGTCTTTTTCCCTCTGCCAACACAGGCAATTATAACAGCTCTGCACTCCCAACTACACCCAGGTTGCCACTTCTGTCTATTGTCCTTTCTTCAGAGCCCCAATCCCTGTGTAAGCAGAGCTCCCAGCTATTACTTTACATTCAGGATTCCCGTTGCAGCAGTCCCTGGCAGGACTGAATCTGGCTTTCACCAGCACGATGTGCAGCTGTAGTGGTTTGACCAGGCACCCACTAAAGCCATTCTCTCACTCCCCTCTGCAAACAGGCAGAGAGAAAATATAATGAAGGGTTTCATGAGTTAAGGACGATGAAAGATCTCTCACTGATCACCACCACGGGTAAAACAGACTCCAAGTGGGGATATTAATTGAATTTATTACTAAAGGATCAGATCTTAAGAATGAGAAGCAAAATAAATCTTAAAGATACCTTCCCCTCATACCCCCTCCTTCCAAGTTCTACTTCCTCCCCCACAGCGGTGGGGAGATGATGAATGGAGGTGCAGGGAGATGATGAATGGGGGTTATGGTCAGTTGTTGTTTCTGCTGCTGCTCAGGGAGACAAGTCCTTCCCCTGCTTCCCGTGGAGTCCCTCCCATGGGAGACAGTCCTTCACAAACTGCTCCAGTGCGAGTCCATCCCACAGGCAACAGTTCTTCAGACACTGCTGCCACATGGGTAACTTTTCCACATGGTCACTTTTCCACAGGGTGCAGTCCTTCAGGCACAGGCTGCTCCAGCATGGGTCCCCCACAGGCCACAAATCCTACCAGGAAATCCTGCTCCAGCGTGGGCTCCTCTTCCCGTGGGTCAGTAGGACCCTGCCAGGACCCCGCTCCAACATGGGTCTCCCATGGGATCACAGCCTCCTTCCAGCATCCACCAGCTCCACTGTGGGCTCCTCCATGGGCTGCAGGTGGATCGCTGCTCCACCATGGTCTTCACCACGGGTTGCAGGGGAACCTCAGCTCTGGTACCTGGAGCACCTCCTGCCCCTCCTTCTGCACTGACCTTGGTGTCTGCATTGTTGTTCACATGTTCTCACTCTGCTCTTCTCTGGTTCCCATCTTTATCTAACCCCTAACTTTTTTTTTCACTCCTCTTAAATATGTTATCACAGAGATGTTACTATCACTCCTGACTGGCCTGGCCTTGACCAGCAGCGGGTCCAGCCTGGAGCCGGCTGGCATTGGCTCTGCTGGAAATCGGGAAAGCTTCCAGCAGCTTCTCGAAGAAGCCTCCCCCACAGCCCCTCCCCGCTACCAAAACCTGGCCACAGACTACCTGGTACAGCAGCTCATCCTCAGTGGGATTCCTCAGTCCCTGCATTATCCCAGCTGGCAGGTGTGGGTGCTGCTGAATGACTATTTCAAAAGTAGAGATTCATTCAGCCACACCATCACTTCCTTAGCTTACTAAAAATAGTGGCCCTGCTCCTACAAGATAACATACATCTTCCACTCCCATGCAAGGAATTCTTATAGGAGATGGTTATGTGTTGGAGTAAGTTTGTTAAGCTCTATTAGCAAAAGAATAGTTTAGCCAACTGCCCGGAAATAGCTGTAATCAACCTAGGCACAATGGGCCTTTGAAAGTGGTAACAAGGTGACTCTCAGCTGTCACTCAAGACCCACATTGGGCAAAACTTAACCAACCAACCAAAACTTAACCATTTAGTTGCTTAGATACTGTTTTCCATATATGGAGTGATGTTTAAAAAAGGTATAAAGAGCCCTGTGAAAACCCTGGATGCTATGATGATAATATGTGTATGTGTGTAATGTGTAAGTTATGTGCAAGATATATATATATATATGTGTGTTATATATATATATATACACAACACATATATATGTGTGTGTATATATATATATATATGTGTGTGTGTGTGTGTGTGTTATGGATGTAAGATAGTATTAATAACAGTCTTTAGCTAAAGTCTTCAAGACTGTGTGTTGCTGAAGATGGTAAACCCTGAACGCCACAGTTATGGGGTCTACCCTGCCAGTTGCTTTCCTCTAGGGTAATGCAGCATTACTGCAGTTAGAAGGCCAAAACATCTCATCTAAAGACAGAGCTTCAGCAATTGAAGTAACCCACACCCAAAAGGGATTTTGCACATTTTGTCATAGAAGAACCATCTTGTCAGACTTATTTTTTAAATTATGGTTCTGGCAGGAAGACACATCAAACCCCACTCTACCCTGCAGAGCCACAGGAGCTCCACAGTGCTCCCTCTCCAGCACAATACAGGAGATGTGGTGTTGTTACTTAACACTGCTGCTGTGTAAATCTAGGTCTCTGTTTCAGACCAAGAAAACTAATGTTAAGTTGCTAAAATAATTTTATCCATGAGATTTTGGAGGGTTTTTCAGCAGAAAACATTTAGCTCTGATAACAACACAGCAGTACCTAAACTGTGAAAGGGCTCAGAATTCATTATACTTGTAGATTGCTGAAAACAGATTTAATAACAGGCCCCCTCATGGTGTTTTGATTGTTAATAGCACATCAGTTGGTGTACAACTGCCACAGTCTCAAATGCCAAAGCCGGTTTGCACGTGAAGCTCACCTGCTCTGGTCAGGCTTCCCCTGTCAGTTCAACACTGGCACCACCTGATTAAGAACCAGAAAACTCCTGCTTAGAAAGGGGCTCCAAACAGAGCTGTGAAATGTGAAGCTTCACACATTCTCAAACATCCAAGCATAGTGCTCACATGAAACAAGGTGAGACATTCACCTTTTTTAACTTTTGAATTTTGATCATGTTTTATCACTACTTGAGCTTTGACTCAATTTTTGAATACAGAAATAAGACATTCCATTTTGTAAGCTTAATACACATCTCTTGCATATAAACACGGTTTTCTTTTCTCCTTGAGTAAAAAGAGGCAGCTGAAAAGACAAGTTCCCTGTGCTGGAAGGCTACAGAAAGATCACTTTTTGTACTGAACGTCCGTATAACTAACCTGCATGGAAAGCAGAGTTAAAACTTTCCTGCCTCACAGTTCCAATCTTGCTACCTTGCCTTCAGACTGCAAGAACCATTCTACAATTAATACATAGATAGTGAGACAGAAAAAAAGATTACTTAGGTTCACATATCCCAAAAGAGCAGATTTTGAAGATGTAAAAGCTACATTACTTTTGAAAATCTGTCCTGTTCATAAATTCTGCAGAGCAAAACATGTGCTCAGTCCTCTCATTTTTACCTCAGCAGCCTCCTAGAAGGCAAGAGCGTGCTACAGAAATAAAATAGGTCATTGATACTGAAAGGGCAGAATACAACATTTGCATGTGAGTTAGTACAGAGCAAGAGTGCAACTGTATGAAGTTTTCATAGCAAAGAAAACTGGCTGGAGAAGGGTGAGAATAGACTTAGGATATAAAAAGGCTAGAGAAACGGGACTATGTCCAAGAAAACGTGGGTAAGCGAGCTACTAGACTCCCTCTAAAGAATCTTAAAAAAAAAAAAAATCAAGGCAGGAATTCCAGTATACTTGCTGGAACACCCTTGAAATTCAATTTTATTTCTCACCAGGAATATAACTCTCATTTCCCAATGAGGCTGAGCCTGCCTCTTTGTGTTTACTCTGTATCAGTGCCCAAGGCAGCCTGGAATTCATTTTGTGACATTTGGAAAACTGCTATAATGCTACATATAAGAAGTTCGTCACCCATGTGCTATTTACACTAGAAATTAAACAAATCCCTTACAGGCTCACAAAGCTAACACTTGATACACATTTTACATTAATTCCAAAAGAACAAAACAGTTTGAGTGAGTCAGGTTGTCCCCTACCAAATGTAATAACTCTATATGGTGCCCAAAACCGCCTAAGGTGCATTTGGTGCACTGCATGCACAAGACATGAAAAATGCTTCACATACGAATACCAGAAAACTGAATTGCAGGTTCACACAAATTCCCCATAATTACCTCTCAAAACAGTTGCTTAAAGAATACCTTTTCCTTAAGCTGACAGCCAAAGGGATATAGACAGAAAGGGACACAGACAAAACCAAGTCTGAAGGATAAAGAAAATACCATTGTTCTTCCAATTAGAAATAGTAAGCAGGCAAGATAACTGATGAGTAGAGTCCCTTGAAATTGGAAAAAAGGAACTAAGTAGTTCTATAAAAGACCCAACGAGAACAGTGTTGTCCCAGACATGAACCCTGAAGACAGCGTTGTCTTCAAACACCACTCAGTGGAACGCTGTGAAGCACACACACACACGCTGTGGTCAGCAGCCTACATAGGATAAAATGGTGGCATTGAGAGTACTTGATCAGGGACAGGCTTTCCCACCAGAGGAAAGATCCAGGCTCCTGGCTCTACTTGTAAGCTGTGTATGACTAAAATACTCTGTATCTGAAGACAGAGTGAAAGTTAACATTCAGACTGCAGATAATTTGGATAGATAATGGTACAGATTTTACATGATCCTGTACCATTGGCAATACCTTTGTGATGCTGAATTGACACTGCCCAGCAGGTGGGGCAGGTGACCAGCAGAATCATCTGTGGGCTGACAAACTGCATTGCGTCTAATTAGCACTTTGCCAGAGAAGTTCCCTGCTCCACAGGAGCGTTCTGGGCCACCAGTTCACCTGCTTCCATGGAGATGGATTCCTAGATCAACTCTGCTGTGGGACCTCTGCTTCCCCACTGTGGATGATACACTCTGAGGAAGAGATTCTGGCTCCAGAGAAACAGAATAACTTTGCAATCATCACATTTGTGTACAAGATTTTGTCCTGAAGGTATGGCTGGAGCATTGAATATGAGCACCAAATGTCCCAAAGCACATGCCTGCTGAAGGGTGTACGCAATGCCGCACGATAATGCCTCTCAGGAATTTAAATGTGAAACAGAGCCTGTCATGGTGCAGACACATCACAAAACTTTTCACAATGGCAGATGGAAGATGCCAACATACATAATCAAGGGGGCATGGTTAAACTGCTGTCTGGTGGCAGTTGTAGCATGTTTTTAATCGACTCCATAACTAAAGATTCATTTTTAAAGAAGGAAATCACAGCACCTCCAATAATAGTATAAACAGTATCTGTACCAAATGCATTCCACAGCTGTTTTCTGTATATTATCTTAAATATTACATTAGGATGAGCAGTACTCAAACTTTATACTTACAACATTCTACAAACCAGAGTATTTTGTGCACAACAAAGGAATCTTAATGTGGTACATAACCCAGGTGCATTAGTTTCAGAGTGCAGCTCTGTACCCCATTATATTACAGGACAAAAGACAAGCCTATACCCACATATCAAAAGACTAACCATTCTGAATGCAATTTTTATACAATGCATTTAGCGTCATTTTCCCCTATGGTACCATGTTATGTACTTCAGAAATTAATTAAGCAAAACCTTGAATACATTGTGGAAAACTGTACTGTAAATACTGTGTTCCAACTCAGAAAGAAGTGTAAATAATGTTGCTGTGAAATAATAAAGCTGATCATTTTCTTGGTAAAGTATTTACCAGACTCCAAAATCTCAGACCAGGCACAAAAGTTCTAGAAAAGAAAGTTACATTGTAGGCCTGGTACTGACTTATACCCTTTTAATAAATTCTCCTTCTTTGGTGATGGGTTCTAGGAATATTAGTGCCAGATAAAATTATGGTTTTGGTTTTTGAATGAAGGCAACCATAATGCATTTTTAAACATCAATTCTGATTATCTGCTGGCCCCCATCTGCACTTTATCTGGAAAACTGAACCACTTTTCACTGTAGTATTAATCAGTGCAAGACCTCTTACATACACAACCTGAATACTCACAGTATCAAGGAGGTTATAATTCACTACTATTTCACAGTTTGTGTGAACCTTTATTAACAATTGGAAAGGATGCTGTTCATCTTCAATCTGGTAGCATGTGGGTAACTTGCTAAGTAAATGTGAACTGATCTAGCCCACATTTGGATCAGTCAGAAAAGGCCTCCATGGGGAAAGAGTTGCTGTAACCAGATGGGCACACATTCACCAAAGATTATTCAATTAGTAGATCCAGTTGTGTTTCACAGCTACCTATTAATATGAAGCATTATTTCTCACACAGCAGATGCCATGGACTGCTGCAAGGGACTGATGCTAGATCATCACTCTTTACAAATTCCCTGACTGACAGCACCTGGGAAGGTGCACGTATTTAAGCTGAATCAGAAGAGTAGAAAAGGAGCCACTGCTGTTCCAGCACCAGAAAGAGGCCTTTTTGCTATTCACCTTCTTTTTATTTTATGTTTTACACAGCTGAATTTCCCAAATGATCTTGTGCTTAGCCTTCTTTACAAAATGTAACTACTATTCCATCCTTATACAAAAGAAATACAGCTGTTTGTATATACACACACCTTGACAGCAAGTCCTTGAACAACATGGCAACATGAAACTACAAAGCTAACACCTGCAGAGCACCTGTTTAGCTGCAGGTCAGGAAGTCTCTGCTAAGAAAGGCAATCTGTTAATGTTAAGGTAAAGTACTTCAGCTGAACTCTTAACATTTGAATGGGATAATCAGAACTGTGTGACAAGCACTCATACCACTTATTAGTCATATTCTGGTTTACAAACTGTAATTGCTGCATTTCATTGAAGCCATCCAATACAGAATGGAATTGCTTGAATACATCTCACTGGTATAAGGAAGCGGCCTTGTTGGATAACACATTACCAACTCTAAACTTGCAGACACTGAATATACTTAAGAGTGAAATTAAGACACAAATGAGATCACACAAGGTTTTGGCAAGTATTTTTATGTAGACTTTATAGCTTTTTTGGTTTCCTTAGGAAATTCCTGCACAGTGAAAGGAATGAAGAATTCCAGAAGAGAGTTGACATCCTTCAGTTCCAGGCTGTATTCTGCTGCTATTTTCTCTGCAGTCCACATTTGAGGATGTAGTTTATGATTATTAAGAAGTGTCAGAGCCTCCACAATGGAAATTTTGCCTTTGGAAACTTTCTTAACATCTAGAGCTCCCAAGTGGCCTAGTTTTGTAAGTCTCTTTTCCTCCTGTTTACATGGAAGATGTTCACCACCTCCATCTTTTACCTAATTGTGAGAGGGAAAACAAAAAGAGCTTAACAGCAGTTCTGTTTACTATGCATACAGTAGCAGCTAAGCTGTTTTCCTAAATATGGCATTTCCTGTTAGTTTTCCCCATTTTCACAAAGGAAAAAAAGCTTACCCAGCCTTGCTTCTTGATATCACAAAAACTGTAAATTCTTTCACAACCGTTCTACATACAACGTCAACTCCCAACCAAATGCTGAAAAGCTCTCATCCACTGCACTCCAAGTATTGCACAGAATCAGCAGCCCTTCATACAAGGCCAACTACAGATTTTGCAATATATGCAAATATATTTACAGTAAATGCAGATATACCATAATATTTGGGACTGATTCATTGCAAGAGACAAAAAAACCCATACAACAAATTGGTCTCCTTCTGTACCCACTGGAAAACTTCTTCCTATAGTCTCTCTCACCTTCCTTTCATTTTCAAATTTTAGTTTTGCTACTAAAAATATTCCTTCTTTTGCTCTGTCTAGAAAAGCAGCTTTAATTCAAAAAGAAACTATTTTGCAGCATCATACAGAGTTTAATTACCATGACTACTGTAGCACAAAAATACACAAAGTCTCTTCTCCAAGGTCCCTTCCTATTTCCAAGTAATTTCCAAACCAGTTTTGGCTTCCTCATATTGCCATTTATTAAGATTTAACCAGTGAATGACACTGAAAAAAAAAGACACAACTAAATCTTACTTAAATGTAAGAAAAAGTACTTTTACAGTAATGAGAGTCCACGGCCACTGAATAGTGCATAGACACTCTGTATTAACTAACATGCTGAGAAACCTGAGGTGGATGCTACAGCATCTGTGTTTCTAAACTGCAGAGAATGTCTAATCTGTCCTGTATGTCTTCCATCTACTTTGTGCTAAAACTGTGCTCAGATAGTCTTGATTAAATTACCTGTCTTTGAGAATCTGCCACTTTAGGACTCCCGAATAGGTGCTTTTCCACCTACCGCAGACAGATGTACCAAACATACATGGAGATATATACACATAAGAAACACATCAGGAATGGAAGGAAGCTTTTGGATTAAGTTTCGCCCACCAATCTCTGTGCTTACATGCCTTTCATGCTCTTCCTAACAACTGCAAGCAGACACATCACATGAGCAAGTCTTATGTGGCAGCAACCTCAGAGCAGGAACGGAATCAAGAAAAGATTTGTTCCCCTTTGGCTTTTTCTTAAATCTCTCTTGACAGGCTTAAAAATGAATATTGAAAGATACTGAAATTAGACCTTCAGCACTTTCAGATTAGAGTCCTAACCTTTATGATGAAAATTAAGGATAGAGATTACTTAGCACCTTCAGAGAGAGACTGAAGAAATCTGTTTGAATTTTAAATAGACTTGGATATCATGCAAATTAGAAAGACTTAGGAATTTTGCTACACGATTATAAAAATTTTATTATTGAATAAAGTAGCTGGATTAAAGTGGCCCAATAATGCAACAGGTAAAATGCACAAGCTGTAACATAACACGATGGAAAACTTGAGACTGAAGCCCAGTCTGCATTTTACTAAAAGGAGTACGCTCTGCCTTCCCAAGTCAAAGATTGCTGCCACTGGCAATAAGGAAACTGATAACCATACAACCCGTAAGGTTACACAGAAAAAAACCTATGGCACTTCATCAGCCAAATAAGAAGTCTCTGCACTAACATCAGCAGTTAAAGACTCCATTAAAGTTTTAATGTCTTTGTCCTCTACCACATCCCTGCTCCCACAGCAATCTCAATCTCTTCTAATAACTCCACAAGTGATCTCTGGCAAATCTATGCATCTTTGCAAAAGGCTGGACAACTGTCCTGCCTTAGGGGAAGTGGAAGTGGGACTTTAGGTGAAAAACAAAATAGGATCAATGTGATGTTAAAAACTGTGTAAGCATTTAAAAGCTTGTGCAATCACAATCTGTCACATGTTCAAAACACAGGGTCACATACAGTCAGTGCTGCTGATATATAGAAAAGTAACAAACCCACCACTTTTATCTACTTAAAAAAGGTAGCTTTTAGACACTAACAGAGCATTTTTCCTGACACAGAATTTGTGCTGAGTTTGAAGACCACCAAGCTGATGCTGGTGTGGCTCCTCAGAGACATACTCACCTGTACTGGTGGATCTCTGGACTCAACATAAACATCTTTTAGCAAGGTGAGAAGCCTATCATCTTTTCTGAAAATTTCTTCTTTTATCTCTGGGCTGTCTAAAGGCAGTGAGGAGAAGAAGAGAAAGGGGGAAAAGAGAAAAGAGATCTGAGTCAAATTGTTTCTTTTTTGTTAGTTCTGCCAGTTCATCGCTTCGCCAGAGGCACGGAGATGCACGGACCATGTCGGAAAGGTGTCATTCTTGTCACAGCTCTGGCCTTAACAACACTTCACCCGGCAGTGCCGCCCGGTCCCCTGCCACGGCACAGTGGGAGGCAGACGGCTTATGGCACGTTGGGTACTGCTCGCCTCAGCAACCGCCCCCAAGAGCCACCCTTATCAACCTCCCCATCAACTGTCCCCATCACTTGTCCCCATCAACCTCCCTTATCAACCTCCCTTATCAACCGCCCCAGCCGCCGCCGCCGCNAGGCCCCGGGGAGGGCGCGAGGCGCTGCGCCGGGCGGCGGCGAGTGCACCGGAAGAAAATAACCGAGGAATAAAAATAACCGGGAAAACAAACAAACGAACGAAAACTACAGACAAGACGATTCGCTTGTTTATTTCATGGCGCCCCGGCCGTGTTTCCTCCTCGCTGCCTGGGACGCCGGCCCGGGGCGGCGCTGGTCCCGCCGTGGCTTTTCTGGACGCGTGCGTGTCCGGAGCCCCGGGCGAGTCCCGTNCCCGCGCCTGCGCAGGGGGCAGGCCCCGGGGAGGGCGCGAGGCGCTGCGCCGGGCGGCGGCGAATGCACCGGAAGAAAATAACCGAGGAATAAAAATAACCGGGAAAACAAACAAACGAGCGAAAACTACAGACAAGACGATTCGCTTGTTTATTTCATGGCGCCCCGGACGTGTTTTCTCCTTGCCCTCGGCGCTGCCTGGGACGCCGGCCCGGGGCGGCGCTGGTCCCGCCGTGGCTTTTCTGGACGCGTGCGTGTCCGGAGCCCCGGGCGAGTCCCGTCGGGAATTCTCTCAAAGCCGCGGGCTGGCCCAGAGTTTCCTTTTCAGCCGCGGCAGGAGTTGGCGGCTGGCACGGGAGCTCCCGGGTCCGTTCTGTCGCGATTGTCGCCGCTCGTCAGTCGGCGGAGAGCTCGGCCGGCAGCGCTGCCGGGCTCGTCACCGCACCGAGGCCTCTCCGAGTGTATAACGTGTCGCACCCGCTTTTTGAATAGTCTCAAGTTTTTACTTGGATAATGATAACGTGGAAGTATTTAGGGATGTTCTGCCCCATAGTCCCTTGAACGTGCATAGCATTTCCTTATAAGCATTTCACTGGTTTATTCAGTAACAGAAAATTAATTTTATAAGCAGATGTCATCCAGAAGACACCTGGAAATCCAGACAACTCCTCCATACTATTCAGTACTTGTAGGCTACACAGTGCCATCGAAGAGCAGACCCTCTTTTTCAACCCAACCAAATGACCTTTTTTACACAAGAATTGCAAGAAAGACTTGGGGGGAAGTACTGAGAAAGCCGTGCAAGATAAGGCAAAAGTGTAGACAGAATCGAAGTTGTTGAGATGGCCTTAGCAGTTCATAGATGCAAGAAGCAAGGCATGAAAATATACAGCATTCTCAGAGAAGGGGGAGCAGAAAGAGCAACCCTAAGGGCTTGCCTGATGGTTGGCCACTTGATTCAACCACGACTCATACGGTGTCTTACCTAAGGAGATTAGTGTCTCATTAATTCCAGCTGCTCAGTGAATTAGACAATAAGTAATTTATTTATGGTTTTAAGTTGGATATATGCTGTTTACAGACTCTTAACTCATGGTAATAGTTGCCTGAATGGAGTGACTTGGAGTGTTGATGAAAGGCAGAGAAAAGACCAGACTTCTTGCAGTGCACTTTCTTTTTTTTTTTTTAGGTGGAAAACATCTATTTTCTGCCCTTGCATCTATCTACTTACTGTTGTGGGCATGTGAAACTTGGGTTCTCAGAACTTGGTCTTCTACTAGCAGCACAACAATGATGATGTGATAGTTATAAGGCTACAGTGTGCTTGAGGGAAAAGACAAGTTGGTGGATGAGGAAAACCAAATACATTTAGAAAGACAATGGAGACAAGGTAGCATAAGCATAGTCTGTGCTGGATCTCTGCTCTCTTTGGGCATCATTTGCAGTTTCTTCACTTCTTTATTTTTAAAGACTCTCACTGTCCATAGGAGGATAGAAACATGTCTGTTCTCTGGTAATAAGCTTACTGACCTTATTTTAGACATTGCATATGTAATGATACTAAGAGGATGAGTGATATTATGATAAGGGGAACATGGAAGCTGTTAAAAGCTGCTGAAGTCAGACTGGTGACAAGTTTAATTAAATATCTGTAGTCAATTACTTGCTGACTAAACCTGTGTTCTTGAGTACAGGTTTTAATATTTTTGGTTGTGAGCCTACAATGGAAAAATCCACTTGGTTGCCTTTGGTAGTTGTAGACCTTTGATGTGTACTTCACATTTCTCTCAGACATTCTTATTGATCTGTCTGTGGATCAGCCATTGTGCCAAATTTGGAAACAAAGATTCTCCCTTCAAAAGCTAAGAACTGCCAGCTTCTGGGATCAAATTCAGCACGAGGCTTCTGTCTCTGTAAAGCCTGAGTGTGATTAACACTGCCATAATATTTACTGACAGCAAAATAAATTCACCAGAAGGCACTCAGTTAAAAACAAAGAGTGATGTCATGCTCTGCCTGTCACTTCCTATCACTGAGGATGGCACAAGGCTGTTCTTTTCATGTATAAAGAAGCATAAGAAGTACAAGATTTTTATTTTGAGGAATCTTTCTTAGACTGTAGCAAGCAGAGGAACGGAGATGGAAAAGTTTTTTTGTTTTTTAAAAATTGGATATTTTATCAGTGTTACCATGCTGTTATTAAATATCAATAATCAAGAGCTTGGATTTTTTTTCCATATAAAGTATCTATAAGTTTGATTATTAAAAAACAAATGTGTATGTATTCAGTGTAAATAGTGTTTCAAAAGGGATGCATGTTTCTTGAACTAGGAGTCTGCATTTTTCCAGGGAATTTAAAAATAACAAATAAACCAACCAGTTTTCAAGTAGCTCTTTAACAAAACAGCCCGTGGGAAGAACACAGACTATCCAGCTGGGCACACTAGTAGCTTATTCTCAACACTGGACAGCACCAAACACATCGTAAATACTGTCATTCACACAATATACATATGCCATAGGCTGCCACACTAGATCACCTTTTAATCCTTTCATACGTCTTAAAAGAGAAATTTCTAAAGCTACTGTGCACCTGGAAAATAAAAAGTACCTTTGTGGCTGTTCTTTGAATATTTTCTGGTTTTCATCCCAGTTTTGATTATATGTTGTTTTTCCTTTTTTCTTTCTCAGCTAGCTCTGTAGCTGAATGGAAAATCAGAAATTAATTTTGGTAGTTAACTAGCATCAAAATTCTGATTCACCTATTGAAAATTCTCTTTAGAGAAGGGAGAAGAGGAATGTGTATCATTAGCTTGCTGTGTGGTACTACTAAAGTTTCTTTCCTGTCTTTACTATTCAGGAGATCAGGAATCAGAGTATGAGTCCAGACGGGCAGGTAATCTCAGTCAAATTAGAGTCTGTTTTTTGTAATGGGTGCCCAACTTGAGAATTTCTGAGAGGAGGCAGGTGAGCTTTGCTACATGATTTATGGACTGGGAATGACACAGCAGTCAACCACAGAGGTAACTTAGAAGTGCCCTTATACAGCAGCAGGAGAGGTTTATATTTGATTCTGTCCACATTTTCTACTGCTGACATTTGATTCCTCTTCTCATCTTTTTGTTGCTGTTTGTTCATAATTTACGGCAGTCTAAATGGATACTTGAGCAAACTCATGTATAGTTAGGATTCAGGGAATTGAGTCCTCTGTCCTGATTACTAGTTTCCCAGTAAACACAATGAGAGCATTGATCCTTTTGTTCCTTATCTCATCAGTGTTAGGCAGAACCAGAGAACACAGTATTAGCAAGAATTGATTATGAGCCAAGCAAAAATGACTGTCCTGCAACTTTGTAAAGATGAATTCAAGAGAGACGGACTCACTGATGGATCACTGTTGCCTTTTACTGATTTCTGGTAGTTCTCTTACTTAATTCAGTTTGTTACTCTTGGTGGCTGCAACTGATCCATCTCTTACTGACTTCGGAAGTATCTACTAATACATGGAAGGATTTTGCTTAATTCCAATATGAAATCAGAGTGTTCCCGAACACTTGCATCTTTTCAAGGCTAGGTGGCTGCAGTGCTTTATTTAAAGGAGTTTTTGTCAAGACTATATGGATGAAGTTTATGGCGAATGCAGCAAGCTCAGCCTTACAGGGTCACACACCAGCCCAGACAGGTCACTATCTCCTTGTTCAGATAATGTTAATTTCAAAGACATTGCATTTAAATTCTCCTGATTGACTGTGGCTTGATACACCTGACATCATCTTCCGTATTTTTCCTATCTGATAGATTTTATCTGAATTGGAAGGTTACTTTGACTTGGAAATGCACAGTAGGAGCCAGCATATTTGAGAATGAGCCAGCCTAGTACTGGAAATAATTAATTTTAGCAATTAACACGTGCATTTTTACTTAATTTCCCATGTTCAGTTCCCCATGTTCTCAGTGGCAGTACTACCTGAGACAACTGACAGCCTCATTATTTCTTGTAACCCTGGCTTTAGTTTAATCTCTGTGGCCAGAGTGAGAGTATAGGAACTCTTCACAGCAAACAACATCATATAGCTGGTCTGATTTAATAAAGGAAAGAACTCCTGTAACCTTTCTAAGCTGTATCAATTACTGATGTTTTGAGTGGTCCCACAGAAAGCTACCAGAAACACAAGAGGAAAAACAAAAAGCAGATGACAGGAAGAGTATGAATGCCTTGAACTTGTATTGCTGCCACGTAGGTTGGTTGGTTGGTTTGTAAGAGTTTCCACTTTGCTCCCTGATCGTTTCACTCCAGCAGTGACAGAAATGGTGGTAGCGACTCCAATGAGGAGGAGGTGAACCAACTGAGAAGAAACTTGGTGAAATGGAGTAGTGGCTGGCTCACCTTGGCCTGGTTTTGCTGGTGCACCAACATCACTCAAGACAAACGCCATCCTTTGTACTGATTTGATGCAGTAACAGTAGCCATGATTTTACTGCACTACCACTGCAGTAGTGGTGGTAGTGATGGTCCAGAAGATAGCTAATATTCTCAATCCATTTGCCAGCTACCTGCTGGGGTTTCTTTCATGAAATATAACAACTATATATATGTACTTGTACATATAATGTAATATTTTTCTTCTACAATATTATTTTTACATAAAAGATACTTATATTTTCTCTATAAGGTTTTAATTTGTGATGATGCATAAATATTTATACAGGTGTGATGCATTTTGTATACAGAACTTTATAACTTAGTTCTATTATGTATGACTTGATGTATCAAGGGATTGAATTTCCATGCTTTTGTAAGTAATTGCAGAACCAGTTTTATTTATTCAATTTACACTTTAACTGCATCCTTCTGCAATTTGCAAATTGTGTATTTGCAGGTGTGATTTACATGAAAAATTGAAATCTGTTTTATTTACCAACGGGAAGCCAAATTTTGTGCAGAATGGGAAACCCAAAATGACCTCAGTGAACACTTCTAAAAGCATTTTATATATATCTCAGTCTTAAAGAAGGCTTATATATAGATCTTAAGAAGCTGGAGAAGTTACAGTGCGGTTTAATAGCTAAGTGGCTTAATCAGTGGTTATGCTGGGTAAGTAGCATTGGAGTCCCTGCCCTATACTTGTATTTTTCTAGACATACAGTAGCTAAAAATCTGCCTGGCACACACAAAGTGTGCTTTGCAAAGCTTCAAGGAATACCATACTGAGATTCCACATCTTTCCTGGTTGCTTCCACAAGCCATTGCCACGGATTTCAGGTCCTCTGATTTCCAAGAAGTAAATGCATCTGCACTAATGCTGGAAGAGGCTTCTATTAGGGGAAGTTACCTGACTGCAAAGCAAAGAAAATGTGACCATGGTATTACAACCTACCACCTTTAGGTAAAAGCCTTGACATAAATGTATAATACTGTATTACCAAAAGATAAACTACACAGTGTGAGTGGAGAAATACATCATATTCACTTAGCATTTAGTCCAAGAAACAAATGAAAAACCATCATCTAACTTTTCTTAGATACGCAGTCACCAGTAGAGTTACAAGTCTTACTGATTCAAACACAAAGTTTTCTTAAATTTCTGAGTGAAATAATTTATTTCTAGAAGAAAAATAGGAATTTCAATAGGAATTGCTTAGGGACTAACCTTAAAACACATAAAACATATAAAGTCCCATTTACCTCAATAGCATTTATACAGAAGAGGACAAATAGGAATGAAAATAATAGAAAAGAATCCAAGGCTCTAGACAAAAATCTGCATTTGAAATGGATCAAAAATTCTCAGGTTTTGTACTGACAGTCAGTAAAAAAAATCCTGAAGGTTTTCATAACTAGGTACTGTTGTCTACTACCTGCATTTTGTTTGTTCTACATCTTACTGTTAAATACCCTGTGGAAGCCCTTATTAGAGACACAGTTTTAGACAACACATGCTTATATTGCTGATCGGAGAAAATAGACTTACTATTTACTTGCTTCATTTACCATAAAATATTATGTTTTATTTGATTTAGGAATAAACTGGTATGGATTATTGCAGCACCCTGTTGTAACAGGAGTAATGTCCATTGCAAAGGGTTTGGTCTACACCTAATGCAGTAGTACCCATAAATATATGTCACAGAGGAGGACATAGATAAGACAAATAATGCTGTACTGTTTTAGTTAATTTTGCATTATTCCTAAATACTATGCCTTATGTACAGTAATACAGAAAATTAATTAGGTTCTTCTTGCAGGTTTTCTGAGCATTTTCATTTGTATGTATCACCATTTTCCTGAGTGATTATATATACAATTCTGCTGGTAGAGAATACATTAGAGAAACAAGGAAAGGTTTCGATGATATCGACACATGACTACCAGTATTACAGTTCAAGTGGAAATCATTACTGAAGTTAGAGAGGCCTTTTGTGTGCCTCTTCTTTCCACAGCATCAAAAATCTGGGGGCAGCGTGTGGGACACGCGTATTTTGAACAGTTACATTTACTAATTATATAATAGAGATACAGTGGCTAAATATGTAAGTGTCAGGTTGCTCTGGGGGCTACTAAAATAGACTATTAAAGAGGTCCCCAAATATTTAAAGTACTACCTCTATGTACTAAAAGTTCATTTTTAGATTATATAATAAGGGCATGATTGAGCTTCAAACTCCAGGGTTATAACTCAGACTTACTGAGACTCCTTGAAGGCAGAGTTCTTTCTTTATGTAAGATGTCCTTGGGATCATGATGAAGCTACCACATTTTCCTATATACATAATCAAAAGCAAAAACAACGTTCTCAAGCATTCGTTCAGGAACTCTGTAAGAACTAACACAATTTTTTGGGCTAGAAAATGCTGAAAATGGCCAAGTTTTCTTTATCTGATAAACAGTTTGTCAGGATGATTCATGTTTTTCCTATATGAATTAAGGAATTTAATTCTGCACAGAAGGCTATAATGATGAGTTGTAACAAATTATAAATTTCACATGCACAAAATTGCTAGAACCTTTTCCCAGTAAGTTGCTGACAAAAATCCCGTGAGCACCTTTCTGTGGGACCAAGCCTCAGCATCTGATAGCTGCCTTGAGGTTCCCTACTGTACCTACAAGTACAGGCCTCTCAGCCTGTGGATGATGGAGACTTTAAATAACTCCATACACTGAGTTACTCCAGAGGAAATGTCTGTTGATGGCCTGTCTGAATTATGGCAGCAAAGCTTCTCTTG
This sequence comes from Calyptomena viridis, assembly GCA_013390005.1. Lineage (NCBI taxonomy): Eukaryota > Metazoa > Chordata > Aves > Passeriformes > Eurylaimidae > Calyptomena > Calyptomena viridis. The sequence continues at coordinate 83,093 of WEIV01023493.1, forward strand.
CCAGAAGTACTGCCAGACTCTTCAGTGGTTTGTGACAGCAGCCAGCTTTGTCCTGGTTTAAAGTCTCTTATAAGACTGTAGAAAGGATCGCTGCAGGGCATTTCTCTTGCAACATGGGGAAATTCACCTCTCACCCCAGTCACAGCTGAGATGTCTAGATTTCTGCAAGCTCTTCTTGCATTCTTTCACCCTTGGTTCAGACATCAGAGGGAATGTGGTAAGTTATTTGTTCTCTATAGAAAATGTGGGCCATCTTGTAATGGTTAATTGGTAAAACGATGCATTGTTTTCTGTTTTTCTGACACCCCTATGGATGTACCATACTCTGTCTTTGGACATGGGGCAGAGAAACAGAACTACAGACTCTTTACATGGGAGATAAAACAACATCTATCTCAGAATCTGTTCTCTCAGTGCTAAAATGCACATGGCAGTGATCTCCACTAGCACA
>WEIV01023497.1:10003-32936 GCA_013390005.1 Calyptomena viridis
ACATAAAAGTAAATGCAGTGTTTGTTTTCAGAAGAAAGATCATAAAGTAAAATTGTTTAGATTTTGAGCTGTTGATGTCATTTATATATAGGCTGTCATTTATTCTTATTGTTTCTCCTCTCATTTTTCTGCAACGTTTCTATAGAGTGCTATATCTTCTAGCCCTCCTTCCAAGCACAGTGNACTCAAGTAGAAATTATGGCACTCGAAATAGAAAGTCATTATTTTGACAGTCCTGCATAAATATGTCAGAATTTTTCCCAAATAATTTTTAAAATTAAAATTTCTGTCCACTCTGCCACACATTCTCCCATGGCGTAGGGTATGTTAGCAAATTCCTGTGGAAAACTAAGAAGGAAGAGCATTGGACAGATCCTTTAGATGGTAGTGGATCAGCAGTTCTTTATGTGACAAATCTGATAATCAGCTGGTCTAAACAGGAGCTATTTCCTCCTCTTCATTCCTAAGAGTAGTGGTAATTATTTACTGTTCTTTGAGAACAGTCATCACTCACAAATTTAGAAAGACACATTAATTCCTCTGACTTTTGCTGCTGCTGAACTGTGCTTCTCTATTCCTATAACAACTACACGGAGTGGTTTTTAGCATGAGAGATCAAAATTGCAAGACATTGCTAAGGTTTTTTATTAATAATTTATTATTGTACCCTTCCTATTCTGAAAATTTATTTTGTTGTTTCTGTTACAGCGACGTCCAAGCAGATGGCCAGCAATGAAATTCAGAAGAGGATCTGGACATCCTGCCTATGCGGAAGTGGAACCAGTTGGAGAAAAAGAAGGGTTCATCGTATCAGAGCAGTGCTAAAATTTCTGGGACAGAACACCAGTACTGGCCTACAGGTGTAAGACATTTACTTTGCCTCTCTTTAAAGAAAAGGAGCCCTAAGCTGCTGTAGCCTGATAGAAAGAAGATTTTGGATAAGCTTTGTCCAAGAAGAAAAACTATCTAAGATACCAGATTACTACTGCACAGTAGTTTTTGTTAGTGGATTGAGAGACAATGGTTCATGCAGAGCACTTGTCGGTGGACACCTACAGTGTCAGAACTATGGCACAAGTGCCATGTTATTGGCTTTAGGTATGGGGATGCACAGTAATCAGAAATATAATAAAGCTTTGGTGCATAAGGGTACTGCCCTTTGGTTTAAGTGTTCTCTTATCTCAAAGATTGAGGGACAAATCAGTACTGTTTCAGTGCAAAGGGTACTGGTCAGTGTTCAGAGGTGATTGAGAAAAGTATCTCAATGCAAGTAAATAAGAAGAAAAGGAATTTTCCAATATTTATGTAAGTGGATGTGAAATACAGACACTTTTTCAATTAATTAACCTACCCACCTAACTGAGTGAGTCACAATGTAAATGCTTTCCAGTAGTACAATGTTTCTTGTACATTGCTGATTACTAGCCTTCTAAACAACTCATGACATACAAATTGGTAAGAAATGAAGACAACAGAGAATTTTCACAATGGTGAAATTATTTTCTGAGAGTTCACAATGAAGTTGGGCTGATTTTCAGTTTCAGTGTTCACTAAAAAATGAGTTATCTGATTTGTTTTGAGGGATATCTTTCATTTCTCAGCAGTAGGCTGAAGTAAGGGCANTAACACAAGGCGGGTTCTTGTGACTGTTAAGACTGCATTTTTGTCATCCAGACAAAGGAATGGATTGCATTACTGCATATTTCCACTGAGTTGTAAAATAATCCTTAATATTAGAATATTTTTATGTTGTGTAGGGAAAGTGGTTCATGTAGTTGCAGTGCCATAAACTTTCTGCCTATTGGAACCATTCTTTCTGTAATATCAACCCTTTCCCTCCCTGTAGGGAAAGATGAGATTATAAATTCATACCATTGAAAAGAGTTACTCCTTTTATGGAAGGGGTTAGTATACACCAAGACCCAGAGCTTCCATGAGGAGTGGGAACCTAAATACTTTGATGATCTGGGCCTGAGCTACTAAAATATAAAATTCAGGTATTGTATGTACATTTCATAGCAGTCGTTGACTATCGCATTTTTTACATACTGTGCAAGGCACTTGAATGATTTTTAAAGTGAGGTATGCAACATTTGTGGTTTGGAATCTTGAGCAGTTTAAAAAAGTTGTAGATATCACCTTAATAGTACAGTTATTTACATTTCTTGTTGATGCTTGTATGGCCTAAATTTGACTACTTAATGCTGTTTAAAAACAAACAAACAAACAGAAGAATCATGATTTTTACTTGTTATTTTGTTCAGTAAATACTACAATACTATATTTTCTGTATTCTTTTATTTTGGGTAGCATACTTCTTTTATTTTCATCTGGTTTAAATCATCTAGCATGAGATTGAAACTGTTCAAAACCTAATTGGTGTTAATCTGAAGGTACTAACAAACAGATTGTCTTGAAGCCTGATAAAAAGCCTATGGCAAGAATTCATTTCAGTTTGTGTGTGTCTGCTGAGCCCTGTTTCTAATAAACAGGTTAAATTGCAGGCTGTTAATTCTGATAGCAATAACCAAATGTATGCACATATATATGGTGACACTCATTTTTATTAAATAAAAAGGTATCAATGCACATCATTTAGGCACATATTTGGTGTGCAGTAATTATCATTCATTTTTCTGGGAATCTTGGAAGTCATTAGCTGTGGTTCATTGGCCAAATGAAGCAATTGGAGAGTGTCTGGAATCCTATTTGGAATAATTTTTATTTCAGAGCACATCTTGGCAAATTATAGTAAGAAATTTACAAAAATCTACATAGTACTGCAACAAGTTCAAGGGGTATTTCATACAAGTAAATCAGATTTATATTATTATGGGTTTACAGGTCTGAACATCATCTGATTCACTCACATTTTTACCCATTTATGTANTCCTTTGCCATTTCATTGTGAGTCCTTGCTGAGAAGCACCACAGACTTCAATGCACCCCTTCCAGAGATTCAGATGCAAGTGTTATTGAACCCTGCTGATTCATACAGTGGTTTTGTTTAATGCACATAGTAGTTGCATAAATATATATATAAATATATTTTTTTTTATAGCTAACACAAGGCGGGTTCTTGTGACTGTTAAGACTGCATTTTTGTCATCCAGACACAGGAATGGATTGCATTACTGCATATTTCCACTGAGTTGTAAAATAATCCTTNATAAAATTCAGGTATTGTATGTACATTTCATAGCAGTCGTTGACTATCGCATTTTTTACATACTGTGCAAGGCACTTGAATGATTTTTAAAGTGAGGTATGCAACATTTGTGGTTTGGAATCTTGAGCAGTTTAAAAAAGTTGTAGATATCACCTTAATAGTACAGTTATTTACATTTCTTGTTGATGCTTGTATGGCCTAAATTTGACTACTTAATGCTGTTTAAAAACAAACAAACAAACAGAAGAATCATGATTTTTACTTGTTATTTTGTTCAGTAAATACTACAATACTATATTTTCTGTATTCTTTTATTTTGGGTAGCATACTTCTTTTATTTTCATCTGGTTTAAATCATCTAGCATGAGATTGAAACTGTTCAAAACCTAATTGGTGTTAATCTGAAGGTACTAACAAACAGATTGTCTTGAAGCCTGATAAAAAGCCTATGGCAAGAATTCATTTCAGTTTGTGTGTGTCTGCTGAGCCCCGTTTCTAATAAACAGGTTAAATTGCAGGCTGTTAATTCTGATAGCAATAACCAAATGTATGCACATATATATGGTGACACTCATTTTTATTAAATAAAAAGGTATCAATGCACATCATTTAGGCACATATTTGGTGTGCAGTAATTATCATTCATTTTTCTGGGAATCTTGGAAGTCATTAGCTGTGGTTCATTGGCCAAATGAAGCAATTGGAGAGTGTCTGGAATCCTATTTGGAATAATTTTTATTTCAGAGCACATCTTGGCAAATTATAGTAAGAAATTTACAGAAATCTACATAGTACTGCAACAAGTTCAAGGGGTATTTCATACAAGTAAATCAGATTTATATTATTATGGATTTACAGGTCTGAACATCATCTGATTCACTCACATTTTTACCCATTTATGTAATATATGTCATATAGAGCTGACAGAATATTTGTAACGTGATTAGACAAATACAACAGTTTTAAAATCTGGTATTTTGATTACTTTTGTTTTAAGGCTCTCTTGCACAGCTGAAGGATGTTTGTTAGTATTTGCACACTAACTTACATGTCATACTCCTTCATAAAATAATAGCAATTATCTTTTTCACTTTTTGTCCAGCTCACATTATTTGGTGGCAGATTTCACTGGTCTTTGGGAAGCATCATAGATTTTCTTTAGATTTTTGCCATCATGTTATATGCTATGGATTCTAACAAGAGGAGTTGATGGGTTTATTTAATAAGACTGATAGGCATATGCTTAAGTCTGATAAGAATTGCTATCTGAAGAGAAAAACTCCTGCATACTAATGGATGTATAGTGTTTCATTGGTGTCTGCTTTGATATATTCTGTGGTATGTTCTATTTATCCCAGTAGGCAAAAGTTAATTAAGTAATCTGTTGCTGTTTTGTAATTCCATCTGGTTTTCTAATTTTTTAATAATTAAAATTGCCACATTAAAATTATACAAACATTAATCTAAAGGTGTGATAAAATATTGAAATCAACTGAGAATCCTATTCTTATATTTTTATAAATCACCAGGTTAATCAATCCAGACCGTGTCATGTAACCATCTCTCAGAAATCCATCTGAAATGTTATTCATCAATTCATAAAGAAATTTCCATCCAAGTATCTGAAACAGTGGCTTCACTAGCATTCCCACTGGTCCTTCTTTTGAAGCTAACTCAGAATACTTCATTTGTTTAAATGTGTGGTTACAGAGTCATTTATTCCCAAAAGTTATTTTAACTCTTAAACTTTCCTGTAAATATATGTGTCTAATGTTTGTAGTTATTGCAAGATCTCCCAAAATTATTTCTGTTTTCCATTTTAGTGTCAGTCTTTCCATAACACCTAGTACTCTTATGCTTCAGCTCATTCTGTTCCACAGAGAAAAGGAAAATTTGAGCTACAAGGACTCAAAGCACATGACTAAGTAGTTTTAAATCTCATTAAGATGAAACACAAAGTCAGAACAGAAATTGTTGAAAAAGACCCTAACATTTGCAAAATTTTATTCAGATATTAAGGAATTCTGGAACTGCCGAAGGAGTAGAATTGTAATTTCACTCCCATGAGCATACACATAATGATGCCGTCCTATTTAATTGCCTGCTGTTTCTCAGTGCAACCAATGGCGTTTTGGAGAACAAGAATAGACATTGTTCATAAGAAGCAGCTATTCCGTATTTTTCTTCTTGCTCAAATTTTATTGTCCTTTCTTACATACCATTCAAACCCTGCTCAGATTTTTTTTCTTTCTTAGCCATCACCATTATGCTTGAGAGATGCATAAACCAAGATTTATTTCTGTTCTGAGCATTCCTGTGAAAGGAGTCAATTTTCCAGAGAATACCAGTGTGAAACAGTTATTCCTTTTCTTGTAATTTCTTTTCTCATTCTCTACAGCTTCTGCTGCAAATGACACAGATGTCTTGTAAGTAAAAACCTACTTCAATGCACCACTATAGTTTAGCTTCAGATCAAGTTTATTTTTACAAATAATGTGTGTGCTGGAGTTCTGGGGGGAAAGATAATATATCGCTGTATTTTGAAAAATAGTGGAAGCCAAATTAAATTTTCACAAACTGAACAGAATATTTGACTTTGCAAACTTCACCATTTTTCCTTTTGGACAAAGATTTCAGGAATTTATATCTGCTACTACTTTTCTTTATGGATGCAATGGTAAGCTGGGTTTGAGTATTGGGTTTTTGGGGGAAGGAGAACAAGAAGGAAAAAAAGCAGAAGGGGAAGGAATTCCCATGTGAGTATTCCCAGATGCTCTAGAGGTATGGCAAGAAACCTTATGTACAGCTTTGAGAGCATTGGTACCATGTGCCAGTGGCACTGAGTGAGAACACACGAAGCTTTATATCCAGCTCCATCATTAAAGATCAGAAACATCAGCAGGACCACTAGCTTCTGTCTAAATCTACAGGAATCTGTATTTCACCTCATGGATGGTTTATGTCACTCCTCAGGGGAGAAAAGCTTGAACAGCAGGCAGCATTTTGAGGTGGAACAGTGTGCCAGTACTCTTTTATCAGAACTCAAATATGGCAAAGCAGGATGCAGCTAGCATTGAGCTGAAAGGAACAAATGAGTTTAATTTTATCCAGAGCAGCCAATATCCCTACTGCTGGAGCACTGATAAAATATTCAAGTCTGTGGACAGATTGGACTAAATTTAAACAATATCATTAATCTAACACTGTCCTTTAACTATCAGTTTATTGTCAAATCTTAGGAGATTTTCTTGACTTTTTAATTTTTTATGGAGAAGAAAACAGTTGAGGATGCCAAGTAGCATAAAGTGTCTTTCTGACAGGAAGAGAGTTTCATCTCCTGATGCAGTTCTTTCCCAACTGGAATAGTTGCTTGCATGTGCACAGCTCATTTTAGCAGACCTCATGCTGACTCCACGGTCTTTCTTAGACTCTTTCACACTTTTCAATGCAATTCTCAGTCTCTTGCAAAATTTTTCAGTACCTGTTTCCTGCCTCACTTTTTATTCTTTGGTTCTTCACCTCTGACCTAACTCTACATTTTCACTACTTTGCTTTCTTGCACTCCTTTAAGCCCTGAATTATGTGTCAACATGACCACTTTCAGCATCACTCAAAATAAGCATCAGTCTGAAAAAAGCTCCACTTGATTTTTCCTCTGTGTAGTTCTAGTTAATAGAAATATCTGAGGGTAGATTTTCCTGTTATTGACTGAATTCTGTCCACATGAGTTAGCAAGCTAAATGCTGAGTCTCCTGTAAACTTTTTGTTTAGACATTTTGGTCAAAAAAACTACTGGTCTCTTCAGTGGAAAACTTGTCGCAGATAATTTTTTTTTGAAGCAGCAACAGGACTTTAAAAGACAGACCTCAAGACATTACTCTTAATTATATCCATTTAACTAAGCAGATAATTTTACCCAATTAATTAATATAGATGCCTGTTGTCTCTGTAGTCTCTTTGGGAAGATAGTGTTTAGGGATATTAATTAAACTCTTCCTATGCAGTTTGCATTATTTTCTTTGGCGTCACTCTTAACTTGAAAAACAAAAAGTGTTATGAATTGCTAATGCTAACTAATTGCTAATGCTAAGAAATATCATGTATCATTTATCGACTGCTTGAGCGGCATGAGGCTTCCTCAGACATCTAGAAGCTGTTAGTAAAAGTATCTCTTGTGTCTGTCTAGCTTTTTTTACTAGATCCTGGTTTTCAGTTTTATTACTTAATCCTTTTTTTACAGTTTCAATAAGAGTTGTTAAATTTTCTTTTGGGAAATACTGTAATCTGATTGTCACATTTGACTACACATCAGAAATGGAGTCCTTTATGTAAGCTTGTCACCTTAAAACTTTCCAGTTCTGCCTTACCTATGAGGACATCAGGAGTACACCACAGATACACACCCCTGTTTTAGTGACAAGATGAAGCTTTCCAAAAGATAATGGTGTGCTTTTCATAGATATGTAGGCATTTTCACAATGGCCTGTTTCCAGAAGGAATCCTCTTCCTAGAGAGATGAGTCTGGCAGCCTAGGTTACAAACAGAGTGTGACTGAAAATGTGTAACTGTAAAACATAAACCACGCAGAGCTGCACTATCGCTGGATGAAATCACCTCCAGCACTGGCCTCCAGAATGGGGCCTCACCCCTGCCACAGTCCATGGGCTGTGGGCAGGATGAGGGCAGGGCAGGGGATGCTTGAAGGACTGCAGGTGCCATTCCTGCTGGGAGAGGAAAGAGACAGTGAGTGCCTCATTGCTTGCTTGCTCCAGAAAAAGGGGGTGACTTTGTGCCCGCTTATGCCTTGTCAGTGCTGAGCATGAGCAAAGAATCTCCTCAGCAACCCCATGAGTGCATCAGAGCAGAGTGAGCACGGCCTTTGCTCTGTGCAGGACGGCCCCCTGCAGCCCTGCACACACGTTTGCACCCCATCACACTCACATGCTCCTTCGCGTTGCTGTCGACCATGGGTTCTGGGTTTCAAGGGTTTTGTCAGAGCAAGAGCACACTGTTACTATAAAAGATGACACAAGTCATTTCACTCTGCATCTCTGCAGCACCACTGTGCGTTCCAAGGGGGAGACCTGACAGATCTCCCAGTACTCTGTCCTCCTTGTCCGAAGTGTGGATGAGCATGTCAGTGAAAGGTGCCAAGTGCTGACAAGTGCTCAGGGATTGTCTTGGCCTGCAGGTTTCCACCTGGAGGAAACCAGACACAACAGGGAATGTGGGGAGAGATTATCTATTAGATAAGATCAGACATCTAAAAATGTTTACATCTAAGGATATAAATTTTCCTGTAATTTTTCCTGAAGTGACTTTGGTATGTAAATATTCTTGACACAGATGACCAGCGTTGGCTGAGTTATCCTGCACAACAGTGACTTTAAGGAATAGAGAAATGAGGAGCACATAACATATCTTTAATATTTGCCAAGAGCCGTGTTCATAGCAGAGAACTCAGCAACTATCTCCACCTACAGTCAGTGATAACAGAGATGTCTGACCCCTCTTAGAGACTAAGCTTAGCAGTGTGATCATTCAGCCCTGAGGTTATAGATGCAATGTTTGGCCAAGGAGGCATGTGAAGACTCATTACTTGGGAGAGCACCCCAACTAGTGCTCTCAAAAACTGTCCATGATCAGAAACTGTCTGTGACCCTGGTGCAGAAAAGATACAAGATTCTTTGGCCCCAGAGTAATGAGTGCCCAACTAAAAGGTCTGTGCTAAGGGGTGAGGGTGTGCTAGATGCTGGACTGTGGTTTAAAGGTGTCATTTGAACTTATGGAAGTAGCAAGCAGTTTCAGGTTGTGTCTTTGCCTCAAATATGCATACACTTTAATCAGGGATGCTGGATTCTCATAATCAGTAAGACATGGATCTCCAGACATATGCTGCTATTTTTCTAGCAACACACTAGGCATAAAGCATCCTTGCCTTTTTCATCAGCCTCATCCTCAGGAATCCAGTCCACCAATATATAGATTTAGGTATATATTTGCTTGAGAACAATTTCTCGGGTAGTTCCTGGAGCTGATGCAGAAACTATATACTGTTCTCTGACTTGCTAGGTGCCTTAGGAGTAAGGACAGGTAGAGCATTACTGCAGGATGCTGAGGTGTCTGTGGTGAGCGTCACTAGGAATAAAGAACACACTGACACAAAAAAAAAAGCCAAACTTTTCTCTCTGCTGCAGAATAGGAAATCCTGAGCAAGACAGTAATGAAATCAGATGAACCCTTCACTGCAGAAGCAATGGAGTGCTGTGTGGAGGCTAGTCTAGCTGTTGTCTGTTCTAATGGTTTAGCACAGTCACCTTGTACTTTGGAAACTAAATGATGTATGGAGTTCTATTTGTCTGATCTATGTCTTCTCTCCAGCCACTGCCTATTGCAGATTGGAAATCTGTCAGGTTTCCACTTCTAAGATAATGTATACACAAACTTGAGTTTTATAGACAGAGTTGTTATAGTAAAAGTTCTGTCAGCTGTCTCTATTGAATAAGCTTTGGCTTTCAGAGAAACTCTGAGCCCTGTGTTTTTGATTCTTCTTTCTCTCTGCAGTGGATATTAATACTTGTACAGCCCATAGAAGTACTGCAAATGAATGTCAATTGTTACGGGTGGTAATGGGAAAAGAATGAACAAAACCACACTCAGAAAAACAATACTCTTCACCATATCTACTAACACTCAAATTTTCATGAAAATTGAGTGTTAAATAGAGGTCAGTACATTTGATCTGAATAAAAGAGAAGTTGTCTTTCATTTTCCATGAAGTTATAATCATAGTCAGCAGTCCAAAATATGAATAAAAGGCAAACCTTTTTTATTAAGTTTTGAAATATGAATACCTACCTGGATTGATAGCAATAGTGTTTCCCTTGCTGATTATATGTAGGATGCCACTCTGTTGTGCTGTTTTTTTACAGCAGCACTAAATCCACTGCAAACATTTCAAATACTTTAAGCAAACATTTAGCAGTGGCATGTAAATACAAAATATGCCTTATAAGTAAAAATATCTTATAAGTAAAAATCCAAAATACAGGTGTCTTTTTATACGTCGCTGAAAAAGAGTTCAAAGAGAGGAGGGAAAAAAGTGACTGATATTTAAATACACTGGCAAGCATCTTTATTCATTAATCAACCCACTGTCAACACTGACTTAATGAAGAGCATCCTGGAGAAGTTAGATCCAAAATGGCTATATCTATGTCAAAGGTTTAGTTCCCTCCTACTGACATTAAATTGGGGTATGAAAACCATTAAGAGCCATCAGTTACTGAAGTGCCCAAAAACAGGGTCCTTCAAGAGAGTGGCACCCCCTAGGAAGGCAAAGGGATTCACACCTGCAGAGAAAGAGAAACTATTAATGATACACCTAGTCACCATACTGAAACTTTTGGATGCCCAAATCAGCTTAGGCACTGTGCTATTTGCTGCTTTCTTCCTTTAGAGCAGTTATAGCAGCTATGGAAACCTGCAGGATGGCTTTCCCTCTGACTCTACCCAGCAGCCAGTCATGTTGAAGTCCACCATTTCTGACAAAAACTCCAACCAAAGGAAAGATTTATGAAAAAATATTTAACACAGTGATTATCCAAAGGGCTGGGGAGTGTGTGCTGGTAAATTTGAAATGAGAATTATTGAATTACATTAGCATGGCTTTCTTGAAAATGAAGAGCAGATTAAGCATCTGTATCAGAGAAGCGTTACAGCCTAAGTGGAACTAATACCATGAAATACTCATAAATAGAAGTGGTGCTTTAGCTGTTGCTCTTTCTTTTTCTTTTAAGGGGTTATTTAATGCAGTACAGAACTTGACTCAGGATGATAATTTGTGTCATGCTCATATATGACTTTGGCAAAAACACAATCCCTTACAGGAAAACATTGCCAGCAACAAATAAAGATCCCTGCATTGAAGCACATGTAACTGCATTAAAAGGGAAAAAAGAGATCCAGCTTATACAAGGAATTTTCTGATGTGATGACTGTTCAAACAAACATTAATGAGGGAGCAGGTTGCTCTGGAAATAAGCACATGCTTGCAGTGACTGCCAGTTGGTGAATTGCTCACAGGAAGCTTGACCAGTGAAGCAGCTGACAGCTGGTCAAATGCAAGAGGCTGGGCTTCAGGAGGAGGGGACACATGCCACCAGTTTGCCTGCCTCGAGGGTACAGCACACCAGAGGCCATTAGCCACCTCTGCTCTTGTTGCAAAAGAGACAGAAACCCAGAATATGTTCTTCCTTCCATCATTTCTGATGGTGGTGGTTTTAATGGTAGAAATTAAGCACTCTCCACTTCATCATTGGCCTTAGAAACCCAATGGTAAATGGCCATGCAAACTCCAGTTCCTGTTTATAACAGTCAGGATTTACCTTGGCAAGCTTTGGATTCCTGATGTGTTTCCAATATCAACATTATTGGCATAGCAGAGGGAAAAGAGGACAGTGGAAAACAGAGCAATCATGAAAAAAGAAAGCACAACAAAACTCAAATTTTCTGGTAGAAAGAGGTGGAGGTGAATTTTCCACCTACTTACAGGTTTTTTTCTCTGTTTTTCAGTGCTAAATAGCACAGAAATGTTCAATTTGATAAAATTCCCAATGCAAAATTGCACATATCCTTAGGCTTCTTAGTAGGGCTGAATGGACAGTAACACAAGTGAAAACAAAACTAAGTTATTCTTGTACCTGAAGTACATTAAAACTTCAAGAAAGCAAATGCACACATAAAAGAAACTACAGTAATTTATTTTAAAATCCATATTCTTAAGTGATGTCCTAACATCAAGTCAGCATAGCCTCCACCTTGTATGTCACAGATACCATGCATCACATACCCAGCTAGTTCATGTCTATATGAATTGAAACATGGGCAAAGGGAGTTCCTATCTGCTCAGCTGTTACCATAGAGCAGCTGTAACCAAATCCTTTGCAGCTCTAAGTTTTCTACTGCAAAGCCTGAGATTTCCAGTGCTCAAGTTTTTCTTCCATGCTTTTATGAGGACAACACTATGAAGTGCAAAACACAACTTTATTTCTGGTGTGCTAACAAAAGCTTTAGAAGAGTTTAGCAGCAGATGAGCAAGTCAAATTTGGAGTTTGGCAGGAATGCACACAAGACAAATGTGGGTATAAACACCAGGAGAGAGCAGTGTCACTATCAGGATCAAAAGTCCAAGAGCAGTTTGAATAACAACCGCAAAAATGAGCATTCTCCGTTTCCATCCTTGTAGATGTTCCAGGAAGTAATGAGATCTCTTTACAGGACAACAACCCTGGGAGCCCTGAAGTACTGGCTCCAGTCAGAGCCAGGCTTTCAAGACCCATTGGCAATGCATTTTATTGTTAATAACTCAAGCAACTGTTTCCAAAAATTTTAATCTAAGGGCTAGTCTTCTAGCTCAACACAAAAAAGAGAGCTAATCTTTCCTTATAAGATTTCCCTAGTTTTGAGCAGCAAAAAGTCACTTTATTTCCACTACTTTCAAATAAAACCCACAACTCAACATTTCCAATTTAATTTTGTCAAAATGGTGGTTGAGTCTAAGATAGGCCAGTTAATACTTGAATGGGGATCCGTGTTGCAGCACTGGGTATTGCAGAAGTTGTTTCCAAACTGTGGGCAATAATCAGACTACAAAAAATAAATGGAGAGCTGGACTTCTAATGCTCCAGGACTGCTGCACTGATGGCAAATGGGAATTAAAAGAAGTAATCCTCTTTCTCATTTCAATGGAACTAGAAGTGAGATAATGTATCTGGCCTTTAGATTAAGAAGAAGTAGGGCAAAGAAAATGCTGGGTTCATTTAGGGAGTTACAGATAGCTAAATAAATTTCTAAATTAGTTAGCTTACCATAAAATGGAATCTCTCACTTTAGTGAAATGGAACACAAGGGAAGAAATTTATCTGTGAGGAATTCAGTGTAAGCTCTTGAACTTAGTAAAAGCTTCTGGAAAAAAAATAGTTGAAACTAACTTCTAAGTCTACTGATTTAAAATGCATTAATAAAAATTACACCTACTATGTTCCCCAGATATGCAGAGCATACCAGGCCAAAAACATATTCGTAAGAAGCTCACACCATGAGTGAATATGACTATTGGTTATGTTGCCAACTTAAATGAGATGTGATGATCTACATACCTGAGGCTCTGAACCAGTAGCTTGACAAGAAAAAAATAAAATAAAATTCTCTTTAGAAATTATAATCCTGAACTAATATAATACAAAGTGTCTGGTAACAAAGTATTCATATATTTTTTATGGTAATTATCAACGTAATTATATTATTTTACAGGATATGAACCTAATTGTATTTTTGACCAAGCATTACCCTGGAAAAATAATGGTTGGATGTTGAAGCTCTATGTGGCTGTTTTCCTCCCTGTACATCAGCTCCAGTAATTCAGGTCATATAAGGCTGAATGCTCATGTCAGAGGTCTGAGCATGTGCATTTTTTTCCTTTTTTGCCTTGATTAATACCTGTGCATTTTGATTGCCCTCGATGGATTCGCTCACATCTAGCACTCATCCAGGAGCTAGGCTGCAGGAAACAATCTGCTGATGAGGTATGAACAAGGGTACATTCCATCTTGCTCACTTTTATTGCCTTGACAAATTGTGCTGCCTGGAGCAAAGCAATTACTACAAACCTATCCTACTTAACCATATATATTATTATATACATGAGTTAAACATGGAACCAAATCTATTGAATAAGAAGGGGTCATTTTTATACAAGATTTTATTATGACTCAGCCTTACATAAAAAAATAAAAGTAACAGGAAGAACATTATACACTGTTAATAATATTTTCAGACAAGCAAAAGTAACTGGTATGTCCTGATGATCCAATTCATAAATTGGACCACTTGAGTCTATAAAGTCTAACAAATGTGTGGAACTGTAACTTCTCCTTTTGTATCTGTTCAGTTTTATTATAAGTGGACTTTTCAGGCTGAGCATTTCATGGTGATTATATATTTCAATTCTCAGGTGGCTAAAGTTGTGAGGCCTGTAGTGTCATGTCTTTTAAAACTGCCAGTTTTGCTGTAACTAGGGCATATTACAGAGTTGAATGATATGAGGTCCAGAAGATACAAGTTGAATACCCCAAATTCACACACTTACTGCCCAATAAGTATTATGCTTTGCACCACTGAGTTTACTGATAGGTAACACATTCAATATATGTGCACTGGTGCAGAATTTGATATTTGTATAAAACAAAACTTGTCATGCGTTCTCCTTCCCATGCAAAAGAGAATGAGAGGGACATAGTTACAATGGAAATGTACTGCTTGGCATTTGCCCCTATATACACCTTTCAGCTCTACTTCAGTGCGTTTTTCTAGCCATGGTCATTAGTGGACACAAACACTCTCAGTCCTTCTTGCTGTTGCCACTAGCTGTGATTAAGTTTGGCTGTAGCAGGCTTTTTTTCTGATTGCTATGGATTGTTCATCTCAGGAAGTTTGGCTTTTCTCTCAAGTTTATTTCATAGTTACTTTGATTGAGCCATTGCAGACGTGTTGATGGTTTTTATTCTTTCTACCATATGCCTTCACTCATTCCAGCTCCCCTAAAATAAAATCAAAACATCCGTTTTTCTCAGAAAAGATAACATTTGAAATTGCTATAAATGGCCCTAATTCCTATTGTTTTATGGGAAAAAAATTCAAAAGCTTTTGCTAAATCTTGAGAGTGAAAAAACCCAGACCTCAGAGCTTTAAGTTTTGATTCAACTTCACACCAAACAAAAATAAAGACTTAGTATGCAAATACTTATGTCAGTGATTTATCCTATCACAGGGTATTGGATTTCTGTGTCAATATTTTTGTAGGGGATGGGGCTGTAGGGGACTTTTCTGTGAGAAGCTGCTGGAAGCTTCCTTCATGTCCGGCAGAGCCAGTGCCAGCTGGCTCCAGGATGAACCCGCCACTGGCCAAGGCTGGGCCAATCTGGAGTGACAGTAACACCTCTGTGATAACATACTTAAGAAGGAGGGAAAAAAGACCTTATTGCAGGCAGATAAAGATGGCAGCCAGAGAAGAGTGGAGTGAGAACAAGTGAACAGCAGTGCAGATACCAAGGTCAGTGGAGAAGGAGGGGCAGGAGGCATATTTTAGCTGTGCAAGTGCAATTGTTTGTAACTTACATAAGAAATTTTGCTCCTTGTCCTTTGATTTTTAAGCTTTTTTTTTCCCTATTGTGCCTACTGTGTCTTTTCCAATTTTTTTGTTGTTGTTGTAAGGGTCAATACCACTAGGTATGGTACAAGGAAGCAGTGGGAAGTGGGATGGAAGAATTTTATTGATCTACTAATGACACATAATTGCCCTGCATATGTGTAGTTATTCTGAGCTACACATTCAGGATACAGTAGCGACATTGGGTTGATAAATAACGAGACACATACAAAATGTTAATGAACACCAAATTTGTGACACACTTATATGGCTAATCCCCAAGGTGTGAGTCCCTCCCTTTTGCACTCGTGCTTCTTTTCAAGACGACACTTTGTTTTCTGGACAATCCCTTCATAATCCCAGGTTGCTGTTTAATCAGGGTAAGGGAGCCTTAAGTAAACTCTGTTATAATTTTCCTGTTTGTGTTATCAGTTTTAGGGCAAACACCCTCTCTGAACAGACAAGTTTTAATATTCTATTCACATATAAGGTTTATGTTCACATACCTACCAGATCATCTGTTGTCATCTGGGACATGTAATCAGTAGAAGACAGTGCATATTTTCTGATACTGGTGGTATTATTGTACCCTGAGCACCAAAATACCTTTATACTTTTAGAGCTAAGACACTAAAATACATCAGTTTAGCTTGATGTCAAACATCTTTGCAGGCAAAGTAAGGGTGCTAGGTACAGAGATTACAAGAAGTTGTCCCAAGAATTCAGTGTTAAAATCAGAAAATGGACAGTAAATTCCATTCTGAAGGCCAGTAAAATGATTTTTTTTTCCCTTCACTCTTCTGTGCTATGAATTAGTTTAACCATTGGTTTAACTATTCATACATTCAGTAACCTTTTTTTGGTATCCAAAGAGGATGGTACAATTAATTTTTTATTTAATTGAAAAATAGTCACTTCCTAAATTAGGCCTATCATGCATATTGTATACCTTGTGCATTTGTTATTCACAGTAGGATCAGCCTTCATTATTTTGCAAAAAGCTGGTTAGCAACCCCACGGGAGTTGAAATTATGTATGACTATTGATTTAGCACAGGAAAAATAAATTCAAAGCTCTTAGAGCCTAAGATTCTCTTTTTTTTTTTTTTTTTGAGTTTCCCAGAATTGTGTTTAAAGTCTTGGTGCCATATTGTGAACCAATCAAGTGAAGGATGAAATCAAAACTTCTTTGGATATATTGTTTAGGTATCTTATATATAAAGCTACAGCAGCTAAAGCATGGAAGTCTTTATTGTTACACTAATAGAATTAAGAACAGCACTAATTTAAAGCGGTTTTTTTCCAGTTTACTAAGTATGTATAACAGAACGATGTTCTCTATAACAGAACAGTGGTTTCCCTGTTATCATAAAAAGTTTTAAATATGTCCACTTTATTTTTCTTCGTGCTGTTTTCTGAATTCTATAAAAGCATCAGGGCAATCTAAAATAGTGTATCATCTTAACCTTCAATTTCTGAGGAAGATGGAAATTTCATGTCATGGCTACTATAAAATTATGATTCATTGAAATTCAATCATATGTATGTTGTAATACTGATTTTCTTTTTATAGCTTTCTGCAGGCATCTGCTAGAAGATTTATAGTGTGTGCTGTACTATTTTCCAGTCCTTCAATGTTCTAATGTTAAAAACTTTCTGACCTTTAAAAAGCTGAATTTGAGGGGTTTATTGACACTTTGTCATTTCAGCTCATCGTTGTTCCCATACTCATCACTATCCTTCTTCTGAAATACCTACATGAGTATAAAAATGGTAGCCAAGGTTATTTTACTTCTGAATGTCCTTCACATACATATTTATAACTCTTCCAGAATGTTAGGGAATTTTCTTTGGACTACAGTGTTGTTCCTTTCTTCTCCCTCAGGTGCTCCACAAATTCATACATCTTGATGCAGGCTGAGAAGTTTAGGAGGTGCAGTCAGTCCCTTATTGTACAGAAAGCAAAACCAGAGTGTCTGGGTAATGATCTGAAATGTGCACACGTTTACAGCTTGTCCACATTATACACTGCTATTGCTTTCCAATTAATGTGATTGCTGATAGCACAGGTACAGGTTGGTATAAATGTCTGTTAAGCCAAATGCTTGATGATTTAGCATGAATTTAAGAACTGTTTATATCTCAGAAGAAGAAAACAACACAAATCAAATCAGTGTAATGTTCAAGCTAGCCATTCCTTACCTTTAGCAGCCCCTGAGCAACAATCTAAAGTAGACAGACAGATGTAGGCAACATCACATCACATTCTCCCTAACAAAACGGTCTACAACAAGGACAACTCCTTACAGCAGAGTCATGGTACCAAATCTCATTGAGCAGTGCATTACATACTTCCTATGATATCTGATTAAGACCACTGATTTAGACATAAATAAACAGTATTTTCAGTTTTAGTTATACTTAAGGGTAGCTGCTTTTCTCAGGCTATTTCACTTGATAGTAGACCCATCAAAATCAAATATACATCCTTGGAAATGCATGTTAAGTGAGTTTCATCCTTACTTACAGCCCTTGCATATAGAAACCTTGAGACATTTTATTGTCTTTTTTACATTTTATATTTTCTTCTGTCATCAGTTAGGCATATGACACTGGTACTCCTTTCTAATTAATCTTCCCTGATCTATTGCTATGGTGTAGCATCACTCATGTTAACTTACACACGAATGTTTAAGCTGCCATTTATTGAATAATAATTTATTATTTGCACACTAAGATATAACAAAGCTGTCATCTATAGTTAGACTGCATGTTGTTTAAGCATCTGTACTGTGATCCGTTGTAACTTGGTAAATACAAGAAAATTTTTTAAAATGTTCAACAGCCTCTGAAGGGCTTATGTAGCTTTCAAGGTGTGCTTTGGGGGCAATGGGGAAGTTCCCATATCTCCTGGAAGGATAAAGCTCCCTAACTCCATAAACTGCTATGTAAGAGATTTTGTAGCAGCCTTATGGGCACTTTATTATGGCAGCAATTTTTTCACTTCACTTAACCTGCTGGATGTGCTGACTGCAGCATCCTGGCAGAAACAGTCCCAGGCAGCTTAAGACATCTAAGAAGTCATTCAACAGCAATAACGTTTCTGCGTGCTATGGAGTGAAGCAGTTCTCATTCTCCATGAAAGAACAAAGCTACAGCTGATTACAAAAATGCCTCTACTTTTCTGCCCTTTTCCATGGCATCTTATATGGCCAAAGAGGTGATGGGAAAGGACTGTGGGCCACACAGGATGAGAGCCCAGCACTACACTGCAACTGAAAACCCTCTATCATTTAGGCATCCTTGGATCACAGAGTTCCACAGGATGTATTGCTCAGGGGCTATTACAACTTCAGAGGCCCTCAGTGCCCTCTGCTTAAAAGGTTGTGGTAAAAGTGATGACACTAGAAGCACAGCCTTCACCTCATTGCATATATGATGGTTTCTCACTTGCTTTTCTTTTCCTTCTAATTCATTATCATTTCACATCACCTTACTACACTAGTACCCAACTACTTCTCTTTATGTTATATAATTTTGTAAGGCAAATTCTCACATCATAAGTCATCTGCAACTGTGTTGAATTTTTTCCATCATCCATTAGCCTTCAAATAATTTGTGCTTTCTGTATTTAGCTACATCCTTTTTCCATAACCTATAGCATGATTTTCACTTTTTTCACTGACTTACAGTAATATAATGCAGGATATTTAAAATAATTTACATTGATTTATTTTCTTCAGCAATATATTTTTCCTGCTTCAACAGGCAGTAGAAAATGTTCCTTTTGCTATTAAGGCAGAATTTGCCACTCACATTGTTATGAGTGACTGAAGCAAAAGCTTTTTTGTCCTTGTTCTTTTTTACTTCTTGCTCTCAACAGTTATATTCAAACAGTGCAGATAGACATCAGTTCAGTGCCTACATGTTTCTGAATAAGCAGAGTGAAAGAGGACAAAAAGATAGATTTATCAGCTTCTTTTGCACAAGCCAAAGAGGGAATTATCTTTGTTTTAAGAAGAACAGGAATTGTCTCAAAAGTTACCCTTTCCTTTTGTTAGTGATCATAGCACAATGTACATGGTGGTTTCTACCCCAGAGAGTCACATATAGCTAAATATAGTCAGATGACAAGAAGAAGTACAGTTGGTGGCTGCCACAGTTCTGGAAGATTTCCCTGCAATTCCTTGATTATCCACCTGCTTCATCCTCTGTGATCCTGGGCAAATTACTCTACCCTTGAATCCTGGTGGTGTTCTAGAACAAAGAAATGCTGTTCTTGCCATGTTGTGAATATGGCAGCACCTTAGCTCTAGGAGCTTGCTTTAGGATATTTGTGAAATATCCCAGCTTGTTCATAGTGCCTTACTGCATATACACTGGAGTCCTACACCTTGATTTACAAAAGTCAGAGCAGAAACAACTCAGGAAGATGAGGAGAGAAGCCTGTCTGAAAGACTCCATTTTGGCAGTACCTCTAATATAGCTCCAGGCAGACATCTGATGGGAAAAAGAAACTTAGAGATTTAAACCCTCCTATCCTTCTGGTGTACTTAAACAACAATTCTAGTACCTTTCTTCAGCACATAAGTTTGCTAAATACAGTTTCTGCTTGCTGTTTTTGTCCAGTAACAAATTTGCCAATGTATTCCAATTGGTATCAAAATGAAGAATCCTTTAGTCTGAAAACAAGCCATTAAAATGCAGTAGGTTTTAATTTCTTAAGGCAAAATTCTTTTTAAGAGCCCGAACTCTTAAAGGTGACATAAAAAGCAGAAGATCCATTTTCCATTCCTTAATGCTTATTTATCAAGTATGAAGAGCATTCAAGAATTTATTTTTCAGAGTAATAGGACCATTTTTTGTGCATTGTCTCCTTTTTGGTTTAGAAGTACTAGTTCCTCCCTTTGTTCTCTGGGCTGCAGTAAACCTTGGTATTTTTGAAGTAAATCCAAATAAAGGCTTCACAGCTCCACTGTTTCCTGACTGGCTGGCTCACCCAAGGACATGCCTATATATCAATGCATCAGTTCTTTAGCTAGTAGTATCAATTATTATTCCTTTCAGACTGAATTTGAAGATGACCCAAGCTTGTCACAAAGATATTCAATTTCTTAAAGTTATATAGAGAGTGTTGGACCCCCATTTAAGTCTTGCTGGTGAAAGGTACAGCTAACAAAATGAAGCTTTACTGAAATGAGCCCAGGAGCTGCTTTTAAGAATCACTATCGTCAACTCTGCCCAAATTCTTTGACGTTCAGAAAGAGTTTATTTTGGGTTCTGCCCTGTGTACATTAATCAAATAACTATTAATCATTATTTTCTTGCTATTAGTGAGATTCAGACTTTCTCACCTCTGCTTATTTAAAAACATGTAGCTTGGATGAAAATCACCATGCTGGCAAACATGCTGCACGTGCAAACATGTGCAAGTTTTTTGAAAATAAATATTCATGAATAGATGGAAAAGTTATGCACATGTTCTATGATCATGGTGTGTTCTTACTAAATAAAAGTATTCAAATACGTAATTTAGCATAAAATAAAGCTAGTCATCCTAACAGGCAAGGCTTTTTTTTTTTAACATTATGATTTATTCTTCTATTGACAATATAGAAATTGGAGCTGTACAGATAAAGAGGGAGTAGCTTAACAACATAAATCTCTCTAAAGTGGGCACTTCTTAATAACATTACACATGACTAAAACACATTTGAATTCAGTGTGTACACGACAAATCTGAAGTGGACGATTAGATAAGTGAACAGTTTGACACCAAGGAAAATAAAATGTTCCTCCCCAGGATTTTTACATGCAGTAAAAACAGGTCTCAGCAATGAGCTCTCAAGTGAAAGAGGTCCTAGAGGTCATTCGCTTCAGTGAGATAAACTACTATTCCTCCTGGTACTACAGATGTAATCACATAAGATCATACTAAAAGTTTAATCCTTTTCCTTGAACTTTTAAATTACTAAAAACTTAAGAATTTTATAATATTGCAGAAACATGAAGGTGCCTTAAATTAAATTCCTTTGCCTGTTAGTAAAGAAGGGTTAATGCCTGTACTCACTGTTACCACATCAGATGATCTTAGAAGAAAAAGCTCATTTGTGAGTGAATCACTATACCCACCTGCTCAAGCTAAAAAAAAATCCAACTATGTGAAGCTGATATTTAATGCTGGAGCTGTCAAAAATTCATTGGGTGCTTATTTGTGACCCCAAGGAGGCTTACTACATATTGAAGTCAGCTTCAGTGATCACATCAATCTCATCACCCAATCTATAAACTCCTGTGCCCTCTTCAGACATAGAAATCAGAGCAGTACCTATGTTACTTAAGGGACAGAAGACATCCTTTGGAGAGATGCTAGCAGCAATCCAACTCCTTACTAGGAGTGCAGTGGTTTTGTATTTTTTAATGTCAACCTGTAAGTCCCCAGGTACCAAGGTTGCTATTCCAAGGCCAAGATGCTGAAAGATAAGATTTTCACCATAACATCTATAGACAATGGATAGTTTTATTGTTCCTAGGAGAGCTATTTCGCTTAGCAAAAAATGATATCTTTCAGGGAGTTAGAAAATTGACAAACACTGCCAGCCACATATATATATTATATCCTTTGGTGGATCTCCTTCAGGACCACACATGACCAAATTAATGCAGTATTGAGAAATAATTCATCACAGGATATGGAAACACATCTGTTCCTTTGGATGGAATAACAGTGATCTTCCTGTCTTGACTGTGTAGCATTAGAATTATGGTAGTTGCAAAACCTGCCTACTTTCATATATATTCCGAACAATTTAAGAATTTATTCCTGTAGATTTTCAAAATTTTTCACATAAAATAAATCCTTGAGGTGCTAATTTTCAATTAATGTGTATTTCCTTTCTTTCATTGTGCTGATATGACTAGGATTTTATTAACTTAAATGTATTTTCTTATTCTAGGAAGAAAAACATCCATTAGGAAAAGAAGTATTATACAACAACATGGTTGTGACAAGATCAATGCAAGATTTGAATTGTTTTCTCTAAATTAAATTCTTCAGAATTTTAGTTCCCTTAGGGTTCTTTCGTATCAGGATGTTTATGCATCTGATAATTTTGATACTCTCAAGTAAAACCAGTGATAGCTGGAAGTTCAATACTAACAGTTTACTGAAAGTACACCTTTTGTTTTCTTTATTTAGCACTAAATTGAAACAGTGGATTTGAAAATGTACTACCCCTAAATTAATCAAATAGTGTAATTACAAGCAGCCTCAAAGAGAGAAGAAACTGTATCATTATCTGTAATATCATCTAAAGAATATTGGTAATTAGTGGAGAGTTTAAAAGATACNCCCTGAATGGGGGTATAAGGCATGAAGGCTGCAAGCCAAGCCGCTTCAACCACCAATGAAATGTAATGACCTCTCTTCTTTAGTCTTGAATTTCTTACTATTACAACAGAAATTAATTTCCTCTGTTTTCTGTTTCTCTCAGCTGAGGTACTGTCTATTGTCTGTAGAACAGAATCAGCTAAGAATTCAACGCAAGAGGGGCGTAA
>WEIV01023499.1:0-36123 GCA_013390005.1 Calyptomena viridis
TGTATACGTGTGTGTATATTTTTACCATTTGTCCCTTCCTTTCTTTTTCCCAAGGCATATTTTTTGCCAATTTTAACAGCTCTGAAAACATAGCTTGACACGGAAAATTGCTTGCGGCACACAACAAAGACAAATTGTATTGATCCAGCAAGATCCAAGATCAATGATGTAAATTTTTGACTGGCGTTTGTCAGCAACACGTCTCTTTACATGTTTGACAACAAATATGTTTTCGGGGTACTCTGGGAATATACAGTAATGAATTATAATAGCGAGCCACTCAGTTCCTTACAGACTTTGTCATTTCATTGTAATCTCAACAAATTTTAAAGCAACACATTTCTCAAAATTAGTGAGTTGAGATACTGGTGCCAGAGTCTATGTTATCGTGCTGTTGTAGAGTGTCAGTCAGTGAACATTAGACTGAAAGGAGTGCCAATCAAACAAAATCTGACAAAACCACACCCTAAGATCCAAGTCACACTTGTGCCTCCAGACAGTGGATTCGAAACAGGTTTTAATGTCATTCTTCATGTCCAGCAAGAGAGAGGCTATCATTTCCAGTTGGAAAGTGTCAGAGCAACTGCTAAATGTTGATTTGCCCTCCCCACAGCTTGCTGGGCCTTGCAGGGTTTCTACAGTGGTTGTTGTCATTTGTGACTCAAGAAATCCTTACTGTATTCAAATAATTTCATCTGTCTCTGTTTAATTAAGTATTAACACACATCTAATGTTATTTTCTGTAAGGTGCTGTATCTACAGTTACAGTAATAATTATAACATGTCACATTTTAAATAATTGGCAGTTTTCCAAATATTGTGGTGCCTTGAGAATCTTCATATAGAGTAACAAAGGCAAACTAACAACATACATGGAATATCACCTCTTGTGACTCGGACTGAAAGCTGATTTCAGGAGCTTGTATCATGTTATCACCCTGTCTAGCTGTTCTAGGCATATCATGCAGACAGCTTTGTTTCACCTTACAAAATAGGGGACATGACTATAGAAAAACTATGAACAATGATCAGTAGGGAGAAGACGAATTAAAATTCATCCCTGCTTTTGATTACAGTAACGTGCTTGCCAAATATGGCACACTTCCTATACAAGTACATATACATAAATATATGTATAGGTTTTTTTAGTTGATGGTATGTTTTGGGTTGGTTTGGTTTTTTTAAACAAAAGTCTATCTGTTGCCCTTTCTCTCTATACTTTTCATAAGTGATAAGTGATTATATGTTCACTATGTTTATAAAGGTGCCTTCATAACAACTTCATTCTTTCTGAAGGCCTGAAATGCATCCCATTGGAAATCCAAAGTTTTGTATCCATGATCAAAGCCTGTGTTCACGTTCCTTGCTGTCCTCTTTGCATGACAGATTCACTACATTTTAGTAGTTATGGGAGGTATGTGCAACCTGAAGTCTCAGTGGTTAGGGAAAGAGCTTTATCATTATTTTTTTATTTAGATGTGTTTATTTATCTTATCATCATATGTTTATATGTTCATCTTCAAAAGGACGGGAGAATCCATTTTTATTTATTTTATACAACCTCAATGCACTGAAAATACTCCCTCTTTTTATCTAGAAAATAACTGAAAACTATTTGAAAATGTATGTTTTAATGAAATTTAGAGAAGATTCAATATTAATGAATAGATGAAGCTGACATTATTAGTCTCCTATAGTCATTCAGAACAAAAGCATTTTCTTTTCCCTGGCCTTTTCTAAGCGATCAGTACTTAAGTGAAACTTTTATTTTAAAAATAATATTTGCATGGCTAAGACAAAATTAAGTTTATGCAACATTCATAGAGCATTTACACATTTCTACTTTTGATTTCTGCCTAGCTGTGCATTCATTATATATAAATTCATATTTTGCTAGTTTGTTTAATTTGATTGAGTAGAAAAGAATAGAAACAGATCGTGTATTTACTGTATCAAAATTGAAAAAAGCAATATTGATTACCTTGCATGTGTGGGGGTTTTTATGGGTAACTACTATGATTTTTTTCCTCAAAACTGAATTTTCTCATCAGTACTTGGAATAGCAAAGGTAACGAGTTTTCACCACTAGAATCCAGTGTGAGTAATCACTGGCAGGATACTGGAAATTGTTAATTTATTGTTATTCCAAAAATAACATAACTAAATACATTTTTCCATGTTTTACTGAAAAAAATCCCACTCATGACCTGTGAGGCCTGCAACTGGAAAGTCCCAAGTGTGTGACATCCCAACACCAGGACTTGGGTGATCATGGGACAGGCCTTTGCCTACATGTGCTCAGAGTTAGTTTTCATCAAGTGAATGAGCCGCAGGTCCCAAAGCTGCAGACATAAAAACACAGAGCTTTGCACCCCAGACAGTGGTGTTCCTTCGACCTGGTGCCTCATCATCAATTTGGTCCATGATGTCAGAGAAGACATTTATAGGACTCTTACCCACAACTGGATGAGCTTGAGCCCTCTGCTGAGGGGCAGCCAAGGAAAAAACTGTGTGTTAGCACCTAGTTCTCTTAAATTGAATTATATTCTATACTGAGAATAAGGAAAGCCATGTATTTTTCATTTATTAAGAGGAACTTTGTCTATGTGGCATATCTGATTTTACTGTGAAAGGTGATCAGATCCTGCCTTGTCTCATTTAATTTCTTCTTATTTGTGACCAAAAATCTAGGCAATCAATTCCTGTCAAGCAGTATAGCATCTAAGACGTACCACCTGTGAGGCCATTACTTGGAAGTTACTTGGATTTGCTTTGCTCTTTGAATCCCCATGGGAAGAACCATCACTCCAAAGTTCATGGAAAATGAATACCTTTAGAAACTTGCTTTCAGAATTTCAATCTAATTTCTCTGGCACACTGTTCCAGCTCATAGCAAGATCATGGCAATTTCTTTAGTTTCAAGACTGATCTGTGATTTTGAGGGTTCTTGAGGGTAAAAAAAGGTCTATAAAAGTAGAAGTTATATATGTTTTGAGTGTTATATGTATCCAAAAGAACAAGGACTAGCTATATGCTGACTGGGAATGCTGTAATGGCATCTATGGGAAGTGTCTGTAGGCAAGTATTCATGCTCCATTGTGTGATCATGTATGTATTTGGCCACAGGATGCGGGGTCTCTCTGTGATTTTTTCCAGGTGTCTGTTTCCTCCAAGGGAGGGACAAGATTGGAAAGTCTTTTATCAAGGTGTTATTTAATATAATAAGACAAAACCAGACTTTTTGTAGGGGAGACCATTATATAAACTGAATATGAGCTGTGTGCCACTGCTTGTGGGTGTTTGGGGGTTGTTTTGATTAGAGAACATAATCTTAGCAACCTAAATTTTACATATGTCACAAATACTTGGAAATTATTTTTGTTTATTTTTTTTTTGTGAAAGGAAAGGGTGCATAAGTATTACATTATGCTTTCTAGAATATTTTTATAGTGCCATTAATTAATGGTGAAACATCTGCTATAAATTTGAATACTGTCCCTTTTGCTGTACCACTGCCTTTAAGTTTGGAATCTTTGGAGAGGATTCATTTGTAATTTTTTTTAAAGAAACAGGGAAGTTTTTTCTTTGAAATTGCATCTGAGGGAATGAATAACTTTGTGCTGTGGATACATAGAGGTTTATTTTGTCAGCACAGAATATTAGATGCCATTTGAACACCTTCTTGAACTCTCGGAGAGAAAGGCATATATACCTACACGTTATTTATGACAACTGGCCAAATAGAAATTGCAACTTCAGGCTCTCTTGGTATGCTAGGTACTTGCATAGCATTAGGAAGTAAAATCTTTTGGTACAGCATTTCTTTCACTCACTGGATATCTTCTGGTACTACAAGAACTGCCACAGCCCAAAATAATACACATTAAAATGGTGCAAGTTTGCTTTTTGCAAATGATTTTCCAATTTGGGCATGTAATTCCCAGAGCTTCCTAGTGACCAGGTAACATCTGAATGTTCAGCTATTCCAGTAGGTGTCAAATCGAATTTTAGTGGCTTCTAATAAGGCCAACACCACTTTTTAAAAATACGAATCTGCTTAACTTTTATTTCTATTGAAGTCCCGTAAGAAGAAACTAGTTCTTTATAAGTGCCTAAACCTAATAATTTATGTTCTGTGGGGAACCTTATGTATCAAGGCTGCATAGGAAAGAAATACCATCAGGGAGAATTTTCTTTACACATTTTCAGACAAAAGTAAGAGTTGGATTTACCCTGGTAGCTCAATGCTCAAAAGCTGAAGCCCAATTCCCCAATCAGTGGTTTCATCAGAGGGCCCCAAATGTACTCCCACATTCTCGTTCTGATATGCTGAAACAATTACTAAATTAATTACTATTAATTAATAATTAATTATTATCTCATACAATTTGCCTTTAGCCCAAACCATCAGGCCTTTCTTAGCCAAGGGCAGCCCACGTAGATCCATCAATGAAGATACCCATCTGAAAAAGGACAAAGGAGAAAGAAAGACACTTGGAAATGTAGTTTCTAACTTCATTAGTTTTGTTGATTGATGGGAGTGGAGGGTAAAAGAGTATCATGCTGTCTTTATCCAGATCTCTGTGTGCTTTGTTCATTTATGAAGATGTTCTGTGTGAAGGAAAAATCTTCCTTGAGGACTCTCAGAGCAGAGATACTAATCTTCTTTTCTCATTATTCTTGTAAGAGATAATAATTTTCTTCCTCCCTCAGGGTGGAGTTGGGAAAGATCAGAGTTTCCATGTTTTGACTATTTTGTATCAAGCAGTCTCGTATTTGTAGGAATTCAGTAAAAATCCTTTTGCCTTTTTAGCAGCAGCATCTCAGGTACATTTAATCCCAACATCTACCCCCTCCCTATAGTCTAATAATTACCTTCAGATGTACTGGGGATGTTACTGGAACTATTAGTGAATGGGAAAAGTTTTGTTTGACTCCAAGTTTCACAAAGACTTTGAAAATGTCTCAGTTTGTTATTCCAAACAAGAAGCTTTTTTCCAAGTAGTTCAGTTTTGTTTCTATAAGTGTGTGAAACAATTGAAGGAGAATTCTTGGAACAAAGCAACACAAATTATTCAGTACAAGTTTATCTACTTACAGAGATTTAAAAAAAAAAGTTTGTTTCCTGTACTTGCATTCCATAAGGAAGTAATTTTCTTACATTTAGTGAGACTGAATGAAAAAGAGAAGCAACATTTAGGCAAGGAAATGTTTATGTGCAGATGATGCAAGTAAACACACATTCAGTATAGGTGCAAATCTTCATGAAGGACTAAGGAAGCTGGAGATAACTGTTAACAGGGACATTAATGAGAATTTAATCTCAGCATTACAAAGTCAACAAAAGGCTCATTTACCTGTAACCGGATAGCACACCTTCCAGTACCTACCTGTAGCCCCATACTTGTAGCCCCATAACTAATTCAAACAAGTCTTGTAAGTTTTGATTGATAGCACAACCTTGAAATAAGCCTGTGACAGATGACTTGTAAAAGAACAACCTACAAGTCATCCTATGAAATGTTCACTTTTTTTGTGCGTGCTGATGTCTTTGCTATTCAAAACCTATAAAAGTTATGGATGTTTTAATGTTACTTAAACATGCTACTCTTAATCTGCTGTCATTGCAAAAAAATAAATGGACACATTATCAAGAGTTAAAACCTTTTTATAACCATAGTATTTAATTCTATCCTCAGCAATACCTTTCCAATATGTGTCATGTGCTGTTACAAGCAAGAAGTGTGGGAACATTCCTCCTGGGACTAAAGTGCTCTAGACAGAATATTGGTTGTCTTTGAGAGGAATAAAGACAAAGAGATACTATACCTAATCAAGAATTTACGAGGAAATTCTAATAGATTTCTAACTTAATTAAAAACCTTTTAATGAGCTCTTTGTTTTTGATGAGAGCTAAATATAGATAGCCATGTTAATATGGGCTGTATAGCACTACGGACTGACTTTAGAATCCCTCTGGTGCATTGGAAAGGGTTAAAAACATTGCTGCACTAGAGAGGTTAATTCTCAGCTAATTCAGAGAGAAGCTGTAAAGCTTCTATATTGAAATTTCTCAATCTTCAGCACTTCAGGGACGTTATTTGTTGGAACACATAAACAGGTTTAGCTTATCTGCTTTAATTTTACAACTACATAGGCTCAAGGAAGGACCTGTTCTTGCAGTGTGGTAGGTAAGGGTTTGCCTGGTCGTTGTTTCTGAGCTGTGTTACCTCCTTGACCTGCCCAGTCCAAGGATCAGGAGATGCTGTTTTAGGAAACCAAGGCTTCAGTGCAATATGGAGAGGTTTGCAGAGCTCTGCTGACCAGGCTTTAATGGAATTGCAGCCATCAGCAGAAGGGAAGGAGGTGGCACACAAACCTTAAGCAATCTCTGGTTCCTCCAGCTCCAACAAGAATCCTTGTGGTCCCAGTAGGAATTTGAGGTGCAGGATGATTACAAGAGGTCTGCAAAAGGAGAAAAAACATTAAAAAATTAGAGCTATGAAAAAAACAAACATGATATATAGTTAATTGCTAGCTTTGACTATTGCTTTTAGTTAAGCAATCCTAAAATAAGAATTGTTATATGGCATTCATAATATGCTTGTATTCATTTAATTGCAGGGTACTGCACGTGACATCTTCAAATCTCTGAGTTTCTTTCCCCCCCCTCCATTTTACTTAAAATTTTGTTAAATCAGAATGTAACAGTTTTGATTCAGATTGAGAAGAATATGCTTAGAAATATATATCAAAATTAAATATAATAAATTTTATAAGTTTATTTCTTTTGCATTAGTTAAAATCATATTGTACATTCATAATTTTTATTACATTTTCAGTGTTTGTAATGTAGCAAGTAAATAGAGTGACATAAGATATAAATCTTTATTTACAGATAGATGCAGTTTCCAGTAAATTGTCAGACATTCAAAGGTAATACTCAGGTCTAATGGACACAGCCATGTTTTCCCAGAATGCTAGCTCTGTTTCATGGAATCACCTCAAAAAAGAAGTAATTTTTTTTTCTTTCACACAAGCAAATACAATCTTGAAATATAATTGTAACTTTAACATAAACCGCTGAACTCCACAGTGAAAGCAGAATAAAGCTCTCCTGACTGCCTGGTTAACTCATTCTGCTCTTACAGAGATTTTTTTCTTATTCTTGGAATACAAGAAATCTGAATAAAGGTTTTAAGTAATTCTAGCACATCTACATTTGAGCAGATTGTTTAGATTTTAAACATATTTTTGATTGAAATTGATTGCACTGGAGATTATGGGATAATTAGATTATATGGAATTTATCATTCTTAAACATCTTGAACCTGTAGACAGAAAGGTAATTCATAAAAAGGAAAATAAGAAAATAAGGAAAAGGAAAGAATTTACCTCATAACGTACCTAATAAAGCCAATTTTATACCAAGTGTGATTGTCCAGAACAGGTAATGCATGAATGTTTTTATTACTTTTATGGCAATAATGCAATAAAGCCCATGCATCTCTAAGAAATACTTTAACATAATTGAAATAATAAGAAAAAAAATTTAAAGGAGTTTTAATGTTGGAGGATGGAGTAAAAAAAGCAGCCTTTGGTAAATTGAGGAAATCTTAGGTAATACATGGCTTTCTATTTAAATGATCCTATTGTCTGTTCTTAAACAGTAATGTAGGATAGGTCTTAAGAAAAAAATTAATTTCCCTATTTATTTGCAGCAAATAGAAGGCCAGTGTGGAGAGTCTCAGCCCCCCAGCAGACCCAGCTGTGGTGCTCAGTGCCCCTGTGCAGAGACAGGGGAGGCTCTGGGCTCACAGCCTGGGCGAGCAGGCAGGGATCACGTCAGGGCTGACCAGAGGGAAGAAATTGCTGCTCCCATCTACAGAAACAGTCAGAAAGGCAATCAGGGAAATTACAGGCAGTCTTCTCATTGTGGTCCTAGGAAAACGATGGAGTGAGGACATCTGTGGGTACAAGAAGGTGCCAGAGCCAGGGGACAGTGACCAGGTGCCTGAGGAGAGCTGGGCGGGTGAAGCGTGTGTGCCATGGGGGGGCTGAGGGACAATTTGGGCGGGAAAAACAGGGAGTGGGGAGGTGGAAAAAAGTAGCTACTTGTGCAGGTGTTGTCCCAGTCTGATCCACCCTGTGAGGAGAAATAGCTTGCCAAGTACAATCTATGAAGTGTTTTTCATGTGATTTCTGAGATTTATTTTTTTTTAATTGCTTCTAAACTGGGTATGCTGTAATTTTCAAGCAGAGACTTTCTCTGTGGGTAGTGAAGCCCATGTATTAGTCACCTCAAAAGGTTTTAATAAAAGCCCTCGAAATTTTGTAGTGAGAGGATTTTTGTTTCTGCACATTGCTTAAAAGCAATGGGAGTGATTTTTAAGAAGGGCTGAGGGATGTCTATGGGCAAGCAGGCTTTCAAGGAGAAGGGAAGTTAGTCTGTGTGGGATACAACCAGCTGTGAACAGCAGGGCTGTTTTTCCAATGGGAACAGGAAAGTGTTGTGCAAAGGCACTTCCTTGAGACTTTTCCAAAGATGGGATGGTAAGAGATCACTTAGCAGATGAGAATAACCATTTGCCTTTGTTACTGTACATTAAATATCCTTAATTGCGTGTTTCATGTGATTTACTTTAGCATGGTGTTTTGTGAAAAGAAAAAGCAGTAGGGTTTGGGTATCTCTGACCCCCAGTGAGTAGAAGCCATTAAACTGCAGATAGCTTAGCAACAAACTGGGCTAGTAAGGTCTGTCAAGAGAGAAAATATTGCATGGGCAGACTTGCAATAGCTCTTAAGTACTCTCAGTGCATCTTCTGGCACGTTTCTTGAGGTAAAGAGTAATACATGAACACTTACATTTAACTGGATATATAACAGTGCAGAAGACATATGAATTTTGTGTGTATGTTCCAACTCTTCTACTGTGTCTTGCAGAATTTGTTTGGTTGTTTTCTGCTCTTGATTTCCTGGCTGATCTGTCTGGTCTTGTTTTAAGTGAGGGGCTGAGTGAGGTGTCCTCCAGGGGCCTCTTCTCACCTAAATTATTCTGTGATCAGTCTTTGGTGGTCACTCAGGTTTCAAACCCTGCAGGAGACCTGCTTTATTGAATTCCTAGCTGGGTTGGGAAAGGCTGGTACAACAGGGAACAACTTTCATTGGAGCGAGGAAGGTGTGAAGAAGTTATACAAGTATGCTGTGTTGTTGTCAAGATCAGAAAGTAAGGTTGCTGTGGGCAGTGTATGTCCCACTGGAGGAGACTTAGATAGCTATGAAAATGTTAGGAAAAAGATCTAAATAAGAATGGCTGACTCATAGGCAGTGTAGAAACACATCAGAATTAATCATAGTGTAGCTCATTATTTAAATAAACTAATTTAAAGTACAAGTGATGCTGTAAAGATAAATACATTTGTGTTTATGGAGTACTAAGGTCCTACATCTGTCAAATAATGCGAAAAATGACCAAAGTAAAAACAATTATTGTAATTACTTATGTTGAAAGAATAAGAATATGTATACTCATGTTTCATCTAGAATAAAACTGTTTTTACAAACCCCCAACAACTGCATGATCCTAACCAACTCCATTTTTTTGCTGTCCTAATCTTGTATGATTTTAGATTATTTTAATATGTCACTTGCTTTGCATGAAGCTCACTCTGCTCTGGAGTGTCTCTTTCAAAGTAGTGAAAGTAAAAACAATTATTGTAATTACTTATGTTGAAAGAATAAGTATACTTATGTTTCATCTAGAACAAAACTGTTTTTACAAACCCCCAACAACTGCATGATCCTAACCAACTCCATTTTTTTGCTGTCCTAATCTTGTATGATTTTAGATTATTTTAATATGTCACTTGCTTTGCATGAAGCTCACTCTGCTCTGGAGTGTCTCTTTCAAAGTAGTGAATCCCCAAATCTCATTCCTCTCATTTTTGACCTGAGAGAAAAATCTCCTCAGGAAACATCAAATCTATTCTTTACAGAGTGAAAGGATGGAAAAAGTTATTTACCTGATTGACAGATAATTTTTACTGACTGTCAGTAAAAATTACCCTTGCAAGCCATTTTAACTGTTACTGCATATTTTATAAAGTTATCTTTTTATCATGCTTATTATTGATTTAATTTTACAGAAGGTGTGTATATCCATGAGCACTGCTTGGGGTTTCTCCACATAATTTTTTACAATGCTCTTACTATTTGTCTGTTTTAATGTTAATAGCACATTTATTAAGTCAGTCCCCTGGCAAAGTGTTGGTGATGATTGTTTGTCCTTACAAAATTGTTAACAGGTTCCACTTAGATCTCGTACAGCCCATTTTAAATTTCCTCTTGCAAGGTCACACTCATCTCTGATTTTTGCCTGCAATTTGGAGGTTCAGTTAATTGGGGACAAAAATTTTACCCAATCAGTGGAAGACCCAAAGAACAGCATTTATAAATCTACCTATAAATCTCAGGGAGTTGTGATGTAAATTAATCCTTTGTGTTCCTGAGTGATACTATTAAAAGATGTAGTTCAAAGTAGCATTGAATCTGTTGCTGTTTCATCCTGCTGCATGAATAGTCCTGATCCCATGATGTTAACTTGGAGTCTCTCTCTATATATCTGCATATACAAATATAGTGTAAAAGAAAATATATTTAAAAATTTAAATAACAAAAAAAGCAATTTCTCATATTTTCAGTCTTTTGTATCTGCTGTGATTTGTGGTAAAAGAGTCTGTAGAGTCTCCTGGGGTGCCTTGCAACACGATAAACTTTGTTAACATATTTGCTACATATTCCCAGATTAGCTACGGGAAAATTTTTATAGCTGAGCACAGAAAAAGCTAGATAATGGGTTCCAAACCTAACAGCTTTGTTAAGAAACACCTTGCATCCCCTATTAGTAAAAATATGTGCAGTGGTTCATTATGGCAGGAAGAAACCTGAGAACACTTCGAAAATGAATCATTTTTTTCTTTCAGTGCCTTTGTGTGTCACTAAGAACAGAAACACTACTTATGTAAGGCTAGCAGGTATTACATTCTTTGATATTTTTTGAGGTAATTTAAGCAGCAGTCATTGCTAGCTTACAGAACAATGCATGTCAAAAAAGATTTTATAATATACTTACCAAAACGGAGTGAGGATTTTTATTCTTTTTGATAAGAAAATTGTGTGTTTCAAAAGAAACACAGCATTGTGACACATAAAATATCTGAACATTATTTCAACACCATTTCCTGATGCAGACATGGCATCTGATTGAAAAGAAAAAGACAAGCTGTTGAATGAAGGATGCACAAAGTTGAGTCCACACTCCACTGTTATTTCTGTGCTTTTGCAAGTAGTTTTGTGTTGTGCAGTAGTGTAACCTATCTTATTTTTTGCTTTCTCCTCTCAGCTAACTATGTGGTGACCCTAGGTTATCCTCAAATGTCATTTATGATCACAAACATTCATAAAAAATTGGAGGAGGCTGTAGATCGAGATGAAATCTGTGATGGTTGTTGTTGATGAGAACTCCAGTGAAAGAAAGCTGCAGAAAAATGGGAATCCAGTAAATCTGGAGAGATGACACATTGTGGGGTTTCCTTCCTCAAATTGTAATTAATGACTATACTGGAGAAAAATGTGTGTTTTATTTGTAGTATCATTACAGTGTGCAGCCCAGCCATACAGAAAAGCAATCTTTTCCCTGAGGAGCTTATATGTTGTTTTTTAGTTTAAATGAAATGCTCATGATCTTATGGATGATTGAAAGTTGGTTGCCTCAAGCAATAGTTTATTTATTAGAGATCCAGCCAATCCTAATTTGTATATCTTCATGTGTGATAAAGGAAAGTCTTAAACCACTCTGTCATTATTGCTCTTCCTCTGGTATTGGAGATAATTCTGACAATAACCATCTTGTGCTCAGGGGCATTATGAAATTTATTCTCTTAAGACATATTTCTGATTTCACATCTGTGAAATTAGATTAGAGATATATCTCTTCGTGGCAACTGGAGTAGTTATGCCTTCCCAAAACCATCTTCATGAATTAGGAATCGATTCCATAAGGTATCTGATGCACAAAAAAAAAGTGCTAATTAAAACTGCGTTAGTGTATATACAGACATTATTTTCCTTTTGTTTTTCCTAAATGAAAAAAGAAAAAATCTAGTGATATTTATTGTCTAAGCAGAGTGTTGGCACATCTGATTTTTAATAGGTGGATAATGAAATCCTCTACCAAGTAAGAAAGTAAGCAACCCTAATATTTCATATGTAAATATATCACACCAACTTTAGGTCCATCCATTAACACTTCAGGTTACATATCCAAAATGCATGGATAAGTAATATACATATTATACAATATTCAAATAGAATATTGAATAAAAATGGAAGAAACCAAATATATCTGTCCCTATTAAAGACAAATCTACCTTCTTCTTTTACTTTCATGTGATTGTTTTTCCATCAGTAAAATACAGTAATGCTACTTATACCCCCGTCAAATAAATAAAAAATCAGACATGTGGATGAAAGCATCAGAAGAGAAAGCAGTTATTGTAGTGGTGGTAGTATTATAGTTCAGTGAGGAGTAGAACTCATTTTTGATAAGAGGAGGAATGAATCCAGCAGTCAACTTTATTTCAAGTTGTGAGAGCTCCAGTAGTCAGAAAAACCATACTTTCAGATACTCTTCAGGTTCACCATGTTGCTAGTTGGCCAAAAATGTAGAAATCTTTGATTATTGTGCTATTATTAACTGAAGTTTAAGGACTAGAAAGGCCTGGTGGAAGAGGAAAAAAAGTTATATAATTATCTTGCTGGAAGGCTGCTTTAATTAAGTTCTCCCAACTGAGACCTGTCTCCATTTTTTAAGGGAAGCATAGACTGTAATCTGTTACATTAACATTTGATTTGCTTCCCTGCAGATGACCATGAAAGTGAGTGTTTCTCAGTGAAGCTGTGCTTCAGATGGGATGGTTCTTTCTGAAAACAGTGGAGCCAAGAGTTCTGCTCTTTCCCAGAACTATTTAGATGTCAGCTGACACAGCAAATAGGAGGAAAATATACTGTGCATTCTAGATGGTTTTAAATATGGTGAATACATAAAAAAGTACATTTCTAGACTCCTTTTAGTTGCTTATGTGGATTGCTACAGTGCTCAAACACCAGAATGTACGTACAAATGTAAGCTTCAGTGAACCTTGCTTAATGGTACTTGGATTTTTTACTCATCTTTTTACTCACTTCATGAAACCCCATAGAGGAAGAGGGGACTTAAGTCACTCTGAAACCTAACAAACTCAAGATCTGTGTGAGCAGCAAAGCATTTGCTCTGAGGAATCAAAATCTGACCATAAGCCTCTACACTGGAAGGCCTGACAGTCATACCTGGCCTGATGGCTTTGCTCTCATGTCTTTTCACACACACCTAACATTTTTAAGGGGGAAAGGAAGATAAGATAGTGAAGACTGAAACATGTGCATCTCTGCAAGTATTGCACTTCTGCATTGATTTCTTTTTTCCACATCTAAGGTCTCGTAGAACCATCTGAAAGTCACAGTACCTAGAAATAACCAGATATCAATGAGGTAAATGTAAAAACAATGCTACATATTTCTTGGTGATATTGCTATCAGGTGGTTTTTCAGCTTCTGAGCTCTTAGGCAAATGTCCCAGGATAGCTTCAAAAAGAGTATTTTTCAGAACTCGGTCTGAAGATGCCAAACCTTGTGAACATCATTCTGAGGGTAAAGTTGCAAATTCTCAGCTATCTGTGACTTTGAAAAAGACATTGTTCCCAATACTACTACAAGAGATTGCGTACAAAAGATTTTCAAAACAGATAAAAAAAATCCTCTCAAGAATATGAAACAGTGCACTGCTGTGATAAAGTTTTATATGCTGTAGCCTAGTTCTTCATGAATTGAAAGTTAAATTCCTAGTACTTCATGCGATGAGTTAGAAATGAGCCCAAGCAAATTGTTTCATTTTTGTGGTTCATTGTCCTGTTGGCAAATTGAAAATAACTACAATTACTCTCAATCCTTAACTGAAAAGGATCTAAAATGGCAGGAAGTTCCACGGACTTCCTACATAGTCATTGGAGAGAAGATATTTTTACAAACACTAGATCACTCCCAGTATATTGAATTTTCAGACTAAACTAATGATAATTTTAGTATTTTAGTGATTTAGGCCTTGGAAATAGCTAGATACTCTGCAGAAACACCTCGTAGTCTTAATTCTAATGCAACTTGCAGGACTTAAGAATGACTATTTATTGATAATTTTAGAGATCTAGCTAGAGAACATGTGTTGTGGGACATGCCATTTTATAAGTGTAGCAAAAAATTGTTGGGAACCCAGGGAAGAAATGGAAAATTGAGCTTACACTTACTGCTTCTTAACTACCAGACCGTGACCTTAGTTCCACATTAATGATGCAAAATAAGCTCCTCCAAAACAGTTTACTCTGAACAACCAGTGGTATAGTAAGAGCATATTTGTCCGAAATTACACTCATCTGAGAGAAGTACCTAGGTTTTACCACTCACCAAAGTTAAGTTGGTACGTTTAAAGCCATACTTTAAAATCCTGTGCAAGTCAGAAATTCAAGGCAACAAAGAATCATTCTGCATAACAGCCTGTGCACGATTTGGTTGCAGTGTACGGGCTGCTTTCAGGCTCCGGTGTCAGTCTAACCCACCCTCGCCATGGCAGTCGTGATCTGATGTACCAGCTCATGCATCCATAGAGTGCTTGTGCTGAGGGGGATTTAGATATACTTTGCCTAACTGGGCTCCCAACCTGGATTTGCCTAAAGAAAAAGTCTGTAATGCAATGGTTGTTAAAGCATGGTTCTTGTTCAACCATCAATCTTTACCCATTTTGAAGGACACCTTATGGATATAAATTATGAGGTCTGTCAAGGGAAGGTTCTTAGATAAATGGGTTCAGTCACTGGAATATTACTTCCTACAGGACTGACTGCTGAGTACCAGTAAATTGTGGGGACTAAGGAAGTTTATAAAAGCCAGATCAAGTCAGCTGCCTTACTCCTGGATTGACGGCAGCATATGCAGAAGCCAAGGTTATTGTGTCACATGGCAGGTTCAACAATGTCATTTTGACAGTTACAATGTACTTGCAGATTGACAATGTGACAAAATACAGTACTAATATAAAATTAACGGGCTTTAGAACTTCAGATTTTTTCAGGTGTTATGCAGCTTCATGAAAGAACGTTAAAAAATAAACCAACCAGCAGTTTTAAACTGAATAAACAAGTCTTCCACCTTGAATGTCTGTGCAGTGAGAGACCCTAGCATTGACATCTCCATCATTCAGGTGATCTCTTGCTTTAAATTCTCAAATTGTAAAGAGTATATTAGAACAATTCTATATTTTTATTTTCTGAAAATCAGCTCTGAAATGTACAACCTGAGAAACAAGCTACATCTCAGTAAGTTTTACATAGTTGTCACCTCTACTAGTGACAATTAAGCTTGCTTCCCAGTGTTATTCTCAAAGGATGGGAAACAGTTGTATCGTGTTCTAACTGTGAGCTAGATGCCTGTATGTGTATCTGCTGTTACATGGGTAAAAGTGGTGAATGATGAAATAAACAAGACTCTTAATGCATAACTCTTTTTCCTTACTCACAGAAGGAGCTTGATATAGTTTCCTTGGATACTATCCAGCATGTAGCTAGACTATTTTCAGACCTTTTTTCCAGGAGCAGGTGATATATCTGTTAAGAATATCTATTATCTGTTGAGAATAATTTTCTGTGTGTGTGTTTTCTAAATTTGTAACATCTACTAATGGAGAAAGACCGAGGTGCAAATTAAGTCTCACAAGGTTGAAATACCATCACATAAATAATTATTGCAGCACCTCAGAAAAGGGTCATAGATATTCTTTGGCTGCAATAAGTTAACCTG
Source organism: Calyptomena viridis (assembly GCA_013390005.1). Taxonomy (NCBI): domain Eukaryota; kingdom Metazoa; phylum Chordata; class Aves; order Passeriformes; family Eurylaimidae; genus Calyptomena; species Calyptomena viridis. The sequence continues at coordinate 15,943 of WEIV01023499.1, forward strand.
GATCATAATGCCAAGAACAAAAGCAAAATCTTTAGGGAACCAATTCCATCATTACATGTTTATCTAAGAATTTTGCTGGCACAAAACTTGCTTTTTTTTCTTCAGAAGCTTGGGAAATCATCACTTACTACATAGGTATAGTTTAAAACGGAGGCTGGATTAAGACAAATTTAATAGAAGGAGAACACAGGCAATTTAGAAGAAATTTTTTTTGCTAGAAACAGTTTAGCTTAATTCAAATTTCATGTGTGATTAAAGTACAGGTTTGGCCCAATCCAATAGTGCATTTTTATATTTATTTTGCAACCATTTGTATATGGAAAGAATGCAATTATCCCTAAAGACTTAGCTTTCTGCTTTTCCTGATACTCAGCGTACCCAAGTTCTCCAATAGAAGTGTCTTGGTTCTACTTCGACTCTAGAATTCTCCATCATAATTTTTTTCCTAATAGAAATTCCATCTCTTGTCTAAGGATGACTTCTGGTCTTCTGCTTTTACATTGTTTCTGTTACATTTGTTGTTTGTGTTTTTTCATCAGACAGACAAAATGGAACAGAACAGACTATTTCTGTTGGAAAGGACACAAAAGGATCATCTGATCCAACTGCCTTTGTCCACTTCAAGGGTGACCATGTTAAAGCACGTTGCTAAGGGAATTGTCCAAATGCCTTTTAAACTTTGACAGGACTGAGACATCAACCACTTCTCTAGGAAGCCTGTTCCAGTGTTCGATTTGCTGCCTTGAATACATCTGGATTTCACCCATAATTCCTGACCCAAAAGGCAAGGCAAGGGTTTTTCCTCTAAAACTGAATGCTTACAGGAAATGCTAACACAGAGGCAGCAGTCTGATCAAAGATATCACGTGTGTAGGGAAAGGAAATCAGAATATGTCAAAAAATATTTTACAATTACCATTGCTTACGTATTTGTATGGTTGATCTTTGATCTATTGATGTGGTATGGAGCCAAAACCTGTCAGTGGAAAACTGACAGAATAAAGATAAAAGGGCATTTTTGTATTCAATTAAATCAGAAATCTAGGCAATTTTTTTCCCTTTACCTTCTGAAATTGGATATTTTTGCAATTCAGTAGTTTCGTACTGAAAACAACATTGATCAAATATTTTCAATCAGATTTGTCTTCTTTAGAGTCTGAAATATACTGATTATCTCTGTAAAAATTGCAGGAGCACATGCATAGGAGCATTCAGACAAATGAGTCTCAGAAGATAGAGATGTATCTTCCCTCCACTTCAAATTCCTTTCAAAAATTGCATCAGAATTAGGTAAATTAGGAGGTACTGTGACTTATTTTCCCATACCTTTGACAATCATCTTTTGTTCATTCTTCTTATTCAGTTGTTTCAGGAAATATTGCTTCATCTGTAGTGGCTTATCATAACCCTTATTATCATGTTTTTTTCTAAAGGGATACTTACTTTTGAAGATTCCAATTGTTTCTTGCCACAAATCTTCCTTAAAAGATTTGTGGATTTCTCTCACTTTCTTTTCACTCTCCTACTCTGCATGAGACATATTGTGCCTGAACTGTATCCTAATTCCATAAAATGGGAAAATAAAAAAAACATTCACGGTGAGCCCACAACACAATACATGTTTTCAAAATTACATTGACTCGCCCACCTCAGTGACTCAGCTAGTGGGTAGTGGCAGAGTCATTTCAAGTGGCTGTTTTCCAAATCAGTGATTACTTACCATATTTCACTGTGGGCTGACTTTCTCCATGTAAAAGCTATATTTTAGAGTCCAGAGAAAATAAAAGTAACATCAGTCTTAGTCCTAAATCAGAAGGGCTATTGCATTTGTATTTTTAAGCCCTGAATGGAGGTACAGACATAACAAACTTTACTTGTTCCCTGCAAAATCCACCTGTTTGACAGGTGGAAGACCTGGTAATACAAATAGGCATCCTTGTGCATAGATATGTATACTTTGATAATCAGCCTAAACCAAAGTGAAAATGGTAGAAAAAGTCATAAACTCTTTGAATCTACTTCAGCTGTGTATTTTGGCTAGTTATACATTCATATGTCCAGATATGTGTTGTATCCTTTCATGAGTTTTTTTGGCTGGCAGAAATTGTCCTTTTAAGAAGAGAAGGGAAAACCTGGTAACAGAGTTTGCAGAGGGCTTGTATGAGTATATGGCAGGCTTTTTTAAGTGTTTCCTTGGTATAAAAACCCACAAAGTTTTGTTTCATACTCTCGTCTTTCAGGGAACTAGTCCATTTTAAGGTGTATCAGTATAGTATGGAGTAATCTCTCTGGAGATGTAGAAGCTGCTCTACTTTGAAGACGTTAACCATTAGCCATGGAAGCAAGTACACTGCTGGTTTGACTAATGCCAAGTTTCCAATTGTTCATAATAGATGACATGTTTATGTACAAATTACTTTAAATGAAGTACTGTGTCCTATGCCCTCCACAGGATGCTGCTCAATGACTTTAGCAATTCTTACATAAAAATAATTTCTTTTTTATAAAATATTTTTGTGAGGAATATTTGCACAATTTGCACAGCTGCCTGCTGCATTTTCACCAGTGCTGAATTTTAGGCAGGTCACAATTTGACTGTAAAAGTACAGCTGCATATACCTATGGGTGCAATTATTATCTCTCAGATTATGAGATCTCTCATACATGGGTACAATTATATAGCTACATAATAAAGTAGTTTTAATTACAGCTGTTCACATGTACAGAAGGAATAGTGTAATTCTAGACTGACCTTTTAAAAAAAAACACCTTCCACTTTCATTCCAATATTGAGTTCACCTCTACTAGAGCTAAATTCTACAGAAAATGACTTGTGATGAACTTTGATTTGAGGACACTATTGTAATCGTGGGACTAAAGGATTTTTCATGAAACATTTAGGTCTGTGATTCTCAGATCCCTAAATTGCCTGCAAAATAAGGAATCTTAGTGTACTTTCCAGACTGCTAACTGGGATGTTGTTTTCTTGAAGCCACAAGGCATTGAGAGACTTTTTTCAGCCTCAGTAGAGAGGAGAAATGGAGAGGACCATATTCAGAAGATTCAGTTCTAGGTATATTTGGGCATGATGCTGAAAGTGTGGAGAGAAATTTCAAGATATCTTCAAATGTATTTTAAATTAATCAGCATAAATCTGATATTAATTTTGAGCGTCTGTGTGTGATTGAAATACTTGTCCTTTTGTGGATATCATATGCCACAGGGAATTACTCTTTCCATATGTAGTCTTTTCTTTTAGCTTAATATTGAAATTCTGGCATTGCTAATACCTGCTTCTAGGATGACTGTAATGACTTTGTAATATATCCCTCTCTGAACAACTTAAATATGATCTCATTTTTCACTTATTTTCTAACGTTGTTTTGACAGGTTATTATTAAGGCTGCCTGACATACCTGATGATAAGATGATGATTCACTTGCTAATTATTTTGCCAAATATTAATCATTCATCCTGAAATTTTATACTCCCTATTTGTATTTGAGGACATTTTTTGTTGTATTTATTTTTTCGTTCAGTTGAAATGATTTATTCATTTCTGACAATGGAGTAGGAAAAGACTTCACTTCTGATGCTATGAAAATATGGTCTATGTTTGTTTGGGAAATTTAAATCTTTAATGAGTTGGAGCAGTTCGCATTTTCCAAGTGGTGGTCAGAAGTCTTTTGTCAGATATATCCTCCATGGATACACACTCTATTTCTCTTAAAAAAATTGGAGATTTTTTTGGGCCAGGGCTCCTGTCTTACAGAATCAACGAGTTTAGGAAAATGAGAAGGTAGCCCAAAGCGTTCCATGGGTGAGGGACCTGGAGGGGGATGACATTGGGTACATGCACAGGTACTTTCCACACAGAGGGCTTTCTGCTGAGACACTGGGACTGGCCCTGCCAGGAGTGGAAGGACACTCAGCCTGTGCTGTGAGCTTGACTTTTGCCTTTTTTTGTTTAGCATTAGTCTCCCCTCTTTGGAGCATATCAGTTGTGCTAATTTTTGCTTAATGCATGCTTACAGAATGGCTGTGAGACCTACCTAATGCCCACAGACATCAGTGGAAAGGCTTATATCGAGCAGGGCATATAGAGAGGGCATGTATCACTCCTACTTTAAAAGACATTAATAATATCATCGATGATGGAATATGACTTTTAGCTGACTTTTTGCAAGCAGCAAAAATCCCACAATATTAGAGAAGCTTTAAATTTATTTTAGTTTGAAGGCAATGTATGAATTCAGTAATGTTAATTAAAGAATAAGTATTAGCAGATTTTAGAATTCTTAACATGCTTTGAGGATTGATTAATAAGTATAATATTTAGATGGCACAATGGAATCATTTTCAACATCATTACCTTGTCCCTTGAACGAGTCAAGCTTGAACCCTTGGGATTTGGCACCATTTTGTCAAACAACATTACCAAACCCATTTGACTTTCTGAAGGACAAAACTTTTATAATAATCAAAGCATTCGAATGTACTAAATTGAGAAATGATGCAAACAAGGAGTCACTCGAGGAGATCAGGTTTAGAAGAACTATTTGAAGAAATAAATGAAAATATCTTCAGCCCAGGAAAATTACATAGAAACTGAAGTTAAGCCTCGGTATATGATGGGAAGATTGATATGGCAGCACTGGGGTCACAGCAGCAGGTAAATGAGTGACTACATATAGTCACTATGGTTGTTGATGAAGTTACTTTACATGGATTAAGGAATAATAACATAAGAATATCACATATATGACATAAATAATAACAAATGTAAAATACGCAAGATAACATATAAAAATAGAGATTTAGAGGGAGTTGCAAGGCTACTAAGAGACAGTCTATGAAGTTTGACGCCACAAAATCATTACATGAATGTCCCACAGACACCTTATTAGATTCACTGTGAGAACAAAATGAGAGCAGCAATTTCTAGTTGACTCCACATCAAATCGAATTCAAGCAAGCTTTTATTTTCTGTAATATAAGCTTGATAAACTTTCATATGGGAACATTATACAAGAATATTCTCCTAGATATGGCCCCTAAGAGGATTTAGCCTTAAACACAAGTATCTTCAAATTGGTTGGGGTACAACCTGAGGTAGAGCTGAGCTTCTCTATGGCCTGTCAGGACTGAGGTGGTTCTACACAGAACTCATGTACAGGATGATGTGCAGATAAGTACCATAAATACTGAAAACTGAAGATGAGGTGTGGTTTCTTTACAGCCAGCCCAGCATGGCTTACAATTTTGGAGTAGATTCCTAAGTGTTATGTTTGATTTTTTTTTTTTCTTTTTACCTGGATCTCACCACATAACAATTGTAACATTTAGATGTCTAACTCAGTTTCAACAGAGTCTGTCTACATGTTCCCCAAGACAGTAGCTATAAAACACAGTCCTATATCATGACTTCATTTGATAGATGTTTCTACAATCACAGTATCCTCAAAGCAGCAAAATAAATGCAAGAGAAACACAGAGCTGCTTGGGCTCAGGCAGATCAGAAGCATATGGACTCTCTGTGGGAAGGACATAATCATGTTTATTATAAGCAGGCCTTTGACAGCTCTTCTGATATTGCCATTTCGCCTGGTTACAGTATAGGAGAACCAGGACTGGCCAGGCCACTGCTGAAGCAAAGGTTGTTTTTTTTCAAGTGCAGGTGGTTATTCTTGATAGATATTATGAGCCCTAGCAGAAAATTAATCAACTGACAGCCTGGAATGGACCTAATTGCTATAAAGGCTCAAGGAGACTTCCTCAAGAAAGTGAATTGCAGAAATTAAGTGACATTTGTAATGTAGGTGCTTTGAAAGAACAGTTGGGAGCAGGAAAGGTAACACTTGGAAGACTGGAAAATATATAGACCTGTTTCATTTGTGGGCTTAGACCTAGAAAAGAGGAAATGAGGTCTTGAAATGTTCTGGGATTTTCTTTTTTTTTTTTTTCCCCCATCTCCTTTGCTTTTTTAATGTCTCCTAAGCCAAGATAGGCTTTCTAAGGTCAGGCTTCACTAGCTTATAAGGTAGATTTGGTTTTTATAAGGCTTTGAAGTGAGTCCTTTCAACCTGGATAGGCTCATCTCACATCTGCTGTGTATGCTGCATTCTTCTGCTTTATTCTTACTTATATGGCTTTTCTCATGAGAATAATTCAACAGATTAAATAGAAACAAAAAAGTTAATATTTTACCACTGGTAGGAAGCAGGAGTTTGTAAAATAAGATGGCAGGTGGATAGAGAATACCAGAAAATAGGATTCCCAAACTGACATCAAAGATAAAGGTTTATATAAATATTACACAAAAGAGGAAAATAAGGTTATTTTAATAAGATTCTAGTCAACTTGTTGTTAATGTTAAGAAACAGCTTGAGTTCTTTGCCCAAACTCCTGTCCTTCACATTTAAATAGTTGGTAAAGTGACCTGCAAGAAAGGTTTTGGCCTTGAAACTGAGAGAGAAGAGAGAGGGAGTTTTTGAGAACGCAGAGAGCTAATAACCGCCTATTTGAGGCTGCATAATCTTTAGTACAGTGACATTAGGAAATGTCAGAAGGCTTCAATTTTCAGTGTGTTGTCTAGCACTTCCAGAACTTGATTCTGGCAAACCAATAGCTATGGCTGTGTTCAGTCAGCTGTCAGGCTGCACAAGTCAAAGACCAGTTGTCCTGAATGTGCCATTGACACAAGTATTACAATAATGAAACTTTACAAAGGACTTTCTTCATTTTTTAATCATAGGAAAAGGTCTGCTGTCTTTAATCTTACATGGTATTCTACCATCCAGTGTAATGTAAGATAATATTTAAAAAATATTTTTGTTGTTCTTTAACATTTCTATGATTGAGCCATCTGCCATTGGGAACCTATAAGCCCTGCCTGCTCTCTCTGTGCATCTACACAAGTGTTTCTCAGTTTGCATAAGGTGTTATTTAAGCTTATCCTACCACTTTAGCTGTATTAAAGCTGACCCTCCTGTGTATCAGAAAGTTCTCTTGGTTTAGATAATAACAGCAGGCTATTACACCTCCTGTTGTAGAAACTGCCTCTGGGACTTGGCCAGGTAATCCTAAAAATCACCCATCCCTAACAATTAAAAAGGGTGGCACAGCAGTGACAAAATGGAATTTAATTGAAATAGCCCTTGAGGAGTCACCCACCAATCTGTAACTGGGTAGTCTCAAGAGCAGGAAGGCTGAAAAACAGCTTGGTGTCTTTCTGAAGCTATTTTAATGTCACTGATTTATAGATCTGTTATTTTGTATAGAGGATGAGAAAGAATAGCAGAGTAAACATGATGAAGAGGGCATCCACTTAAGGCTAAGGTCAATTACTCAAGGGAATAAATGTGCGTAATTGTACACCTGATAACTAACAGCATAAATAGACTGCTGATTTATATCATGAGTCTTAAACTGCAACCCTTTTATACAAACAATTATAATAATAGGAGGTTGATTATTTGTATTTGTTCCAAGTACTCGTGATGATCATCTTCACAAAGATACAGAAGAAAAATAGACTACTGTTCTCTTTGGCAGATACTCTTTCTCATTAGATGATAACTGGCATTGTGGATAAACCTTTTATAGGTTAGTGCAGACAAACACTTTAATTATGCTTGGGAAGATTTTAATTCCCAGATGCCTACATCAGAGAATCTTCTGGCATCTCAAGTCACTGAATTAAAAGCATCTATCTGTCTTGCTAGTACAATGACTTTTCATTAGCAATGATGTTTTGCTGCTCTTCTCTATTCTTAGCATAACTACAGTAATTAAGAGGCAATTTTAAAAATTCTGAGTTGGAACTCGGCTTGATTCAGAGTTTGCTGAGCTCAGAAAACTGATGTCTGTCTGACAAACTGGAGGCCAAATACCCATGTTCCAGGCCAAAATCATCGCTATTAAATGGCACTGATGACCCCAAGCAGTGCACATCCAACCCTGGAGATAACTGCTTTGACAGACAATTTTCCTGAGTGTTTGATTTGTTGTGGGGATTTTGGGGAAGTGAGGACATGGCAAAGGGGATGTTGTCAGGGAATAGAGACTGCATGAAACTAAACCAGTTTTCAAAACTCAGTGCAATCTGCATTTTCTGTCTTCCAGGGAAGATAGAGTTTTTATTTCCTCTACCCAGAGTTTTCAGTGTCTCTGGGCTGCCTCTAAGACTAAATCTGAAAACTCTCATGCATTTGAATAACTTTACAGATAATCTCCAGAAAAGAAATTAAAGGTAACTTAACATTGTTTGTAGATACTCATACTTTATTTATAGTTAAGCTTTGTCTAAATTAATTCTCTGTTTCTCTGTTATCCTTTGCAGATAAATACAGGAATACATTTTACTGTTCTCTAACTTTCTGTTATGCCACAGACTAGTCTGCCTGAATTTTGTGTACTGTTTCCCACACACTCCTCTTTTCCAATTTTGGTTGATGTGAGCTGTAATTCTGAGTTGTGTACATGGAATTCTCAGCCTGGGTTTTTCTCTTCTCCTCCAGAATTGAGGAACTTTATTTATTAGCTAATGGTATTTATTAGCTAAGCCCATAATACAACTGCAAAACCTTATTAAGCCTCATAATATGGTTCAACTTAATCAAAAAACTGCTGTGACCTCAATAAACTCACTGTGTCCGTACTTTACAAGAAACTATAAAGGAACTAAGTTCTGTATTCAGCAAGTCTTCCTCTGAATTCTCAAAAGTACTTAAAAAGTCTGAATTTGAAGCTATTGCTTCAAATGTAAAAAAAAAAATCATCCATGGATGTGAAAGTATTTACAGAGTTCAGTCACAGAATATGCTGAGTTGGGTGGGATCCACAANCTCGGGATGCTTTGCCTGATGCCCCCCAGGACATGGTTGGCCCTCCTGGCTGCCAGGGCACTGCTGACTCATATTCAACTTGCCCTCGACCAGGACCCCCAGGTCCCTTTCTGTGGCACTGCTTTCCATCATCTCATTCCCCATTCCCTCTGGATGTACATCCAGGGTTTACCCATCCCAGGTGCAGAATTCAGTGCTTCCCCTTGTTGAATTTCATATAGTAGGTGATTGCCCAGGCCTCTGATTTGTCCAGGTCTCTCTGCAGGGCCTCCAAGGGAGTCAACAGCTCCTCCCAGTTTTGTGTCATCTGCAAACTTGCTTAGTATCCCTTCCAGTCCTGTGTCCAAGTAATTTATGAAGATGTTGAAGAGCACAGGGCCCAAGATGGAGCCCTGTGGAACCCCACTAGTGACGGGTCACCAGTCTGATGTCACCCCATTCACTATGACCCCTGTGTGCTCAACCTGTGAGTCAATTGCCCACCCACCACATGATGTGTTTATCCAGCTGTGTGCTGGACATTTTATCCAGAAGACTCCTAGGAGAGACAGTGTTGAAAGCTTTACTGAAATTCAAAAAGATTACATCAACTGGCTTCCCTTGATCAACAATCCAAAATATCTTGTTAGTTAGAAAACTTTTCCTATTTTTTTTTACCCTCAGCAATTGTAGAGATGGTATTCTGCAAAGTTAAATGATTAACATCACAGAAAGATGCAGCAAGAAATTGTAAAGTTCTTCCTTCTTCTTCTTCATTGAAGAGCTGCCATATATTCACTCATTTTCTTTTTAGCCACCATCCCCTCTTTATGGAGCTGATGACCAGTGGGGCACAAACATATAATTTTTCCTTTGGGTTCCCCTTACTTTCTACCCTCCTGAAACAGTGTCAATTACTATGAAACTACTTGGTCATTGAAGAGGAGAAATATTCTGCCTTCCCAAACAGGAGTGGTGGTGTTATGAGAGTTATTTTCTGACCTTTTAAAATATGTCTCTAGTCTTATATTTAAAGACCTGCTCAAGACACAGCAATGTTATTTATGCTTGATATATAAAATGAATTAGTGGTTTAAAAGCGTATTGTAAATCATGAAACTACTATTACTAAAATATGGGTTTGGTCATGATTTTTCAAAGGGTTCTAATATTAACACGTATATATATAAAATATCACCATGTGTTTGTGAGCAAATTAGAGAAATAGGTGGTTAAATAATGCCATTTTAGACTGTTATTAATTTGAGTACAAAATTATGCCTGTATAAGTGTAAATCATTGAGTCCTGTTTATGAACTTTAAAAACCAAAAGGTTTCTATACCTCATCATTAAACATATGTTTTATATGTTCAGCAGATATGTGTTCTAATACAAGCAAGAGGTCATAATTTCTGAAGAGATCGTGGATGGTTCTTTTAAATAACAGATTAACACAATAATGTGTGTTAAAAGGCTATCTCTTGCTTCAGCAGATTTTGCTCAGCTGTTAGGATAAAATATGTTTTCACAGGTCTCCTTTAACTCAATTTGTTATGAACTCTGCCTTGCCCTGATACCTTACCTTCCTAGGTGTGAGAACATCTCCTCATTCATTAAAGCATTGGATTATGTCTAGTGATGGATTAAGAACAGCTCCACAATGGTGCTAGCCAGAGGGTGAGCATAAACAGCTTTATTACAGACTCAGAAATAGCTGTAAATGACCTCCACCCTCTAAGGAAAGGAAATTAGTCACATACTTTGTACTTTTTCCATACAATCCCCTAATGCAAGAGTAAAAGATCTTGCTTTTTCTCAGTTTCAGCAGCATTACTAAGTGAAACTTCACATCCATCCTTGTCTCACAGACACAGCTGATGTGTGGCTTTGGCAAAGCCAAATGTATTTCTCACTCACCCAGCTCATCCCTCATGAAGAATCTGGCACGTGCCTGGAGCGCAGCTCAGAGCCTGGGGCTGCAGGTCAAAGAGCTGAAGTACAGTAATGCAAACTAACAGGCTGCTACATCTTCCTGCTAAAATTCCCACCCAGATAAGGAAGGGCTGCAGTTTGCAGCCTGTGAGCATTAAGCTAACACTCACTGAAGAAGGAAAACACCACTCTCTTTCATTCCTTCTGAGAGTGTCTCCTGGGACATGTGAGTCAGCTTCTCTCAGCTGAGTGATTCCTAAGACCATGCTCAACCTGCTGAAGAAGTATTTTCAGAAGAAATGTAGGGAACATGTTGCTCTGTCTCCAGAGAGTAAAATCAAGGGAAGGATCTCTTCTATGTAGTTCACTGACACACTAGATTTGGATTCAGGGAGGCTAAACATTGACAAAGAAGAATGAGAGAGACAACTGAGACTGTTTTCCCTGTATTTTATACTCAAGCAACATGCTCAAATTTTAAAAAATGGTGGACTAATAGGATATGGATCCTAAAATTGTTGCTTGCTATGCTTGTGGATTACCACAGAGTAAGCAGTTTGGTTCTGCAATCAAAGGACTGCTTGTAATCAGAGTCAGTATTGAATTGAAAAATCTTGTCAGACTTCTACTTGTATCACTTCTACTTTTTTTCAACAAGAAGAAAAAAGTTGTCATTTGAAGAAAGCTTTGAGGTGAAGTCAATGGAGTAATTTTACTTTAGCTGAGTCAGAATCATGCCATTAATCTCAGTATCTGATTTTAGGAGCATTTCTTCTTTTCCACCCTCTCCATAGTGTTTTATGTCATGAATTATTTGGATAGAAATTCTCGGGCTGACTATGTACACAATATTTGAGGTAATATTATCAATTATTTTTCTTTCTTAAAACCACTAGGTAATGAATAAAAGAAATATGCCACATTCTACTCTGAAATCAGAAGATTTGTCAATAGTTAAAAAGATGGCTTTAAAGGGTCACACTTGAAGGCATCTCAAGCGCCTTAAAAGGGCATCACTTCTAAATCAGCATTCTTGGTGGGATGAATAAAAATAGTTGGACATTTATCTTAGGACTGCTATAATTCAGTTATAACTTCAGAGCTGTTATTTCCTGTCATTCTAGGCTGCCTGAAGTATCTCACTCACAATTAATAATACATACAATATTATCAGCACAGAAGAACGGATTTAGATCGAAAAATGAGTGTTGAAATTTTTTTTTCCCAAAAAAGAAATAGCTATTTATGTTTTCTTTGGGAAGGAAAAAATTAATCAGATATACTTTCAAGGTGGAGTTGCTCATTACTTGTTTCATACCAGTACAACACTTCTGTTTTTTCTAAGTATATTAGGAAGCTGAATTATAGAAATATTGATGCACTGTGAAGGTCTAAAGATAATTTTGCCCTTAGCTTGATGCTGTTGACCCATTCTTCAAATGGAGCTCACTGTTAAAATCTCTTATTTATGCAGTTAATACAGTTCAACATTATTGTGATGCTGTTGACCTGAGTGCAGCCAATGGCTGTAACCAGGCTGAGAGAAGTTGTATAAATATGCAGTGAGTACTGGGAAGCATGTCTTAAGCCTGTGCCTTCACAAATTCTATGAATTTTCAATGTGCTAAGTGTAGTACAATTTATTTGTTCACAAACCAAGGCATAGCTTTGGAATCTAAAGTTGTTGATATCCTTTGTTTGAAATAAGAAAGCACAGGCAAAACAAACAACTAGCATTTTAACAGAAATGCACAGAAGAGCAGTCACACACAGTCAGAGCCACCAGGGCTTTTCCTTCTCACACACTATTATATCACCCTCACCTTACAGAAGCATTTGCTGCTTCCAGCATATAAATGCAATTGTCGCTGCCTTTCACACTTTAAAGCTCTTTTGCAGCATTGGGTCATGTGAAGAGAGGGTGTTGCTCACCTCTCTGCCTCATTTTTTGATAGGTAAAGTGATGGTAATTTACTCCTTTGTAGAATCGTATTAAGTTCTTGAATGAAAGCTTTTTAAGGAATATTCTTTCTATCTTTTCATAATTATGTTCTTTTCATTATTTCCACATCGTGGAGTGTACCTTGAAAACTCAGAATAATTTTAAGGTTCTATCTCTTGTGAGAGGATCTATTCTTAGGCATCTTCTCATCTTTAAAAAGGCTTACAGGAAGAAGCAACTGAACTCAGACTTGAGCCAGGACTCCAGAGCAAGAACTAATAATCCTGACTTTACCTTTAAACTCTGTTTTTCCTTGATCAACTTGTGACCTTTATTTCCCAGAGAAATCACTTAGACTTTGTATTAGTAGCAGTAGTTAAAAAACTGCACAAAGCTGGTGTTTTCAGTAGTTCTTCATGAGTGTTACATCTATGTGTAATTTTATCAGCATTTTTCTGAAAATATAATCTTGCCCATCTATAGCTGTTCTGTTCGTTTTTCTCCACTCATTATTGTTAGTGAAAGCAAGAAGAAAAAAAAAACCAAACAGGTGGTATAGATTACTTCTTATTAAGGCCAGGATGTGTATTATGGCAAAACATTTCTACTACACAGAGCAGAAATTACCTACATCCAGCAGAAAAGCAGACACGTGGAGACATATTTGAGGAACACCAAAAACAGAAGGAAGAGAGGAGTAACTAGGCACTTGACAATTGCAGAAATTACTGCTGATAAGAGACATTAAAATACTTTAGAAAGAAATCTTGCTATGTTTCACAGAAGGTAGGGTGAGAAGAGGTGAAATAAGGAAAACCAGAGATCAGGGAGTACTCTTTTCCTTTGCTAATTCTCACCAAACTTCTGTCTGCAGACACATATCTGTTTGTGCTCATTTACCTTTTATTTTCCATCATTTGCAAAAGACCAGGTGATGTCCTAGTGATAACAAGCAATGCTGCCTCACATCTGCTGGGGACCTGTCTCTTAAACAGTGCATTGATTCAGTAGTGTTAATAATAAATGAAGATAATGTGCTACTTTTATAGTTATAACTTTTTAGTTTCTTTCTAAATGTTCTTCCCATTTATTCTTCTTTCCTTTGTTCTCTTTTAGATCTCATTTCAGCTCCCCAGCAAGGAATAGAGAGCAACTTGTAACTGTCTCTTTGTGTAGATGATTTCACTTTACTTCAGGCAATAAATAGTGTACAACAGACTGTAAATCACGTAAGAGAATCTCTAGATGAGAGCTGTGACCAGCAACAGTGTGTTCCCAGCTCTCATTTAAATCTACCATCTGAGGGATGTCTGGAACAATTGCTGTTAAAAAGCAACACCTTCAGGAACAAAAGGAAATGAGTTGGTAGGAATATGCCCAGCTAACTTCAACATCATAAAAGGAATAATTATAAATCATTATTCACTCAATAGAAGGAAAGTTAAGCTTGCCATAATACCTTTCATCTATCTGAATGTGTAGTCTATAATGGATTCCATGCTGAAACGAGCCTGAGAGATACCCCAGGAAGCAGAGCAATAGCTTACAAAACAACTATGAAATCAATCTGTAACCTGGGGGGAGTTTAGATATTTTTTCCCGAAAATAATTGCATGTTACAATAATACATACTATTCTAGAACAAGGAAAAAATTCAATTCACCTAATTTTAAATACCGTTTTTACAATTCTCCTATGCTATTTTCTAATTATTTCAGGTGAGACTATTAAAAAAAAAAAAGAAAGAGGAACTCCTAGAAAAAGGTAAATAATTCAGTCTAGCCTACCATGAATAACTAAGCTGCAAATTACTGTAAACTGAGAATTAAAAAGATGTGGGGGAAATGTTTTTTTCTACTTGAAGTCAGGCAATAGAAACTGTAGTGGATATTTCTGTGCTATTGTAATGCAGGCTTTACCTGGCATCAGGAATAGGATTTACTGTGGTTGAATAGAGGGGAATCCTGATGTATTGTCTTCTGAATTATTGTCACATCTGACCGCAAAAGACAAAAAGGGATAGTGCAACCAGATTGCAATTCCCTTCAAGATTTCCTAGTCTGGAGGCTGTGTGGCAGTAGACTAAAATAGGGATTTAAGGCTGTGAAAAGTCAAAAGGATGAGAATTGCTTACAGGACTCGAAGGCTCAGATGTGCGTGCACCATTTTAAAGCTTGTCTGCTAAGCACACTCCAGGGAACTCTTCCTAGTCTTTCTCTTCATAAGAATCCATTTCGAACTGCCTCAGTCAGGAGTGGAAACCCTCCTCTTGCCAGTGCCAATGGAAAATAGCAAAATTGTCCTGAACAACTCTGTGACTCCTGTATTTCTGTACTTCTTTCTCACCATCTTTCAAACTACCTGAAACATCTTTTTCAGGCTTCTCAAGCTGAAGAAAAGGATTCCCTTTTACCTGTGTAATTGTGGAGCCTTGCTGGTTGCTGGGCTTCTCTTAAGTTTTAAGTAACTTTTGCCTCAAATAAGTTTATTATGAATAATATATTAAGAAATCCACACAAAACAAGCAATGCGTAGTACATAAATAAGGGATAATTAATAAGAGATAAATCCCATGTCATTAAACAGTTATGTGATCCACTAAAACAGTAAGAAATATCATCACTACTAAGGAATTACTGTGATAAGGTAACTGTATAAGTATTTATTTAATATTTGCTGTTTGTCAATGACTGGTTGTCTAGGTTTACAAGGTTTTCCATCTTTGGAAGCATCAAATGGAAAAAAATAGTTTTCATACTGGTAGAGTTAAGATAAGTAGAGATTCATCTAATAAACATTCAGCTATTCCAGACAGTAGTTAGTAAGGGATTAACTTTTGAACAATGTAATCAAACTAAAAAAAAAAAAAATCAACAAAAAAGCAACCCCAAATTTATCAAAAATTACAAAAAAGCATCTCACACAGAACCATGAGAACCAATGAAATTTATTATCCAAGGTAAAAACTCTTAGGAAAAGACAGGCCACTTACTAGAACTGATTTGTTTTAACTTAGCCTAACTCTGCCTGTTCATCTGTTTGTGTTCTATAAAATCTCTTATTAGTATGTACACCTGCAATATTAGCAGAGGAAATTATATTGCCTCTTTGAACTCCAGAATTCAATGAGAATTATCAAATTCTCCAGAATCCTATCTGACAGGTCTGTCAGTTGTCTGGAGCATGCTCTCAGGAAATGCCCTGAATAAGGTACCACAGAATAGAGCTAAAATTGGAAAATTTTCCTCCAGGGTAGCCAGGAATGCTTTGAAAACAAGGAATTACTTGATTTGATAAGGTATGACTGCTGAAACAGCTTAGAAAGATTATAAAAGGACCAAAGAAGTCTCAAAGCAATGGCAGTACCTTTGACTGCCTTACAAGATCTCTGCGTAGAGCTCGTCTGGTTGCCTCCGTGGCTGTAAACTTCTGTTCAAGTTGGTGACACCACTCTGTTCTAATTTTCCTTGTCTGGGCAAGGTTGAGATGGTGATGTCATACTTTATGAGTATCCCTAACCCATCTATACAGGTGTGGGTAATGAAAAAGATGAAAGTACTTTTCTTATAGAATTAAACCAGTCCTTTTCAGGGGAAGCATTTGCAGGGATGTTTCAGCTCTCCAAAAATAAACTCACTTCTCCTACAAACTCTGTATAAGTAGCCAGGCAAATAACAGCCAGTTTCTCAATCAGTAAATCTCAAATAAAATTACTCTTTAAGTGTCCATCCTCTTCCAGAACTTCCTGTACGTTTTGAGAGTCCTGCATACAAATGATATTCAAAATTTAATGTAAAACTACTTATATTATTACCTAAAATTTACGTATAGATCTAAAATTCATTGCCTCATCTTAAGATGTTGTAAATTTTCATTACTCCATTTTCATGGATGACAATAGTCAGTTGGTGCAGCTAAGGATTTGTCAATAATACATTAAATATTGGATACTAATCAGGTAAGAAGTAGATTTATTTTGGTTTAGAATATATTGAAAATATTCTGAAAATTCCTAGTTACACCAAAGCTGGTGGAAATTTCTAGTATGTTATGAAAACCTCTTTATAGCACACATTTAAAGTGTCAGTAAGAACTGTTAAACAGAACACATACACTAAGCCAGAAATATTTTCATGGAAATTCCTAGTAATTCTAATGATAGGAAACACATACATCTTTATCCTGCTCATTTAATAAATATGTGTCTTGTATTAAACCTTAAAACATTAGACTGTTTCTGAGACCGAGCTGCCACGGGCATTACAGCAAAGTCAGCACTCCACTAACAGTTGTCATGAGATTTCATAAAAGCTGTGGCAAACAACCTAAGTCTGATGCCAGTATCACCTTTCTCACAGGCTACCTGAGCAGCTCCCCAGGGCCACTTGCCCTCCAGAAGTGGCTGCTTATCTCATTTCTGCCCAAGCTTGAAAATCAGAGAAATTTCTTCTCTCCCCATAAGAGAATCAATGATTGTTAAGAGCTGTTTCTCATTGCAGGTGTTTGGTTTGCCAGGGCCAGGGATATGTTCTGAATGATCCTGACACTGTCTCCACTGTGTTTGCTCATTCACCTCCTGGGCTCACCATTGCCCACAAACAAGAAGCCCGAGTCCTGCTTTGCAGAAGTGAAGGGAATCTCAAGAACATGCAGAGGGGAAACAACCACAGGAAAAAAAGTAGATCTTGGTAAAATATCATCACAGAGGCATAGAATAGCTCATATTGGGAAAGACCTCGGAGATTATCGAGTTAACCCAGCACTGCCAAGTCACCACTAAACCATGTCCCTAAGTCACATCTTTCATATACCTCCAGGCACCGTGACTCCCACCACTTCCCTGAGAAGCCTGTTCCAGTGACAACCTTTTCAGTGACGAAAATTTTCATAATATCCAATTTAAACCTCCTTTGGCACAACCTAAAGCCATTTCCTCTCATCCTTTCACTTGTTATTGATGTTGGCTTGTTTGGGTTTTTTTTTAATATTAAGATCTTTGTTAAAGTTAAAAGAAAAATGGAAAGGGACATTTTCCTTAAGTGCTTCCTCCATAAGAGGAAAATGCCACAACATGCAGGAAGTATGCATGACGGGATCCTTAAAGATGAAGGGCAAGAAAATTTGTATTATCTTCAAAGCAGTATTGCCTCTTAGGCAATATAATACCAGAACTGAAAGTTAAAAGTTTAAAATTCATCCATCGACACAGTAAGGTCCTTTTTTTTCCATTTTTTTTCATTAGATGAAATTCCACTACTAACACTCCTCCCACCAATAATTCTGCAGTAACATTGGAAACCGAAAAACCTCAGGGGGTAAATATGATTCTGTGAACTTGAAACTGAGAAAGAGCTTTTCTCCCAAGCTTGATATAGTATGTTAAAAGAATTTCCTTTTCCAAATGCAAATATGAATTTTCCAGACAGATATTGTGAATAGTTTTATTACCCACTTACTTTAATATACCCACTGACAACCTGATTGCTCTATGCAAAGACAAGATAAAATCTAATACTATATGGGTGCAAAAAAAAAAAAAGGCAGATTTTGATTTTAGCTCTGCACTCCACTGTAACTCCACGGATATTATTACAGACAACTTTATATCACATTACTATGCTTTGGGGCTATATAGGATCTCAAAAAGATATCCTAAATAAAACAGAAAAGTAATGAGGATGAAAGACCAAACCATGACCCTGAACGATAATGTGCAATAGAAAGGAGTGAGAGGTGAATTTCTAAAGTAGGGCCAGTTTGTACAAAGAGAGTACAAGTATGGAACTATTGAAGGCCTGTATTCTTCATTGCTTAAGCACGTGTCTGTTTTGAAGCATGTGACTCTTTCTTATCCAAAAAAAACCAAATACAAGCCCATGTATATATAGATATACTCTTGGGTCTTTCATCAGACTGAGATCCCACTTCACAATTTTGGCTATACCCTAAAAAATTTCCTTTTCCCATTCCCAGAGTAGTTGCCATGCCATTTTTGAACACTTGCCACACTGCATGCCCTCATGCTATGCAGGGTAATTTAAGAGGGAATATAAAGGGAACAGACATGACTTAAACTGTATCTGAAGGACTGATCCAGACTTGATTGATGCCTTATCTTTTAAAGCCTTATAATCTGCTGCACAGAATTTTGTAGGTGCTCATCTGCCTTCAGACTTAGATTTTGTACCATGCCATTTTATAGCTGTAGCCTATTGATTTATTCATGGGAAGAAGTTATCAAATATTAACTGTTTCAAGGAAAAACACTAACTGTGTAAGTAAGGCAAGCATTTGGAACAGCAAGCCTGGTGAGTGAACACTTAACTACATGCTCCTTAATCTTGGTTAAGTAGTGAACCATATTTGTGTCATGGAAAAAAATCTGAAATACTTTAGCACACTGCCAGTGATTTTTGTGCTTTATGAACTGTACCACAGGTAATATGTACAATCTGGAATGTTTGTGAAGCCTTAAGATTTAGGCTACCCAGAACTAGTGGTGCTAAAAGTGAAATGTGGTCAAGGTGGGACTATTCCTTTTGCCTTCAGACAGTAAGAATTCAGTTAGATACAGTCTGCTTGAAATAAAAGAAAAACTACTGGGGCATAATAAGCAGACTTGCGGTTTTTTTCACTTTTTCTTGCTTCCTCAAATATCCCATACATATTTTAAGGTGCTTGTCACTTCTAACATCACAGAAAGTTATTATGCAGATACTTGATCTGCCCCCAAAAGGAATTCAGCATTTCAAGAAAGCCATTAAATTATGCACCGTGTTAGCCTATGACCATCTATTCTTATCTCTCTTACAGTCATTGCCTATCTTCTTTCTGCTCTCATTTCTCTGCTTTCGTCCCCCCATTGCTTAGTTTTGTTCTAGTTAAAATTCAATAGAATGACCTTCAGGAGAAGGATCAGGGCCTCCGTTGATACAATTCTGTGATCTGTGAGAATGGCAGTGAAAATAATTTTGAATAAGAATAGTACTACTGATGATTTTGTACATCTGTATCCTATTACTGTTTAATTTTTCACTTAATGATTGGAGGTGGAAAAAATATATTCTCTCTAAAACTATTTGGAACATGTAAAAGAAAAACATGTTTGATTTTAAGATCCAGCAGGTTTTCAGATCAAGACACTTGTACCCTAAAAGATACAATAGATCCAAAAAAGAGACTGTTCATTTTACTTCTATAAATCAGTTTTGCTCATCCTAATTTGAATGTATGTGCTTGGTAGGTCTCTTTCTAATCATACTCCCAACTTAGAAACTCCATTCTGGACCTGAAATGTATTTTGTCAAATATTTTGTTGATAGTGTCATTTCACTAATCATTAAGCAGCTATTTCTTCCTTCCCCCTTCATTCTCCCTCTTCCCCACCCCCCCCAAAAAAAAAAAAATCCTGAAAACCTTTCACACAGTTTGACTGGTGACAACATCCATGTGCTCCAGAAAAAATATGGTGGTTCATAATC
>WEIV01023503.1:0-156963 GCA_013390005.1 Calyptomena viridis
GTGCTTGGTGACTCAGGCAGCACTTAACTCTTGCAGCTATGCCGTGGGTCAACTGCGTGTCCGTGAGAAGCACCACGCCTGTGACATCTGCTACACCTCCTCCCTGATCACAGTAGACTTGGCAGGGTCAAAATGCTTGGAAAAATCAGCATCCATTGGGGTTCAGAACACTTCACCCTCAGTGCCCAGGGGCTTGTCATTGCTGCCTCCTCTGAGGCTGTGCTGGCATCGTTCTTGGTATCACTCCGGTCCTGGTTCCGGCGCTGATCCAGCTGATGGGATGTTTAGACCAAATTTCTCCCTGAGGCTCCTTATGAACCTCAGGAATTGGAAATTTTTGGCTCATTGGAAATGGATTTTTGTATAATATTTGGTTTTTCTAGGTTGAAACAAAAAGAGAAAATAATGGTAGATGTCACCCCAAATCATATTCTTTACAAAAATGCAAGTTTTTGGTGTAATTACACAAGGATGTCGGTCAAACCATCCAACCAAGTTCCATTGCAATTGCCATGGGGGAATTTTCTTATTTGCGGGGACAGAATCTGGCCTGCAATCCCTGCAAATGTCACAGGCGGTCCATGCAGCATTGGGAGACTTTCTTTGCTAATGCCCAACATGGCATGGATAAAAGAACAAAAAAACAGAGAAAATCTATTGTTCGATATGATCCAAATTGTAATGATAATTTTTATACGTGGAGTACAACTCGGAGAGTTTTTGCAGCATTGCTTTTGCCACAAGCAGCTTCTGGAGCGGCTTTGCAACAACTGGATCGAATGGGTTGTTGGCTGAGCAAACACACTCGTGCCACCTCTCTTGCACTGAGTGATTTATTAACAGATGTTGAGAGTGTGAGACGAGCGACTCTTCAAAATAGAGCCGCCATCGATTATCTATTGTTAGTGCATGGACATGGTTGTGAAGAATTCAAAGGAATGTGTTGTATGAATTTGTCAGATCATTCAAAATTTATTCATGAGAACATAAACCAATTGAAAGATGGAATTAATAAGCTTGGAGAAGAAACTGGAACTTGGATGGATGAGTTGTTCAATTTATTTGACCTTTCATCAACGTGGAAGAAAATTTTAAAAACAGTTATGTATGTGTTAATTATTATAATGTTTTTGATACTTGTGCCATGTCTACTTCGGTGCATCCAAAAATCTTTGAACAAAGCTGTTAAAGAGGCGTTTTTGGCTCAAACAGGAGGGGGAGATGTTGTGGTCCGGGATATCTGGACCACCCCTCAAATTGCCCTGGAGGGTCTGGGACCCTCGCAGAGACCCCAGGAGAACACAGTCTTTGATCTGTGCCCCTGGGAAAAGCTTCCAACACTCGTGAAAGAAGCAAAAGCAGTAAAAACGTAAGTTAGATTATAGTTTAGTTTATCACAGATGTGAAACTCATAGTTTTGGGTTTTATAGTATGGATATAAAAGAAGACAAGATGGAGGATTTTGGGTATTGCCCTGAATTCTCTTTTCTTCTTCTTCTTGCTCCATGTTCTGCAGTAGAGGTGGCACAAAGGTATTGGTAGAATAGATTTGAGGTAGAGGAAACGTGCTAGCAGTAGATTATGATTATTGGTACAGAATTGTAAATATAATACATAGTATCAGTTAATTGGATAACAGAGTCCTTAAAACCTTTCAGCAGTCGCCATTTCATGGCTTTTGCAGCACATGTTTCAGGGTGTTAAGTCCAGGATTTAGGACAGCATGCTGAGATTGTGATAAGAACTTAATAAACAACAAGAGAAACTGAGAAGCTGTGAGTCCGACCTCTTTTATCTGGTATTGGGACTTTGATAACAGGAAGAAAAACTCCAGTTTAGGAGCCTGGGCTGTGACAGGTTAGGAGACTGCCTTTGTGTTCCCCATGCTTATGGGTGGATTCCTCACCAACACAAGATTTTGGAAAAACCTTTGCTTCCTTGAAAAAAACCTAGATAAAAATAATGCACAAGTTTTTAGTTCCAATGCAGAACTAAGTTATTGTTACCTTCTGCAGATTTGTGCTTACCTTATGTTAGGAGAGGCACTGCTCTGTCACTGGGGATAAAATGGGGCACCCATTTGGGGCAAAGACCATGTTTGCTACCACAGTGAACCTTTTGAATCACATTAAACAAGGAGAAGGGCAACTGTAACCCCTACTGGGTTCTGTTGCCTGTAGTTGTGAACACGTAATTTTCAAAGTCTTAACCTGATTTTTACAAAGCACTACCCAGAAAGTTCAATTCAGTTTTCAGTTGTTCAAGCCAAAATTCAGATCTCTTTTCCATCCCATGCATCAGGAGCTTCGCTGTTGTCATTACTAGTTCTTCTCTATACCGTGGTACATTTTTTTTAAATACAATCCTGAAAACTCTAGGGCACATGAAAGTTCATTTTCTAAGCAGATTTGTACAGAGTCTTGTTGAAACTTCATTGATATTGTGGATTGATGTAAGTACATATGTATTTAGGTTATGTGTCTGTAAACTTTCTAGGCAGCCTGTGGCAAATGAAAACAGAATGTGTCAAATGTGTTTCTATCTTTAAAGACCAAACACACCAGCTGAGCCATCTACAGTTCCTGTTGCCATCCAAGCCCCAAACTCTTCATGTTAAAGCAGTCAGGGTGAACTGGTTTTGAGCACCACCTGTAGCTGGAGATTTGGCATATGAGTTATAATTTGTGCTGTGTGGATGACTTTTATACAAAACTTATCATTCTTCAAAGAAAGTGTCTCTTATTTCATGCCGGCTGCTCCTGTGTTTGATATGGCACCAAAAGGTAGTAAAGCACAGTTTTAAAGGCATCTTCCTTGAACATGCATTTTTGTTCGTGCTCGTGCTTCTCCCTGAGCACCCACTGCTTTGGGCTTGTGAATGGCACACATCACTTCCCAGGCAAGTGGCAACCTGGAAAAGTGCCCATGGCTGCTGGCAAGGTCAGGGTTACACGTGCTGAGGGGAAGGTTGACCTTGGCCTCTCTCCATGGAGAGAACCAGCTTGTCAGAGACCCGTGGATTTCAACTGTGGCCTCAGCTCTGATGCTGAGCTTCCAAGGAAGGGGGAAACTTAGACACTGTTGGTATCTTTGTGTTGGTTTGCTAGAGCACCTGCTACTGCACCATTTCACTTTGGCATATACTGAGCAGGGTAGGATGGAATTGGTGCAATGTTTTCATTAGGTACTTGGTCTGATTTTCCTTTTCCCCATCTAATTTCATATTTATCATAGAATTATTAAGGTTGGAAAAGACCTCTGAGATCATTGAGTCCAATTATTAATGTAGCACCACCATGTTTATGGCTAAACCATGTCCCCAGGTGCCACATCTACACGCTTATTAAATACCTCCAGGGATGGTGATTCCACCACTTCCCTGGGCAGCCTTTTGCAATGCCTGACCACCCTTTCAGTGAAGACATTTTTCCTAATATCCAATCTAAACATTCCCTGATGCAACTCATATCCTGTCACTTGTTATCTGGGAGAAGAGACTGACCCCTCACTTCACAGCAGCCTTCTTTTCCCCCTCAGAGGGCACTCCCTCTCTTTCATGATGTACTTCTGTGTAGTCTTGTTATCTTTATAAAATTACCTCTGAGCATATATGTCCAGGGACCTCTCTACATGGCATTGAAGTTGTTTTCTGCTTATAAAGTTACACTGTCAAAGTTTCTGCCTCGGGCCTGTTGCAAAGTGGGTGTTCAGAATGCAGTGTCTCTTCATCAGAGAAAGATGGAAAATGCTGACTGCTAGATTAGTATTTAAAGAAAAACCACTCAGGTGTTATAAATGGAATACCCAAATTGTGGGTTGAGTTCCTCCTCCCGGCCTCCTGCTACAACTTTGATATACGGACTTAGTCTGGAGGGTTTGAAGGCAGAAAGCCTGCCAGGAAGAATAGTAGCAGAAAAGGGGGAAGATCAAGATATCAAAGGGAATGGTACTGATGGAGAAGAAGTCTGCAGTGATGAGGCTCCTATGGATCTTTTCCTTTCTCCTTCCCAGGATTCAAGAGCTCTCTCCCCCCAGTAGAAATTTAAAGGGGAAGCAGTGGGCGTTAATACTTCCCAGTCATCAAGATGCAAGTGGCCCACCAGAGCCCAGGGAGGAGGGAAGAGAGAGAGATGCAATTTACTTCTTTTCTTGCTGGCTTCAGTGAACTTGGCTCACCATGGGTGCCTCTCATGCTTTTGTAAGATACATCTGAATTCTGTGGCAGTATAAATGTGATTAATTTCTGGTCTGTGTTGAAGGGCACAGAGTGGTGCTGTCTTGCTCTCGGGCTTGCTCAGATATACACTTCATGTATCACTTACCTACCATGCAGAGTGCTTATGAGGATTAATTAGTTAATGTTTGTACAGCACTTTGAAGATGTAATGCACTATTAGGCTTTAGTCTCTGCTTGATGCATGAGTAGAACACCCATTAATGCTAATGGAGGTTGCATGCATTCCTCAAGCAGGGAATACATAAATGCTAAATATAATTCTAATTATTATTGTATTTCACAATATTACTTGATCAGGATTTTGTAACTTATCTTCTTTTTATTTTTTTTTTTAGCGTATAGCTTACAGCAATAAAAAAATGTTCTTCCTTTTGAATCTTGCTTTCGAGATTGAGCTCCTTCAGCCTGAAATAAGCAGTCATCCTTTGTTCCTCGTGTTTCATTGTTTTCTTCCCCTCTTTGTATCTTGTGTATCGTCTGGCCAGAGGTTTCTGTGCTCTGCAATTGGCAGAGGTATCTTGCTAGCTAAGGAAGCAAACTCACAACACCTAGCACAAATAGTATTTGATTACTGCTAATTACAGTGCTGTCACATAGACAGTAGGAAAGAACGACGGCTGGCTTTGTCAAATAGCAGTGAAATAACCTGCTGTCTGTCTAGTGACTTAACGGCTTTAATTGCCAGTGCATAATCAAGATCTGGTGAATTTGTTTGAACATATCAGCAGGCACCAAATATTTCAATTAAGATCAAGTTGTATAACTGGTGTTGCTCTAGCTAGAGCAGAATTCTGACAAATTCAGATTTTTTGAGGCTCATGAAAGGGTAACCTTTAGCAAGTGACAGCTGGGTTGGTTTTTCTTCTATTTTTCAGACTTTGAGTAACCTTCTCCTCCTCTGATGCTACTGGACCCTTGTAGGTGGTTCTCTTATTTTCTTTCAGTCTAGTTTCTTTCTCAGGATGATGTCTTCCAGAAAAGTTCATGCACAGTGTGCTTTCTGCTGTGAACCCTTCCACCCCAGAGTGAGCTGTGAGTGAGGTCTGGGCTGTGGTGTGCCCCTGAGACAACTCTTTGTCCCAGTCTGTCCCAAACTCCTGGTGGAGGCTCACAGCACCATGAAGTGCGTGGCAGTGTAATTGTCCTTACAGAAAATCACAGAGTCGTAGAATATCCTGAGTTGGAAAGGACGCCAAGGATTGAGTCCAGCTCCTAGCCCTGGACAGGACAAGTGAAAGAATCACACCATGTGCCCAAGAACATTGTCCAAAAAGAAAATGAAAAAAGAGGAAAATCTGTGACCTGGCACACCAAAGGTGGTTTTTTACTTCCATGTAAATGATGGAGCTTTTTTTCCCTTTTGTCCCTCATCTTCCTACCAGAACAGTTTTTTTCAAGAAACCAGTCCCTTTCTTATAGCCAGTGGATGATACAAGAGTTTGGGATAAATGCTTGAATTCATTCAGCTTTGAGAGCTGAATTTGTCCCAAACTGTCAGAAGGCACTTTATTTACATCAAAGCCTCCATCAAAGATTTTTGCTCTATCTTTGAAGGATCCTTCCTTCAGGGATTCACGCCCATTCAACCAGATCATTAGCAGCTTCTTAAGCACTGAAGAACAGGTCCTTGTGATAAAATCTGCAAGGCCATGACCCGGACTTGCCTTTGCTCTTTCATTAGTAGCCGAAACAGGAATCCTGCACTTCTCTGAGACTGCTTTGAGCACTGGATCCTGTAAACTACCCTTACCTGTCCTGTTCATATTTAATCACGGCATTTGAGAAGACCTACCTGTACCAAGCTATGCCTATTTACATCATCAGTTTTAATTTCACTACTTAGTTGAAAGGCCTGGTTTATTTGTGTGGTTTCCTGTGGTTTGTTGCATAGCAGGCATTAGTCTGGAATGGTGGATGGATGTTCTTGGTACAGAGAACTCTCACTTAAATTGATCCTCTAAGCTTTGGTGGTTATAATTCTTCCCTTGACACGAGGAGAAGTGACCTTTGCTTGTCTGTGTGTTATTATCTTACCTATGATACTCTTTTACCTTCACCCACGTACTGCTCAGTGCAGCTTTGCTGGACCCCCAGACAGAGCTGTGACCTGTCTTCTCCCTGCCCTCACAAGCCCTGTAGTTTTAGGGATCACGCTCAGCAGGCAGGAGCTCAAAAGCTGGCATGCAGAAAATCACAAGTTCTTTCTGTTTGTGCTGAAGGACCTTTAGAAAGTTGTACCCACCCCCTGCTCAGTTCTGGCAAAGCTGGAGTTAGTCGTGCATGTGTTCAGTGGGAGCTGTCAGCGCTCTACAACTCTAGATCAGACCTGGAGTTTGGGAGCTAAAAACAACCCCAAAATGCACAGATGATGTATGACAGACAGATTTACATTTGCAGAAAGGCAGAAAATTAAGCCAGAGTTTTCTTCCTCCAGTTATTTTTTTTTTAAACTCAAAGAAAAAAGAAACCAAGACCACCAAACCCTGGCACCAGTTTTGCTTCTTTTGGGGGTGTGTGTGTACTTGCTTCAATGAGCTTTCAATATGGCAATGGGTTCTATATATGGATATTCTAAAGGTGATGTCCTAGTAATAATAGGGTAAGGCAGAGATGCTGAGCAAGGTCAGTGGGTTTGCATATTGACAGAGTCAACGAGTGGAGGAATGAGGAGGGCTTGTGAGAGTACATCCCTTGTGCTTGCTACCCCTGGATCTAAATTTAGAGGAATTTGGGAAACCTGAGTCACAAAGAAACCCGTGTTTTTTAAAAAATCAGATTTTCTTTGAATTTCTTTCTTTTTTTTTTCTTTCCCAGATACTCAGTTTTATTGTCCAGCTGAAATAACTTGGGTATCAATCACACAGTTGCATTTCTCTCAATGATATCACACAGAACTAAATTAAATACTGCGGTTATGGACTTTCCATCTCTACCAGTGCAGAAGATGCTGGCATAGCGGCTGCCAAACCATTGCACATAA
This sequence comes from Calyptomena viridis, assembly GCA_013390005.1. NCBI lineage: Eukaryota > Metazoa > Chordata > Aves > Passeriformes > Eurylaimidae > Calyptomena > Calyptomena viridis. The sequence continues at coordinate 7,218 of WEIV01023503.1, forward strand.
AAGCCACCACTCTGATGGACAAGAAATAGTCAGTGTTCCCTATTTCTGAAGGGAAAAAATAACAAAAGAAAGCAGAGGTTTTACACTTTGTGCTTTAGCTAGTGTGCATTCCATTTTCCATACCTTACTAATTCTGTCCCCTACAAGTAACCCAGTAAGAACTCTAATGTTATGAAGTTCATCTCCATTTTCTGCTAGATAAATATCCACCCTTTGGAGGATGCTGTTTCTGTTGGTTTTCCATTTCACTGGTTGACTGTAGGCATTGGTGTTCTTAAAAGTACAGGCCAGATGCTTGGAAAGGGTAAATCAGCAGAGCAAAGTTTTTGCCACTCGAGGACCTCCTTTTTATCTTTTTTTTTTTATTTACTCTTTGTGCATTTTGTAGCTGCAAGCAAACGATGCTAATATCGTTATTAGCAATTATAGCTTCATTAGTTTCTGTCTTGCCTATAATTTTTCCAGCATTCCTGTCTTGTTTGCTTCTCTTCAAGAACTGTAAGCTTTGGTAATTTTTCAAGTTGTCATCTCACACTTCCAAAATCACCAGATTTCTTTCATTTGCAAAAGTACAGTCTTGGAAGTGTCTTGTACCTCCTGGCAAAGAGGTTGCATCCAGCTTTTAAAAAAGGTTAAAAGTCCTGCTTCCTGATAGTTATTTTCCTCTAGTAAGAATTAGGCTGTGCTGGTGCAAGATATTTGTCTTTGGGAGCTCTGCTGGGTAGTGGTGTAGTTAGAAGTTCTGCTCTCAGTTGGTGTCCTCTTTAATATTAATGAGGTGTAGGGATTGTGGATAGAAGATGTGTGAAATCCTGAAGGATTTTACATTGCCTTTTAAATTCGGTCAAAAATGGTACTCCTGGAATCCTCCTACCATGAAGAATTGTTGGGAATGCATGTGCATGGGTGGTGAGGGAGGTAGCACTTGCAACAAGCGAGGTGGAACAGAGCAGGGATAGGTACTACTAAGGTCAGACTCTTCAACGTTCACTCTACTATTTTGATTATTTTTGTAATTCTCATTTTATTTTTGCTGATGAAATTTCTCGTTGGATGCCCTTCCATGGAAAACTTAGTAATTTTCCTACATAGTTAATATTCAGATATAAAAAAAACTATTACAGTCTAAATGATGAATAGATGCTAATTTATACATATATACATATACTCAGAATGCCTAATTAATGATCTTCTGTGTCAGTCACGGATATGCAAATTATTATATTTTGCGACTCTTATCATAATTGTGTTGCCCTACTGGCTTCAGTTTGGGAAAATGTTTTTACTGCAGCTTAGGAAGGGATATGAAAGAGACTGAGCAACAAAGCAGTGAGGAACGTAACTGCTGTGCTGATCAACCCAAACATGGTAGATCCTGGTTGTTTTCACATGTATCAGAGGTATTTTTGGAGCAGGAACTAAGTTAGAAGACCCAAGTATCTCTCTGGAGAGATCACCCATGCCTGCCCACTAAAAAAGGGAGCTATAGTCACTGTACCCTACTGGACAAATGCCTAAAGCTGAAGTGATGTTGGGAACTCATCATAAAGCCATAATTTTTCATTTCTTTCTCTTTGCCATGAATGCAGATGTTCTTTAAAGTAAAAGATTCCCAATGTATTTTATTAGGGCTTGTGGGTATGTCTCACTACATAAATAATACTACTCTCCATAATTACAGAGGACATTAATAAAAATAATGATTTTCTGCTGTAGTATATACTTGCATTGAAGTTGGTCCAAATTTGCAGTTCTTGGGACTTGGACAAAGGAAAATGGACAATGTCAGTTATTCTTATGGCTTGCTGGTATCTTGGACTGAAAACAGTTGTGGGGGAGGGGAAATCTAGACCTGACAAATTTCATACAATTGCCGGCCTTGGAAAATATATTTAAAAAAAAAAAGAATTAATACAGACTCTTTTCTAACCCTCCAGCACTTGTATCAGGGTGCTGCATGGGCTGAGGGATTCCTGGGGCTGGGAGCAGCTATTTTGTCCTTCTTGGTACTTTTCAAAGGCATCCCTTTGTCACCCCTGTTCCATGGTGGACTTAGTGTATGTTTTTTCACCTGAAGCTGTGTCTGTGAACACACTCAGTGTCTGTAAGCGGATGGTGGTGGTTGTGCCACAGCCCAGGAAAAGGCTTGGGCTGAATGTCACTTTGGAGAAACTCGGATCTCGCCTCCAGAAAGGAGAGTCGAGTCCATGGCTCTGCTCTTAAGTCACCGGTGGGATTTGCCAGGAGTTCACAGCAGCATAACTATCAAATCATGCCCCTGAGGTGATCCTGTGGGTTGGGATGCTGGACCCTGGCTGGGGAAGCCATTGCTCCTTGACACAGAGCAGGGAGGCAGCGTGAGCTGCATTGCTGTGCTCCTTCCTCCCTCGTACAAGTTATGGCTGTCAGGACACAGGTATCCAGCTCTTTCCTGCGATAGCTGCCTTATCCTGCTCGTGCAAAGTCTGAGTCTGTGCCTCCTGACATTTCTACTTCTGTTTCTCCCCTTTGCCTGCTTGCATTGGCTTTGTGGTCACTTTTAGCCTTGTCAGCACATTGGAAATTGCTGACAGTAAACACTGAAGGCATGCATGCATGCTGCTGAAAACATAAAACCACAAGGAAAACAGCTTTGGGTAAATGGTGGATTTGCTCACTGTTAAACGTTCACAGCTTCCACTCACAGCCTGGAGCCTTTTACTGAATACAGGGCTTGGAGTTTTGGTTTTAAGGGGAATTGATACAGGCTGCGACACTGCTCGCTTTTTTACATGAGTTTTGGTGTGTGTAGTAGGAGGAAGGTTCATTCTGCATCGTTCTGTACAAAACAGAAGTATTAAGAAGTCCAAGCAGAGAAGCAGCCTTAGGTGTGGGGGTTGAGTCAGGGAATTGGGCTGTCCACTTGTGGGGATCAAAGAGGGACACCCGGGCCTGATGTCTGTGTCGTCATTGCCATGCCCACCTTTGGGAAGATGAGTGATGTAAAAACTGCTGTGACCAGAGCCCAGCTTTCAGCTGCACGTTGCCAGGGGCCTGGGCTCAGCTTACAGAGTGCAGGGAGGGGCAGGCTCGACTCAATCAAAAATGGATTTTGCTGGGAGCATGTTGCTATTTTTATAAGAGTTTACCCGGCTGCTTTGGAGCCATGACAGCTGTCCAAAGCAGTTGTAGTGCACACCTTGTTGGAAACACTCACCCTGCCTGCTGGTGTCCAACCTCAGGGCCAAGTCCACCTTTTCAGAGGCTCTCACCAGAGCACTTACCCACCCATGAGAAGCTCCTGCAACATGGGCACTGCCATGGAGGGTGACCCCAGAGCTTTACTTCACACCACGGAGGTGGTGCAGGATGCAGAAGAGAAGACCTGCAACCTGAACCAGAAACATTTAACAGGCCAGAATCTCATTTCTCTGGAGCTACAGGACAGTTTCTTTGTGGAAATGATTAATTATTCTGCCATCAATTGATGCAGTTAGGATCAGGATCTGGAGCTGATCTATATTAAGAATATCTGTTTAAGAAGATGGTTTCTAAAGTCATTTTAAATTTGATGTGGTCTCATTCATACCAGCCAGACACACTGCATTCTATGAGCTAGTCCAAGCTAGCTTAAGACTCTGCTTTAGACTGAATTAAACAAAGACAATCCAAAGGTAATAGAGTCCTTACTGCCTTGCTAGCTCAACCAATGAAAAATCGGTGCTGGAAGCTGGATAAAGAGATCAATATTAGGGGAAAAGTCAAGGAATCTGTCTACCCTTTGTGTTCTGTGTGTGCTGTTCCCTGCTTGAGTCGATGGCCTGGCAGAGGCTGCATCTCCCTCCTCTGTGTAGTGGATGCCCTACTCTGAGCACTGTGTAGAAAATAAACAAACCACGATTATTTGACACTAGTGACTACACTGAATCCCTGCTGTAAGATTCCCTGCATTGGAACTTCGAATATTTCTTAAAGAATTCCTAGTAGGAGGCCAGCATATACTGACTAATTTTGTAAATCTTGCATTAAAAAGGGGGTTGTGCATCAGAGAGGCTTCTGCTATATTTAGAATGAAACTCCATGCTCCCACTATCAGGATGGGAGCTTAATTACAGCACACTGCAAACTTTGCTTTTGTGAAGGATATTTTTCTGCACTGCTTGCTTCAAAAAGCACAGTTTTGCTGCTATTTTTATGACGCTTTTGTAAGAGCAGCAGGAGTTGAAATGGGTTAGGTGAAACTTGAGAAGGATTCTCTGACAAAACCAGTGATAGTATCTGTGTGGTTCCCAGCGTGTAACTTCTCACCAGCTGAAATGAATCAATGTCAGGAGGAAGTTGTAGCCAGTTGCTGTTACTTCTTTTTTTCCTTCCTTTTTATTTCCCCCGCCTCCTGCAATTTACAATTCGCTTTTCTACTTATACCCCGAATTTTCTGTTCAGACTTTAACATGGATCTACTTTTACCACTGTGTTTATGAGTAGGTAGCTGCTGGAGGATTGCAACAGAAGAACAGAACTGATAAGTTTAGCGTGTTTTACATTCAAAAACAATGAAAAAAGTCTACGTGATTCAGCCTCCCTGCCTTGAGAGAACTGCTGGTTACTTACAAGAATTGCCAAGCTGCAAGGAGACTTTGGCCTTGTCGTGGGACTGGGATGTGTTGTGAGGCTGGCAGGCTTTTCTCCAGGGAGTGGTGTGGTGGGGGTCGAGAACTCGTGGGGTATGTGTTGGACCTGAACAGCAAAGGATCTTAAGGCAGCAGAGGAAAATGTTTAGAAAACAGGAAGCGGGGAAGATGTGGGGGCTGGCTGGTATGTGTTTGTCTTTCCTTGAGGACTCCTTCCCTCGCTCAGCACAGCTGGTGTCTGTCTCCTTTACCGTGTGTGCAGGCAAAGTAACTCGTGCTGGGGATGCCATGCAGGGAAAGAGGTTCAGTTTAAGCAGCATAAAAAACTTGACCTCTCCTAAAACAGTGCTATGTGGAGGGATACACATTTCTTGCTCAGGTGGCACAACTTGCATCTCCTGAATGTTGCTGAGGGTGAAGATTACAGCAGTCCAAATTCAGTCTGTACCTCGCAAAAGGTTCCTTAAAGAAACAAAGTCATTCCAAGTGAGCAGCATCTGCCCACCTTTTCTTATTTGTTTTTTTTATTTTAATGTTGATTGGACCTGTCATGAGGTGGAAAAATCCCCATGTTTTTAATGGTAGCAGAGAAGTTTTCTAGAAAATATTTTATTTTTCAACATGTTAAACTAAAAAATACATATGACATAATATGCTGAAAGAAACGTTATTTTCACTTGCACAAATAGTAAGTGTTGAATTTGCTTTTATTTCCCCTCCTTGGTTTTTAAAAAGAAAATAAAATAATTGGCCAGATGTCTTTGATATTTGATGATAGATTACACAGTACAGATTCTTGACACCTGGTAAAAAGTCTCCTTTCTGCAAAGCTTTTACAAGGTAACAATACAAATTCATCCATCTATCAGGTAAACTGTTTTCCATCCCCATGAGACTCTCACAAATTTCTCCTATTAGCATAGTGCAAGGATTCTACTGAGACTGCTCACCTGATGAGCAGAAAATGTACACAAGTGGTATCTGCAAAATCCCAAAAGGAAGAGAGTCTAGTTGGAGATAATGATAATAATTTGAAACATTTTTAATTTAGCCAGGACCAAGATAAAAGACATTCCAGCATCCTACTAGAAAATTACTGCTACAATACTAAACAACCCTAGTGGCTGGGTGTGAGTTAAATAATTCAGGATCATGAGGTGGTATTTTGCCTGTGTGCTCTGTTTCTTGGCTTTATTTTAAGAGTATCGTGTCTGTCCTCCTCAGAGAAGGGTGTTCATTTCCTATATAAAGGATGAAAAGCTCCCTTATTTTCTGAAACACTGCAAGTCCCTCTGTTTCCAGAAATTTGCCTGAGCAGCATTGCTATCTGAGTCAAACAAATAAACCTCACTTCTCCCTGCTTTCCATAGGATTTTGGACTCTCGGCTCAAACAGCACAGTGAAGGAAAGAATTTGTTGAGCTGAATTTATTAATTATGGGCCAAATTTTGACATCCCCATTCTGTGCTTATCTGTTCTAACACAATGTAAAAACAAAGACAAGACCCTTATAATTCTGGGTTTATTTATTGACAGCGTGCCAGAACAAAAGTGGCATCATCTGGGAAACTGGAATGAATATTTTGCCTAGACCGGCTTTGTGTGTTTATGTTTCTTTAAACATAATCTAAGACATTAAGCAAAACCTTTCTGTCAGTGAGATCTAAGCATTAGTCTTTAGACAATTCTTGCTGCAGTTAAGAACTACGTAACAATCTGATGTTTTATGAGTAAAAATAACAAACTAGTAAGGATTAATAGAATATTTGGCTAGGTATAAAGGAGACTGGCTGTCTTGTCTTTCTGTGGTCTGTGCAGAGGAAAGCTCTTCCGTGGAGGGCCAGTTCTTCTGGGAGTGAAGGGACTGAAATGGATGAATTAATATAGCTTCACAGAGTAAATGTTTTGACTAATACCTTCCCCAGGACATTAAGTAAATGGTAAAGCACTTTCCTTGGTATATGCTGTTCTATTTGCATGAAGGTATTTCCATGAATTCACCCGGTCGATGCTGAGAAATACTGGCTTACTGAAGCAGAGGCTTTCCTACACAGAACATTTTTACCTACTGTTGATCTCTCTCTATCCCTTCTCTGCTCTTTAAGGGTTTCTGTAGCATCTCTACATAAGAGGTATTTTTAAGTGAGGATGCTGTGATGCCTATTTTTTTCCCATGAAAATCTCCTTATTCCTAGTTCAGGTATCAGTATGCTGCTTCAAAGAGAGCTGTATGGATGCTGTTCATTCTCTCTTTAATGTCCTGCTACTTCATTGCAAGGTTACTGCTGGCAGCTCAGAGCTGGTTTAGCAGGAATGGCCAAGTGGAAAATAGACACCTTGAGACTTTCTGTTCTCTGGCTCCCCGGGGGAGGGTAGGTGGCTGGAAAAGAAGAGCAGGGACACACGGGAGAGAATGTTGCTCTGTCTGTCTCCTTCCTCCTATAAGCTGTAGTGCTGGAAACTGTTTAGGGCGTAAGTCTTTCTATTGGAGACCAAAATTATGGCAGGTCTGAGTTAGAAGTAGCTTCTGTCATCTTGTCTTCCCAGACCCTCCTGCAGTAACAGCTAGGCTCTGGTTTCACAACACACCCAGAGTGGACCTTGGAAGCAGAGGGACACAAAGGGTCACGAGCTGCCTGTTACTATAATAAGTTTATCAGACCCGAAGTTTGGTTGGGTAAATTAGACCAGGTAAATATTTAGCAGGCACAGGCTGTCCAGCCTGAAAACATGATGGAGTGTATAATATATGAGCCTGGTAAACCACCAGTAGCTGGGCAAAGGCCCAGGAAATGCAAGGACAAGCATGCAGGACATTCACTCCTCCGAGCCAGGGCACAGCCACTTGGCAGAGCCCCAGCTGCAGGAGAGCTGGGCTAGGCAGGGGCTGGCCTTGTGAGCTAAGTGGGGGAGAGAAGAAAAAGACATTCTCCTTCCCCTCCCTTCTTAAAATCAGTGCTGGCTGCTGTTCCTGTTATTACTGACATGTTTCAGGAATAAATATCAATAGGAGCTGGAGAAGCACAGTGCTTGTGTGCTTTTGCTCCACAGAGTTTCCTCTTCCCTCCTGTCACTTATTTTTCCAAGGAGACTTTTTTGAATAAGACAATATTAGGCTGCTTTGCTACTGACTGTCTTTGTGTCAGTCCACCAGCAGGAGATGCTTTGTAAGCTGGAATGAAGAGAAGAGTCCCAGAAGACCAAGTAGTCAAAATGAGGCGGGGAGGAGGGATGTGGGCCCTCCCCAAAAATTACGACTCAACTATTCTACAACTTTGTGGCGTTCACAGCTGGGCTGTGGTCGTGGCTGACACAAGGCAACTGGTTCCTAGTGGGTCTGAGTCTTCACCACTGTGTGTTACTTGCAAAATCTGCCAGCTTCTTGTCCTGAGGTCGTTCTGGCCAGCAAGGAGCAGGTAGGCAGAAGCTGGTACAGGTATTAGTTGCCAAAATCAGGAACCCAAGAGGCTGCCCACTTGGGCTGCCCATGATGTCTGTCGTGGCTTTGATTGGCAGCTGTTACTCAGGTAGGGGATTTGTGTGACGTGTGGATCAGAATCTAGAATTATATTCACCATGGGAATATTTCAGTTCTGGGAGTTCTGGTACAATCACTTTGCAATCGCAATTCAAAATGCAAAAAAGTATTTATTGGAAAAACTTCCGGGAAAGGCCTTGGATTGATTTATATTGTTTCTTTCAGTCTGTACAACACTGCTGCTGATAGAGTCTCTGTGCTTTCTTCTGAAGGAGAAATGCAGGCAAGACAATGCAAAACTTGTCACTTCCATTGGCAGAACTATCAACCTGGCCACTAATACAGAAGTGCCAAGAGAAGCATTATGTTTGCCTAGATTTGTTTTCTTGAAGCTTTCTATAAGATTTCCTTGTGTAAAAGAGATGCAAGGCAAAAGTGCAACTGAACAGATGCAAATTGGATAAATAGCAGAGAGCTGAAATGTGTAGCAAACCTGTTCATACATCCACATGCTTTCCTGGGAGCTGAGAGGGAGGGAGGAGGCTGTTGTAGGCAAACAGGTACGTGATGGTGTGTCCTATATAAGAGCCAAGGAGGCATAAGGTGGAGTTCTCTGGGCCACCGTGGGGCTGGAGTGGCTCGAAGGGGGTTGAGCACCTCTGCTATAACTGGGTTAGGTTTCCTGCAAGCATCAGTGAAGCTGTCTGTGCAAGACAACTTTTTCAGAGGCGTGGCCTCTGAAAAAATGGCTTTGAGGTCCGAGTTCCAGGTTGGCATCTAAGTTTTGATCCCTGCGATCCCTACTAGAATTTCATTACTCTGATATGTTGATTTATTTGCTTTATTGGTACCATGTTCAACATTAATAACCATTCCTCTGATCATCTAAATATGCAGTAGAGATAACAAAAATATGTGCTACTAAATGACCTTAAATGTACATTGTAGGACTGTCTGTAAATCCTGATGTTTCAGGCCAAAAAGTAAAACACCAGCTCTGTCACACACATTGTTTAGGGAAGTATCAGAATCCATTTTGGAAATTATTTCAGTGAGGCATTTTAAGGTGAACCTGGCACTGTTTTCAGTTTGTTTTAAATGCTGCACTATGAGATCTTAGAGATCTTAGGAGATGGATGAGGTGCAACAACAAAGGTGCCAACGTGGGGCATGGCACATGACCAACAGTGGGCATATTTTTGGCTGTTTGAAACTCAACCAGCCTCCCTTGTGTGCTGGTATCACAAAGCCCATCAATCCCTCGTGTGCTTTCTAAATTCTGCCCCCTCGGCCACTATCAGGGTGTTCTGCAAAGTGCTTTCCAATAGTGTCCAACTTGCCTCCAATCTTCAGGCTTCTTAAAGAGCCCTAACAAAATAACGTGGTCACCAGCTTCTGATGGAAGTTTCTTAGTGTTTGGGCATATAATAACATTCCCCTCAGGTACCTTCAATGCAATACAACTGATGACTCTTATGTGGCAGATTTTTGTGTGGCTGATGACAGCAAAGGCCAGTGTAACTTTGCTGATTTCAAGGCAGTGACTATCGATGTGAACTGGCAGGAACAGAAAACATTTCCAGAAATGTCTGGGGGTCCCTGTACAAAAGTACTTGTGTGCAAAAGTCTGATGTTCAGAGATCTGGCACGTGGAATTTTTCAAAACCTGGTTCCTTTATATGTGTAACTGAGACATCCTTAATATTTGAACTGTTCTGGAAATGAGAACATAGGTGGTTGGTTTGGGGGTTTGGGATTTTTTTCCCCTTCTCCTGTTTCTGTAACTGACAACCTGATATTCCTCTACTCAGGCCAGTAGCTGTGTCTTCTGTAGTGGAGCTTGTACTTGCCCTATTCAGTACCTAGAAATGAAGATTTGGAGGTGACAACCCCCATTTCTTACCTTTCACATCCCCACTTTCTCCTGCTCCCCTTCCACTTCCCAGAGGCAGAGGTAACCCACTTCTGCTTGTAACAACTTCTTTGGAGGCCTGGGACTGCAAACAAAACATTTAGTGTGTGTGTGGTGATTTGGATTTGTAATCTGATGAAACCTTGCTCCAGACTCTCCCTGGAGGAAATGAAGCAGGAAATAGCATTTTCTCCATTTCCTTTACCTCAGTGTCACCCTGTGCATCTTCTGACGAGATGATACTATGGTTGAGGGACACTTTGGGGATTTTTGTTCCCCCCTAGGTTTTTCTCCTGTCAAATGTAGTCTCTGTCAATCCTTTTATTTATTTCCCTTGAAAGTGTGAATTATAAGAAGGTTCAGTTTTTTATCTAAGCAGATTACAGACATTAGATGTATGGCAATTTATTACACTTTTCTTCCACAATATTGATTAATAGGAAACTATCTCCATTATGTAGACCTAGGTTCTGGAAAAAGCTATTTTATTCTGAGGAATGATCAGCTTAAACTGTAAATGTATAACTGTGCAGTGCATTTCATTCAAAGGGAAAGGGAAGGAGGAAATCCTTGTTGCTTTAAACCTTAGTGTGTTCTTTGTGTTTTTCCCTGAGTCATCTCTGAAAGATGGAAACCAATCAGTCCCTTTAGAGGTACCATTTCAAAGCAAATACTTTAAACAAGTAACAAGTATGCAACATACCCCTTTAAGTAACTGAATCTTAAAAAGATAGTAATAATTTCATCCTGCAAAGGGGCTCTCCATGGGGATTCATCTTAAGTAGCCCTGTGTACACATCTCTTTGTCACTTGTGCTGGTCCATGTCAGCGAGGACGTGTAGTGTGGTCCAGAGCCAGCTCAGTGCCCAAGGAGATTTTAGGCCGAAAGCCTAGAACGAGCAAAACCCGGGAGTCACTGAAATGAGAGGAGAGCTGTTGGGAGGCAGACCTTGAAGAAGCTGAAGGGACAAGTGGGTCCCTTCCTTGAGTCCCAAAATACCTCCTTAGTGGTTCATTACCAACATATGGAAAGTTGCAGTGGCAGAGTTAAGAGAGAGAGAATAACCTCCAGCACACCTTGTATTGTTGTTTAACAGCCCAGTCTGTCATGGTGGAGCTCCTTGTGCATCTCACAGCTGAGGGTATGGCTTGTGTCAGGAACTGAAGCTTATCCACTTACCAGCATGGTGGGGTCAGGAGGCAGGAAAGCCTCTTGTGGAGTTCAAGGGTAAGCAGCATACCAGGATGCAAAAGAAAAGAGCTTTATTCCATGTTGCAGTGGGACAACACACGTGTACAGGTGATTGTGAGAGTGCAAAGCCCTTCTCTGACTGGAACGAATGCTGATATTCCTTGTGGGATGCTGTGGCTGGACCTTCCCACAGGACTTCATCTGCAACTTCCTCTCACTGCTAAATGTAAGCAAGTGGGAAACCTACCCTTCCTGTCAATCAGAGCTTCCCCAGTAACAGCAGAAGGACAAAACTGGCAGGATTCTTGGCAGTTTTGCTGCTGCCCGTAGGGTACTGATTATCATTAATGAGTCTTATTGATTTCACAGTGCAGCTTCTTGGGAGCAACAGGAGAAGCCTGTTTGCAGATTGAGGAACAGTGTATCAGTGGGTCATATTTGGGAAGTTATCTGTGCAATCACAAGGGCTGGATTTTTTGTCGTTGTGTTGTTTTCCTCAAATAAAAGGCTAGATTGTACATCAGTTGATGATTTTGAGAGCCACATCCTTCCCCAGTCTCATCAGGAAATCATTCCATTACCACTGGTGAGTAAGTGAGTGGGTTTCTCAAGCCCTCACACAAACTGCATTCTCGGTGTCGAGAGAGCAAAGGAGTTGTGATGTGACAAGAGCCTCTCGGGGATCTCTGCCCTGGTGCTTTCAAGACAGCCTGGTTTTTGTTTGGTTTGGTGTTGGTTGGGCTCTGGCTGCTGCTTCGCTCCACCCGGGAGGATGTTGCTCTTTGCCCTGTCTTCTCAGTAGCAATCATTGTTCTAAGGTGTGGAAATTAATCCTCCAGATTCCAAGCCCTAACTAAAGGGCAGTGTGTGGAAGGATTCCCCCTTTACCTAGACTTTGTGTCTCCAGCTCATCCTCCCCCGGCCCGGCTCTGGCAAGGAATGCCAGCAAAAACAAGTGCTGTTTGTTTGTTTGTGTTTTACTGTAGAACTGAAAATAGGAAACTTACTCTGTTGGGATTTTTCTTTTCTAACAAAACAGATGTTTCCCAACACTTTTACCCTCTTGGTTTAAAGCTCCTAATTTCTGTCAAAACACCCATCAGGCAGCTGTACTCAGGCCACCAGTGGCATCCTGTTGCTTGCCCTGAGTTTGGAGTCCACAGGGGGTTTGAAGCTCCCAGAGTAATTGTGAAGCAGGAAAAGTGAGATTTGGGGATTAACTCCGTCCTCTCCCCGAAAGTTGTTCTCTTTAAACTGTAAAAACATAAAGAAGCAATCTCCCCTGCAGATAGCCCTTTTTAAAACTAGAGAATGCTTCCTCTCCCTGCCCTCCTCCTTAGCATGGCACGGAATTTCTGACCTCTGAGAGCTTTGCTCTGGAGGGACAGCTTGATTCCTAATCCCATTAGCCAGATGCCAGCCCTGACTGGGGCAGGGGTTGGGAGCCCTGGGCATGGGCAAGTGCCAGTTGTGCTCTGCCAGTCATGTCCTTCCCCAGGAAAACTTGGCCCACTGCTGGCTCCCTGGCCTGATCTGGTGTGGCCAATCCTGTTTTCCTAGGTTTCTGAGGGTAGCCGTGGCCACAAAAAGTGCTTGGAAAAGTCTCCACATCATTTGCAAAGCCGCCCTCAGAGTGAGGCCATCTTACAGAGTCTGTACAAAGTGAAAGAAAAAAGAAAGTATAAAATGAAAACATTCCCATGCTCCCTCATCTCCTTATCTTTCACTTAAAAGTAAAGGAAGCAGAACATTTTAAGGCAGCTTTGTTTCTTTGGATTAGATGAATTTAAATGCATCTTCTTTCTCTCTTGATTTCCTGCCCTCAACCAGGTAAAGAGCTGGTCCACTGAAATATTGACTATCATTAGTCCGAGATTTGGATTTTTTTCATCTCTCTACAAAGCACAGATCTTTTTTTGACCACCACCAGCCCTCCTATCATAGCTGTTCCTGTGTAACACTTCCCCTTTGATATGACAATGACTTTGTACAGGGGAAAGGACCTTTACGAGAAGAGTTGTTTCAAGAATTGATGAAGGTTGAAAGCCAATTGGCAGCATAAAATTTAAAATAAGAAAAAAAAAAGATGGGTGAGGGAAGGAAAGAGAGGACACCTTGGCGTATAGATGAAGGGGGAGGGAGGCAGCTCTGTGGAGACAGGAGGGAGCATCACTACAGGCCAGCTTAAAGCCCTCTTAGCAATGTGCAGTGGCTCTCCCCAGCTTGCCCATTGATCTCCTCCCGCCCTCCACGGGCCTGGCTGCAATGAAACCATGTGTCTTCCAAGCGAGGCTGAACCCAATCAGATTTTGCTTTTAGTTGTTCAATCAAATTTCCCTTCCTGGAGCTTAGAAGGCACACTTGGGACTTTACAGTAATTGCCTCCCCCCGCCGAACTGCTGATACCTTTATTGGATTGGCATAGGGTTTCAGAGGAGTGTGTTTAACATGCAGTGAGCCACAGCAATGCAAACAGCTCCCGTGTTTAAACAAGCCCCCGTTAGGCCAGCAAACAGCACAGTGCCAGCCCATTTGGTGCTCTTTGGAGCTGCAGCTCAAGTGGAAGGGTGCAAGCAGGGTTTGCTGGGAGGGGGAGGCAGGATGGAGGAGTCACAAATGCAGTGTCAGGAAAACAAGCAGAGCATCTCTGTAGGTTTGTGAGAAATGAGCTGGGGAGGGGGGGAACACTTGCGACTGGGGACATGTGCAAAGCTCATTAATATCTCATTATGTTCGAATTGCAGTCTCCCAGCAGATTGGCATTAATGTGTGATGTGCTGGAGGAAGGGGCTACAGGAGAGCAGCAGGGATATTTTAAGCAAGCTATTTTTTTTTCTTTTTTCCTCTACATCGAAGAAGTGGAAAAAAATAACGTGTGCCAGAAAAACAACGATGTTTTGTGCATCAGCCCAATACAGTCACTTCATCAAACAAGAACAGTGCTCAGTTGGGCTTATTGTAGTACCCACTAAGATCTCTCAGTATTTCCAATAAACCTCCTTTATCTTCTGGAGTGCTTAACGCAGTTGTAGAATTTTGGCTCTGGGTGACATTTCCAATATTCAGCATCTCAACCCAGTTTGAATTCCCCCACCCCCAACTGGAGGGATTGGGGAGTGCAGGGGCTTGAGAGGTACTTTGACATTTTGCTCCCTTCCTTAAGCTTGTAGGGGAATGATATCCAAAATACTTTTTCTCATGCTCCTATACTGAAATAGCTTTTGTTTTATCCTTAACTCATTAGCTTATCAGTTGATAAGCTGCAGTCATTAGCTTATCAGCTGACATCAGTGCCCATACTTGCTTCTGCAGGACCACATACATTTTTCTGGTAAAATCTTGGCTGCCATGTTACTGAGAAAAGATCCATTAGTTTTAGGGCCAGTTATTTCTTGACTTCCTATACCTGAACATATAAACCCTCTTGGAAAATAAAAGGCAACTCCCAACAATGGCTTATCCAAAGAAGAACAAACAATCAAGGACTTTGTGTACCAGGATCTCTCCTCCCTGTGACTCCAGTTGCTGAGTTGCATGATTTATCTCTGTAAACTTTCATTGGGAAGGCTGCAGTCCCAAGAGGCACTGAGAATCTATTTCTTTTGTACTCTGCAGCACTGGGCTCTCATGCAGAAGTGTTTTACTAACGTGTACCAAGGCAACCCATGTGTTTTCCTTTCCTGCAGACACCTGGTCATTCTGCTATTGCATACAAAAATCATTTTAATAGGTGCTGTTTTGGAGGAGATGTTTATAGCCAAACTGTAAGAAAATCATTCTTCTTCAACTCCTTTTGTGCTACAAGAGCAAAACAATGGTTAAATGAGTCCTGACTCTTACAAAATGCTTGCAAGACCATAGATCTTGGTCCAGGCTGAGTATTATGTTTGAACTTTATTGCTCAGGCTATTTGTTATGCGTTTATCCTTCCCAGTAAACTTTCTTTTGCTTTTATGGAACAATATTGGAGCCCTCCAGTGGCCAAACTAATCATTCTGAGGAATAGAGTTCAAGTTCTGCCAAGGAGGTTGATTTTTTTTTTTCTTTCTCTATTAAAAAATTAATTTGGTGATCTTTTTATATTCAGAATTTGAATTCTGGAGTTAATTTGAGTCACATATGAAAAGTAAGGAAAGCTAGGAAAAAGGCAAAGACAGTATTTTTCCTATCTAAGATCTCCATATATTTATTCTATACTTTCAAGAATTTAATGAGTTTATTATTTAATGAGTAAATTAAATTAGATTACATTTTCTGAGAGGATCCCATTTCACATACGAAGCAGAGAAAATACATTTCAAATATCATGACAATTCGCATTTCCTTAAGTGACTCTTATCAGTTCTGTGGCTTTTTATCTATGACATGGCTGGTCTGTTCTCTAGCAAAACCTAGTTTTTGGACATGACATTGTCATTTGTACCAGGACCTTCGACAGGTTGAAGATTTTGGCCCCAAGGCTCCCTTGTCTGCAGCTCCTACTGGTGTCTTTCACTTTCCATGGCCTTCTACTTTGATACTCTCTGCATGAAAAAAAAACCTTTTATTTATATTGTGTGCCCTGGATATTAGTAAGAGGAGTTCTCTTTACAAAGGATGTTGAGATCCTTTAGAAAAGCTAACAGCTAAAATTGCTTATTTATGCCTCCTCATGTTTGGTGTGATAGTTAACACAGTTCTTTCTTTTTCCAAACTGCAATAACAGTCTTTGGGAACCAAAATCAGACAGGTAGGTCATGGTTAGGTTGGAGCTGGGAGTTTTGGGAGGAGGGAGGGGATGAACAGAGGAAGAAGAGAAAGTATGGTTATTTGTTTACCTTTTAAGAGGATGACCACAGTCTGGCATTCAATCCATGTTCAAAAAGCAGTAAAGGAAGTGATTAAGGTTGTTATTTTGCTCCAACTCTTTATTTAGGGGTTACTGGAAATTACTTTGTACCACCTTGCATTGTACAGCTCCTTCTTTATAAAATCATGTATTATCATCAAAATGCTTCATAGCTAGAACATTCTAAATCTGGTGAAGGGAGGGTTCTGTCCAGTTTATTTTAGTAAAAGGCTTCTAAGTAATGTTTCTTCTGCACTGTGGGTATAGGAACAATTGTGCTGGGTCATCTCAAAGGGGAGTTTAGCCCAGTGTCCTCTCATCAGTGAGCAGAGTGTAAGAAACAGAGCACGCACACAGTCAGCCTTCCCTGGCACCTCTTCCCATCTTTCGGCTCTCCCGGGTCTAAGAATCTCTTGCTGAGCCCATCTGTACACAGGCTGCTTTTGCAGCCCCCTGCAAACCTGAAGGTTTCTTCCTGTTCCTGAAGGGGGTGGTGAAAATGAGGAAAGCCAAGAAAACAGCTGCAGCAGAAGCTTCTTGCACCGCGTACTGGGGGCATGTTGTGCGAATTCCTTTCATCGCCGGTAGCTGGAATTCCTGGAGCAACCTCAGGCATTGTCTCCTCTCATGTTTTTCATGTGAGTTTGAGAATTGCTGGAGGAGATGAACGCCCAACTCCAATTGTCTTGTTGAGGAAACTGCTAATGAGGTCAGGTTTTCACATGGCTTTATCCAAGAGCCGTAAAGCCCAGCAAAGGTGGGGACAAAGCAGTGGGCGAGGTGGGGAGAGGCTGATTGCAGCACAGGGGGCTGCACGGAGCAACAAGGGGCCCTGTCAGAAGGGCTCATGCTCTAAAGCCACTTTGCCTTCTGCAGCCACAGGTGAGGCCGAGAGATCTGCACTTGAGAAAACAGGGAGAGGAGAGCTAAAAAGATGGGAGTAGGTAAGAGGGGACTTTACTAATGAGTCAGGAAAATCCTCTGAGTTTACAGTGTTCAGTGTTTCTAACGTGATTATTGCAGGCCTGAATTTGGAGTTTGGCAATCCCAGAAAGCTTTTGGGCTTGGAAAAAACAAAACAAACCGAAAAAAGTAGTGATTAGTGCCTACAGACGTACTGAGACCACAGTCCCCTGCAAATCCCTCAGACATCAGGACCCACAATATTCAGAGTTGGTCCTTGGCCTCGTGTCTTCCACCTGGCATTGAAAAAAGTCAGTCTCAGGCAGCTGTGCATTTTAAAGCTGGGCCCTTCATGTAATTCTGAAATATGCTAATTGCCAGGCTTTTGTTTTCATTTGAATGTTTTGAAAAGCTTAGAAGAAAGGAGGAAAAATAAAGGAGTATTGTAAATAGCCCTAGGAAAAACCTCAACCTGCTGCCCATGTAATTTCCTTTAAAAATAAACTTTTGTACCATGGGAAGCTTTATCACACAGCAGATTTGCACACAATCCTATATGCCAAATATCTACATGATTTTACATAATTTCTTAAGCATGTTTGCTCATTGTTAAAGTTGTTACTAAGGTTACTAAACGTTATCAAAGAAAGAAGTGCTTGCTTACCCCAAAGCTTGTCTATGATTCCCTGCTATCTGTGTGTCTAATTAATACTTTTTTTTCTCTCTCTACAAACTTTGCTCAGACCATCATGATTAAAACCCTTCTATTTATCTGGGATTTAAACTCACAGCCCCTCCTGCTAGATCTCCCCTTGTCCTTGATGCTTTTAAATAACTCAGAAGTGATTGAGCATGTAAATTAGTAACTGAGCAAGAACTTGGAGCTGCACTTCTTTCCCTTGGCAGTGCAAGAAAGTTAAGACTCTTTCCAAGAGCAAATGTAATATCATAATGATAGGCCAAACTATGAAGACTTCAAGCTTATTTTCTTACAGTTTAGTGTGACAAAACTGAAGCCTCTGGAAATGAAATGGGGTGAAAGACCCAACCCACGCAGACAGAAATCTTTATTAAACACATATGTCAACAGCAGTAGCATGTAATTAGTGCCCTAATTGTGACTGGGCAAATAATGTTGGTGGCTTGGGGAGAGCTCAGATGGAGGCATCTGACTGTGGGTGCCTTTTTCCAGCTAGTTACCAAGGCTGCCTTTGAAAGGTCAGTGAAAAGAAGACACTTCTGGAGCACGATTCCTATCTCGCCCTGGTATAGAGGATGTGAATTGTATCCCATCCAACTTTCTTACCGTGTCTACAAGAGTTCCCAGACTCTTTCTGCCCTGTTCATAGCTTCCCCTACACACCCCTTCTCCTTCCCGAATAAGGAAAAAGAGAGGTAAATGCACCTATTGTGCTAGAAGATATTTTATTTTCCCGTTGGCTGGGGACAGGATTTGGGAGATTTGAGTTCAATTTCATCCCTGCTTCTGTCTTCATATATAGCTTTAGGCAGCTTCCTGCTCTGTTTTCTTAATTGAAATTCAGAGGTTTAATTTATGTGTGCATCTGAATGACAGCATTTAAGTGCTAAACGATGGTTGGGGGGGAGGGGGAGTTGACACAAAAGTGGGTTTATTTTTCTTTTTGAATTCAGCCCACCTGTGTTTTTCTCTTAGACCAAAATCCACATAATTGTGGTAGTAGCCAAAGAGATTTGTTGTCTTCAGACTAACAAATTAAAAGCCTTAGTACTAGGTGGCTCATCACTCCTACAACAGGAGAAAAAAGTGGGAATGAGAAGTCTTTTAAAAGAGAAAATAAGATTAGTGGATGCCCATTATATGAATTCACAGTGGCTTATAATGTATTTCTATGGCTTACCCAACAAGAAACTGTGATGTCTGGTGCTTCATGCCTCCAAGGGGTTTAGGAAGGAGCTGTAGTGTTCTCAGTGCCTTGGTCTTACCTACAGCATCTAACAATAGCAAATTCCTTTTTTGTTTTCTTGCCTTTATTTTACCTTGTTAAAGGCACAAACTCCCAATGGTGAATGGGACTTGAAGTCTAAATTTAATTTTACTTAGCTGCTAATATATGCTTAGTATGCACAGATTGCTGAGATTAAAACCCATGTATCATGGACAGTTACTACCTGTGCATGTGTGCACATATGTGGTAAAAGCAGGGAAATTTTTTTGATAGCAAAAGGAAAAAAAGTAAAAAATCCCATGTTGTGTACATTGGGCGTGTACAGACATCTGTAGCATTATGAGTGTAGTTTCACTTAGACTGAGCATGCACAACTGTGCATTCACACTGTTGAGGATGGTGCTGGGAGGAGAGAAATGGTCCAGGCAGTCCACTGGAAGGGCATGAGAGCCAGGACTGAAGAGTGTGGCTGCTTGGGCAGGTTTCCTGTGGCTGCTGCCCTTCCTGGGTGCTCCGTGTGAGTGCAGGGAGTGGAGACATTCACCAGAGTGCAACGAAGTGCATCCTCTTTAGGATGTGTTCTTTGGGGAGCTTGCAGCCAAGTGCACACATGCACATCAGCTGCACTGTGTGTGTGTGTCCACACCAGGGAGGCGAGAGGGGAGCAGGTTTATCCTGGGCTGGAGACAGTTCTGTCGGTGGAATAAGGGAAGTAAGACCTGAGCAAAGGTCTCAGTCTGACGTTGTTGTGCATTGCATAAACCATTCTTTGTATGCCAGGGTGCTTAGGGAACTCAAGGTGAAGCAATGTCCTAAATATTGTGCTGAATCAGGGCCTTCATTTGCTGAAAATCTCTCTTTTTCTTTACACTTCATCAATAGACTTGAACAGGACATTTGCAGTTCACCCCACACGGCAGGTCCAGCCCTGGGACTCCAGCTCTGGTAATTGCTGGGGTCTGGGAGACCAGACATGTGCTTTTCTATTAGCTGTGCTGTGTGTGGGACCTGAGGTCAGCTGGAGGTGAAGGTGCTGAGGCCACAAAGAACTAAAATTCATATGGTTTACTTGGCCATATTTAGGGCCAATCTTCTGTTCAGTGCTGTCTGGCCTTTAAACCATAGCAAATGGCTCTCAAACTGTGCTCAGAATATTTCAGAACATCTCTGGGGTGTCCTGTACAGTCTTTGGGTGCCTTGAGTCTTCACAGATCTTCAGTGATCCTGCATTTTTTTTCCCATTGCTGGTGACAACTTGTATTAAAACCAAAAAATGCATGTAAAGAAGAGCTGTTCCAGCAGACATAGTGTCCATCCCTGAAGAAATTTTGGTGAAGAAGAAATGATTTTATCAATGGGCTCCTAATTCCTAGTGAACTTAATGGAGCCCATCCCTGGAAGTGCTCAAAGCCAGGTTGGATGGGGCCCTGAACAACCTCCTCTAGTGGGTGACATCCTTGCTCATGGCAGGGGGATTGGGGCTGGATGATCCTCACTGTGGTTCTGTGACCTGAGGGCTTCAGCACTTCTCACAACAGGGCTATGGCTTTTATCCAGGAGTCTTTCAAAACTGCTGCTGCATGAATTCTTTTAAAGAGATAGGCAAAGTCAAGGCAAACAAGCAGTTCCTGCATTGTTCTTCTTTCCTAGAGGTGGATCAAGCTGATTGTGCTGATCAGGGAATTGTTTGGCTGAAGGAAAAAGCCATTTTTGGATGTCTGACATATTTTCTATTTTGGAATTTTCAGTTATTTAATTTTATTATTTCTTCTTTAAATAGTCTGTAGCTTAGCACAAATTTCTTTCCAAACTCCTCTGTCCCATGTTTATTTTTTTTCCTTTCCCTAAAAGACATGTCTCAGTAGCATAATGAGAATTACAACTTAGAAAAAATATGTGTATTTTCATTCATCACTATGCAGAGGATTAATTTCCTTCCCCTTTCCCCCCATGCCTGGGTCTTCTTTGCAATGATCTTGAACTTAGTTGTGTGGAAGAAGGCCTGAAATTACTTGCCCCACATCCATTTGAGGAACTGGAAGATGCTGCTTCATGCAACTGTGGAATAAGTAGCCACGTTGCCATGAGGTGGTGTGTGTTGGGAGTTAATACCAGTGAAAAGAATGGGATACAGCCATGCCACTTCTGAGTTCAGCCTTCTGTCAGCCTGCTATCACTCTGCTAGAGATCTTACACTAGACAGGCTGTGGTAATAAAGGCCACAGTGAGACAAGGCTTTAGTCTTTCAGTTCTGAAGTCAGAAACAGAGCTCCTATTAATGGTGAGGAAAGCAGAGGCTGTGGCAGAGAGGTGCTCCTCCTTTGCAAAGAACTCTCTCCCAGATGCCCCTTTGCTAGGCAGACAGGGTGCCACCAGCACACTTCACTAGCCTGCTATGACTTGTGCCCATCCAAGGGTGAATTGGGACAAGATTTTCCCCAAGAAACCGTTTCTAGTGTCACATATGCAGTTTAAAGAGCTAGTGAGTAGTGAAGGAGTAGCTATGGTGCATGTGCAACAACACTGGGTATGTTGCTTTGCTGCTTCTTAGTTTGAAACTCAAGAGGTCCCTTTATTTCTTTTCTACCCTGATTTGCAGTTCTTTAGGAGGTACAGCTTTGATAATTTGCAGTGTCTGCTTTTTATCATTAGCCTCCCTCCTGTCCAGATACAAAGCAGATTGAGAATGTTTTCAAAGGGTGAGGACTTACCAGCACAACTCCCAGACAAGTCAATTAGAGGCTGCCTGACTCAATCCTCGTAACACGCTTTGAGAACGTAGCTGGTGCCGTCTGCAGGGACATTGCAGAGGGTGCAGAGCTCGGCTCTTGGGTGTGAGAGGCAGGAACAGGCACTGCCAGCTCAGCGGTTCAGCTCTCAGGCTCTTAGCGCCTTCATTAAGACTTCTGCACAAACAGAGGTAGGGCTGGCACTCCCCAAATGGTGAGGGCACTACTTTGCCAGCGCTCAGCCTGTTGGGCTGAAGTGGGATTGGCCTGGATGGGACTGAGGAGGAGGAAGCCGTGTAGGTCATACACCTGGGCACAAAGGCTATTTGGCAGTGATGACAGCATTCCATCCACGAAACAATCTGTGCTCTAAAGTTCAGTTAACTTGCCGTACCATGTCTTTGCATTCAGCTTTTCTCAAGCTGTTTTAGCACAAATCAGTATCCTTACCTGGCTGACTGAGGGCAGGTGGAGTCACAGCATTTACCTGATTGGATTCCACCAGTGCTGTTGCTATTTTGCTCTCATCCAGTGTCTTTGTTTTTATCCTTCTTCCCTGTTCTTTGCTTGATCTCCCAGTGTGATCCAGTTCCTGTTGGAGCCTGGGAGCCTAATGGCTGGGACAGGCAGCTCTGCTGAGGGTCCTGCACTGCCAGCTTTGCATCCAGGCACCCGGGACTCTTTACTCTCACTGCTTGAGAGAGCAACCCTTCCTGTCCAACCAGCCCAGCTAAAATGCAAGGAAGTGCGACTGTTTTCCTCCCTGTTAGCTCTTTCAAGTTTATCTGGTGCCCTGATCATCATCTTATTATTACCAGGAGTCATTTTGTTCTTCTGGTGACTTGATGGCAAAAACAAGTCCCCAGCAGCCCTTCACAGCTTGAGTAAAAGGTGAAGGTTTGACCCCTTTCCTGAGGCAGAGGTTACTCTGGGAGCCTGCGGAGTTGAACAGGTTACTGGCTCGGTTGGCAGGACGAGATTTTACCAACTTCAAACGCATTTCACAACGTGAATTTCCTGAATATTTGAAACATTGCCCTGGCCATCAAGAGCTGGGCAGGCAGGCCCAGCATGGAAGGGCACAGCATGTGCTTTAAATGAGCAAATGTGCTCCAAAATCAATTTGCTACGTCAGGCTTCATCCTGTGAGTTAGCAGGCATTGGTGCTGTGCTTTCAGCAGCATGAGGAAATTCAAGTAGTAGGAGCGTGGTTTGATGCATGAAATACTTTTATTTGTTGGAAATGGTGACACGTAACCCACCTCCACTTTGCTTGGCCACTTGCCTGAGTTCAGCTCCAACAGGGTTTTTGAAAGGCTGTCCTGTGCTTTCTACCATCTCTGCAGGACACCTGCACAAATGTCATTAGGAGGTCTCTGTGGAGCTGATGGACTTCAAACACTGGTGACAAGGTGGGGCTGTACCTCAGCCCGTGGCACTCTTTGCCACTGACTTTTGAATGGCAGTCTCAGAGGTCATACAGCAAGGAGGGATGCGCAAGAAATGAGGAATCCTTTCAAATTTTGAAGCTGGATCGCTGGCATGCAAATAGCTGATTATTCCTTACTGATCTCAGATTTATTGGTTATGGTCATTATGTCTTTGTTTAAAAGAGTTGTCATGTCAAATCCACTCAGTGTCACTTCACAGCTACCCCTGGGACACTTCCTAAGTTGTTGATAGGATTTGAGTGCAGCAGAAAAAGTTAAGGGGCAAACTTGACTCAGTCTTCAGGGTATTTGGCAGAGCTCTGTTGGACGTGGGGGATACCAAGATATATCTGGAAAAGCTTGGGAGAAGAAGTGAGAAGAAAGGTAGGGCAAACTTAGGAACATCTGTAAGAAGAGGTGCTAAACCAGACAGACTGATGGAGGGGAGAGTAGAAGCCCTGGAGAAAGGGCCAAGACTGAGTTATTGCCATGGAAGGAAACTGAAGGTCATTTGAGCAAGAATGGGTGACTGGTGGACCAGACTGATTCAACATGAAGAATGGAAAAGATCAGTTTTTAACGGAGTCACAGAAGAGCATATGGAGAAGAATATAATCCTTGTTTTTTTGTGAACATGCATCTTCCCTGAGGAAGATGGACTTTGAGCCTTGGCTAGTTTCTCTGCTTTCCTACAGGGAGCAAAGACAGCTACAGAGCAGGGCAGGTTCCAGCAGAACTCTGGCAGTTGTTGCCCTTGCCTCGTATTGAAGTGTCTGGAGCTGCCTTAGCCAGAGGAAAGGCAGTAGGAACATGTCCACTATGGAGCTGGTACACAAAAGCATCTGTAAAAGTGGCCCTAAGGCTCCTTGTCTGTGGGCTCAGTGGGCCTGTGTTAGACCCTGTGAATCAGGCTCAGCCTCTGCTGGCAAACAGAGAAGTCAGCTTCCCCACCTCCCCCTTCTTTTTTATTTCGTTTTTGTTGAGGAGCAATGAAAGGACTGGTCTGCCACCCCAGCCCCAGTCACTGCCCACGGATGAGTGGAACAGCCCCACCAAAGGCAGCTCAGCAGTGGAGGATGGGCCGGCAAGTGGCTCGGCTGTTGCTATAACAACAGTGCCTCTGTCTCATTGCTTTTGAAAAATGAATTGCTGCTGGTGAGATGAAGCGGAGCAGATTCTCCTCACAGATGAAAGCCCTGCCGACAGCCTCAACACAGCCTTGTTTATCCACTGGTCTGTCACGGCGTGTCCGAGCAGCTCTGCCGAGAACTCCGGGATGGGCTGGATTAGACCATTGGGTCCGTGCGGGGTTGCGTGCACAGCCTCGTCCCCGGTGTCTCCTCCAATCAAGAGTCATTTAAAAAGTCAACCTGCCAAAGTCTGACCTTTTCTTGCTCTGCAACTGGAGTTTCTCCAAAGGCATATGAAGAATAGCAAGTCCTGCTTTGCTGTCTTCTGCTTTGGGGTAGAGAACCGCTGTGAAATGCAGATCCATCAACCAAATATTTTGTGTGAATAAAGCTAAAGGCTTATGAAGATGCAAGGGGCTTATCTTCATATTTTCCTTTTATATTGATATTTTCCTTTTATTTTTACTTTATGCATCATTATTCTACTGCTCCTGGACATAAAGCTCTGAACTCCTGCTTATATCTTCATGATCCATACTGTAAAACATGCACAAGCTATATACTAGTAGTAAGAAGGAGAGAGGGTACTGTACAGGAGAATATTTTACTTCAGGGACTGTTTTTGTAGAGGGAAGGGGAAGTGCTGGGGTTTTAGTCTAAGACACTGTGGAGTCCTGGTGGTGGCAAAGTGTTTGACAGTATATGGTTAGTGTATGATATTCAAACCATTAGAGTTAAGGTGGTGATTGAGAATGAAATAAAGATGCGAAAATGAATGTTTGCACTGAAATAATTTGATAAGAATATTTCTGTGTTGTACCTCAAAAAAGAGGGGATGCGTCTCATGTTGTGGCTCCCAACCCCCTCAGAATCCTGGAGCAAAGGTGTTTCCCCACCTGCAAAGGTTACACCCAGCAGGTTGCCTTCAAATAAACCTTTCAAGTTAAGTTTCTGTCTACTTACAGTTTTTCTACAAGCAAACAATGAAAATAAAAAGGTTAGTGCCTGTTAAACCCCCAAATCCTAAAACCTCTGAAAGATTTTAATGTGGAACTACGAACTTAGAACAGGTTTAATTTTATTTTTTTCTTTTTTTTTTTTTAACATGGCACATCTTCTGTATGTTTCGTATTTGACGGAAAATAGTTGCCATGCTGCTTTTTGTTGTAATGCACAATAAACATGATTATTAATATTTATATACTGATCCTGCCTTTGCTTTTGCTAAGTCACTGTATATTTGTACAGGGGGACATCCAAGTTCCAGCACATGATGAAACTTTAGGAACTGGTATTTTTAGGGCTGGTTATTTCCCACTAGATTGTTTTGAATCTTTTGGTAAACATTCATGTATAAATAAGGTGA
This sequence comes from Calyptomena viridis, assembly GCA_013390005.1. NCBI lineage: Eukaryota > Metazoa > Chordata > Aves > Passeriformes > Eurylaimidae > Calyptomena > Calyptomena viridis. The sequence goes on from WEIV01023503.1 coordinate 32,724, forward strand.
TGAATTCAGGATAAATTAGTAAATTATGAGAAACCTGAAAGTGTGAAACCATGTGAGAGTGTATTACTCTTAACAATATTTTGTAAAGAATTTCTTCAAACTGTTGCAAAATATAAGGAGTCAGTTCACTGGTATTCCTCAGGAGATAATCACTCTCACTAACCCCTGCCTTGTCATTAAGACAATTTTTTCCCCATCTTTTCCTTACATGAGCTTTTCTTCATGACTAGAAGCCTGCCACCAGGTCCTGTTCTTACTTTAGCCCAGCATTTGGCCAGTATGAACTCGGGGCAAAGGGCCATGACAAACGTCACAACATTTCCTCAAATCCTGGTCTTGTTTGTGCATGGTCATTGAACTTGGTCTTGGGTCACTTGCCATTTGGTGAATATTTTTGTGATGTGGAAGGCAAAGAGGGATAGTGACTTTGTGGTGAGGTGGTGTAGGAGCTGAAATGGGTGATTCCAACGCTAAATTGTGCGAGGGGCCCATTAGGGGCAACATTTAAATATGCTATTTTAACCCATTCTATGAACTGTGTTACTGACCACCTGCACTTGGGGCCAGCTCGTGCTCTTTGCTTTCTTGCCCTGGAGCTGTGCTGCTGTACTTGTGAAGTGGTGCTGTTCTGTATCGTCCTCTCCTGTCTCCAGGGTCTGAGCCAGGGTTGTACAAAGATCAGTGGAGCAAACTCAGCTGCAGAATTCTGCTGCGTGCCAGTGACACTGGTGAGAAAGCAGCAGGGAGCTGTAATGCTGGACGTTGGTGTTCAGCTGAACACAGTATTTCAGGGGAGGGAAGCAGCGGAGGTGAGAACCATGTCATGAGTTCTCTTGTGGGATCTGATTTTGATCTTTCACACTGGTCCTGGGTGTTGACTGACTTTCCACACCGCTGCTAACTGGCACAGATAGAGGAAATTACCCCCGCCAAGAGCAAGCATCTCTTGCTAGTAGAGCGCTGTGCTGGCGTGGGACAGAGAGGTGAGCTCTGCTGTGGGGCTCCATGCTCTGCTCCTCCTCACCCCCACGTTGCTGCAGCCTGGCTCCCCATCACAGCCTGCAGCACAAGGGAGAGGAACTTCTTGGTGCAAACCACTGGCCGTGCCGTTCCTGTACCCCCAGAAACCACGAGTGGGGAGAGAGATTCAGGGTATGGACAGCTCCTGTGGAGCTGTGCAGGTGTAAAATCACAGAATGGGTTGGGTTGGAAAGGATGTTACAGATCATCTTATTCCAACCTCCCTGCCATGGGCAGGGACACCTTGCACTAGATGGGATTGCTCAAAGCCCCATCTAGCCTGGCCTTGAACACTTCCAGGGATAGGACATCCGCAGCTTTTCTGGGCAACCTGTTCCTGTGCCTGAGCACCTTCACAGAGAGGAATTTCTTCTTAACATCTAATCCAAACCCTCCCTTTTTCAGTTTGAAGCCATTCCCCCCTTGTCCTATCGCTACATGCCCTTGTAGAAAGTCCCTCTCCAGCTCTCTTGTAGCCCCTTAGGTACTGGAAGTTGCTCTAGGGTCTCCCTAGGACCTTCTCCAGGATGAACACCCCCAGTTCTGAGTTTTAAGACCAGACACCTTACACCAGAGGAGGAGCCCAGCTTATATGTGGCAGAAGCTGTGGTCAAGAGCAGCTGGTCTGTGTGGCACCACAGAAGTGAAGAGGTGCAGGAATTTGAGCCTGTGGGAGGCTTGGCACACGCTGGCTTTGTGCAAGGCGGAAGAAGCAGAAATGTCTCGGTCACGTTTGCCAACAGGCACCCGCTGGGGACTCTTAGTCACATGTCAGTTGTTTTCCCATAAAGAAAAGCTCTTCTGCTCCAGCCCCACTCAAGGAATTGATGGTCTGCTTAGACACATAGACTTGCCTTTCTGCTTTGTTGTAAAGATCTCTGCAGAGCTGTGTTCAGTAGTGGTGTCTCATGCACGTTCAGCTGTAGCTGCAGCAATGTGTGCCCTGGCCACATCCCTCTGCATTGTGTGCTGGAAGGGGCCACACAGGCCTCAAGGGAGAGAGAAGGGCACAGCCTTCTCGGAGCCTCTCCCTCCAAAACAAGGACGAGAGATGGATGTGCTTGCCCATCTTACGCATAGGATGAAAGGGGCAGAGGCCCTCTGGGATGGGAGAGAGGAGTGGGATATGGATTGTGAGAAGAAAGGTTGAGGACCTCTAGGTTAGGGAATGGGTGGGAGCTACGTGTCTGGGACTTTCATACCAGTAAAAATACTTTAAAAATTGATAAAATCTTTCAGTATTTTGTATTCTATTGTTCTGGTATCAAGGATGCGAGTGTGTTCTGAAGGCGTTTGCTAGAGCTGTGACCTCTTTGCTTCCTCCCCTCCCCACTATTGTTTTTTGCCTTAGCTGAAGAGGGATGCTTTTTTTAGCCTGGTACGTAAGTGAAGGATGTAACTTTGGTGTGATAGGGGAGGACTGTGGCTTGCTGCAGTTCTTTGCTATGCTTATGTTAATACACTAATTATTTTATAAAATTCTTGTATTCTAACTACTTTGCTTTCACGTAAAGTGCTTTCTATTTTCTAGGGTGGATATGTTCTTTCCTCCCTTAAAACTGATTTGCACTATGTTTTGTAGCCAAGAACAGAGGGCCAATAAAATGAAACTATGATAATCAATTTTTTAAAAGAAATTTAGTGTCAACAACGCATGTTCCAATACAAGCACTCAATCAATTGTATTGCAGGTATTTCTCAAGAAGCTTCTAGAAATTTCCAACAAAAAAAATTCAGAATAAATAGTGAATTTTAGTGATTCCTCTTTTTTTGGTCCAATTTAAGATTCCTCAGTGTGTTAGGCACCAAAAAGTTGAATTAGTCAACCTGCTCCCTAAAATTCTGGTAGTTTTGAAAGTACAGACATATTTTATAGTTCTGCTCTCCTATTAAGGGGAAGATTGGGGAGGGGGGGATAGAGAGGTGTTTGACTGTTTCTTTTTTTGTCTTTTCAGACTGATCAATGAAATTAATGAATTAATGAAATTAAAGAAACTTCCTATTTTGAGTTTTTAAAACTTATTGTCACTGGTAGGGTTGATGAGGAATATCTGTCACAGTGCTCATGAGCACTTTTTTTTGCATCTTCAGATGGTTAATTTTTTTCTCTCCTCTTGTCTTTTTTTAAGCTTCAAGAGACAGTCAAAAGGAAGTTAGAAGGCGCACGTTCACCTCTCAATGGAGAGCAGCAGAATGGAGTTTGTGATGGCAGCTTTTCTCCAACCAGCAAGCGGACACGAAAGGATGTGCCAGGCATCGAGGGAATCAACAGCTTGCCCAATAATTTGCCTTTGCCTGCTGTTTCTCCTCTTCACCAGCTTGACATGAAAGCTCCCCTGCCCCTGCAGAACAGTGGAACTCACAGTAGTGGTCTAGAAGACTTGGGTGAAAATGGTGGGCTTTCCGAGATCAAACTCCCTGTTAATGGCTGCAACGAGCTAGATGATAGTTTTAACATCCTGCAGAACAAGGAGCTAAAGCAGGAGCCTTTGGATGACTCCAACTGCATAGACACTTCCGAAACATCTCTGTCAAATCAGAACAAGCTCTTCTCAGACATCAACCTGAACGATCAGGAGTGGCAGGAGCTAATAGATGAACTGGCAAACACCGTTCCAGAGGATGATATACAAGATTTGTTCAATGAGGACTTTGAAGAGAAGAAGGAGCCGGAATTTCCCAGGCCTGCCACAGAGACTCAAGAGAGCGCAAGCGTGAAAAGCGATCCATCTCATTCTCCATTTGCCCACGTGCCGTTAGGGTCTCCCCAGGTGAGGCCGTCGTCTTCTGGTCCTCCATTTCCCAACGTCTCCACAGCCTCCAGCACAGCTTCTGTGCCCAGCGCCCCGCCGGCCCCGGTCCCTGCCGGCTCACCGGCAAACTGTGTTGTTCAGTCGCCTCAGCCTCCGGGCCAGGCCCCCGCTCCGGGCCAGGCGCAGGCGCGCTCTGGGAACGGCTACCTTGTGAACCCAGCAGTGGCCACCGGGGCAGGCTCGGGGCCCGGCCCGCTGAACGTGCCGAGCGCTGACCTGTCTCCAGCTGAGCAGCTCAAGCAGATGGCAGCCCAGCAGCAGCAAAGAGCCAAGCTCATGCAGCAGAAGCAGCAGCAGCAGCATCCAAATCAGCCCTCAAGCTGGTCACCTGTGGGCCCTCCATCTAGTCCCTACGGGGGACCCTTCAGTGCAGACAAACCAAATAGTCCAATGATGTATCCTCAAGCCTTTAACAACCAAAACCCAATAGTGCCTCCTATGGCAAACAATCCCCAGAAGACCACGATTAATAACTACCTCCCTCAAAATCATATGAATATGATCAGTCAGCAGCCAAATAACCTGGTCACAAACTCCTTGAGCAAACAGCCTAACATGCTTTCTTATGGCAACACCAAACCTCTGACCCATTTCAATGCTGAGCTGAGTCAGAGGATGACCCCACCGATGGCAAATCCCAGCAAGAACCCCATGATGCCATACATGCAGCAGCAGCAGTCGCAGCAGCCACAGCTGCAGGCTCAGATGGCACACCTGAGCGAGGAACAGAAACGCATGCTCATCATGAAGCAGAAAGGAATGATGAATCAGCCCATGGCATATGCAACCCTTCCTGCCCTCGGCCAGGTAAGTGTGGGTGCATGAGGCATGGGCAACCAAAAAGAGGCTGATAGAAAGGCTTAGTATCTCTTTGTACAGTCTCTTCCAACCTCCTTCTCTTTCTCCTGGAAAATATGGAATGGCTCTGTAGATGCTTCTTGGACTTGTCATGTGGGATTAGAGCTTGATTTTAAGAAACAACTGAAATGGTGTTGTATTTATGCTTTAGACCTGTTGTTAATTTACTGGGTTTTTTCTGAACTAGTGCTTTTTCTCTGTATTTTGGGTCAGAAGTCACTCCTTCTCAGAGGGTTTGTTTCATTTTTTTCATAATGTAGGACTTGATGGTTGTGGATCCCAAACCACAGCATGGTTTAGTTTCCACAGTGTAGTTATCATTGTAACAAGGAGACAGAGTGGTTGGTCCCTTCTTCTTTGGGTAGAGGTGAAGCCAGCTTTAAACAGCGTATTTGGCATTTTGGCTCCAGGAGCAAAGGAAGGACATTTAGGGTGCTGAGTGCCTTTGGTTTCCACTGGAAGAAGTAAGCACAACTGAATGCTTTTAGTGGTGCTCAAACCGTGAGGATGAGATGAGATGGTTTATTCTTGGACTTTCAAGCAGTCTTTAGCAACCTCAAGTATTCTGTTGTTGTGAATCCACAGAGTCTTTCAGCAACAGGCTAAAGCCAGATTGGCTTGAGTGACTTTGCATCACTGTCTCATGTATTCGGTGCCAACCTCTGGAACAGCAGTTGCCAGGCTTGGGAAATGCTTTGTAATGAGTTAATAACCAATTTCAATAATGGTTATAGTTATGCCCTGTCACTTCCTGGGTCAGTGGGGTGTCCTTAGTTGTGCAGCCCCTGTAAAGATCTGCCCACTGGTGTCATGGAAAGGCTCAAGAATAAATGTTGTTTTGACAGTTGTAAAATGAGTTAAAACTTAATAAGCAATTCCTGAAGTAGGTGATGCCTTCACAGAAGTTACGTTCCACCTAAACACGTCAAGAATTCTGATGTAATATTACACTAATAAAATTATCGGTTGATGGCCTTAGCATAACAGCTTTTCACCAAATTAGCTGTTTCCACACCACCTACAAGGAATACTTCCTTCTGAGCATGGCCTAACTGGGACTCACACTGTAATGCATGTAGAAATACAGCAAAATTTGTCATTCCTTCAGCTTGTGGAGTTTGGGGATCTACCAATAAGGAGGAGTAGGAGCTTTACCAGGTCAGAGACCATCACATGTTATTTTAAAGTAATTGCAAAACAAAAAGAAATGTTCATCTGCCTCCTGTTTTTGATTCAGGATGTATGGTGACAGCTCAAAGGTTTGTATTTTTATATTAATTCTACTTGCCTATTGCGTTAGACATAGCTGGTCTAAAGCCTCTTCTTTTTAGGAAGGCATGTCTAGAAAAATACTGCAATGATGACATGGAACTCAGACTGTAATCGGAGCTACAGGTTTGTCAGGTGGTAACAGAGAGGCAGAGGATGGTCACACTGCCTAATGCTTTAACATTTCCTTCGTTTTTGTTAAATCTTTTGCACTCAAAGACCCAGCAAACAGTTGGGAGGATGAACTGTCTGTGTGAAAGAGTTAATGTCATCTCCTCCATTTCATAAATCAAGAAATTCACGTTAATATCTCACTGCAGTTCCCCAGTATGAGCAGGAAGCTGAGGTTTCATGTATCTAATCTCACTCAGTCCCTTTTTTTTTTTTAAAGTATGTAAAACTAGATATTTGGAAATAACTAGACATTCCACCATAAACAAGTCCAAATATTAAGTCATTTCTTTGTCATATAAAGAAGGAACTTAAGGCAGAGCCACTCTTGGTTATATGTTATGTGCAATTCACATTTATTGACCCAGTCAGAATGAGGGATGTCTTGCTTTTGTGTAGGCGTGGAAAGGTCCCTTTGCTACTTGTGGAACCCACTTCACTACACTGAAGGGATTCTGTTTGGTGAGGAAGATTGAAATAATAGATTTCTAACTGTAATGTATTTCTTCCTTCTTTCTCTCCCTGCTTCCCTGAAAAACATTTTTCTGTGGAAAATTGGAAAGCTTATTATCATAAGATGTTTTTGATGGAACATTGTTTTTGCAAAAGTGGTAAAAATGTTATATTGATACTGTTGAGTTAAACCCAGACAGATGCAGATTATCTGATTCTACTACTTACTGCAGGATGTTGATTGTCGGACTTGTGAGATCACATAGGAAAAATAAGGAGATTGCACTCTTTAGTTTGAAATACATTTCTGAATGTAAAGTGAATGTCAGTTTATAGTTTCTACTTCCATTGTAATTTGGGGGTTTGATACAGAATTGTAGAAGTCTGTGTTTGTGCTAAATAATCATGATGATTTAACAAATGACATTTAAGGGGGAAAAGAATCTCCCTATTGCCTCTCATGGTTAGCAGTGACCATATATTTCTGTCAAGTTACTCTTACAAGGGCATATTTGAGAACCAAAAGCTGATTTAGGGAATGTCAGACATGTACATAAACACCTTGTTGTATTTTCTGTGTATTGGTGTAAAATTTAGGTATGGCTCAGTTTTGTGCATGTGTACAGACACTGACTAAACCCATTCCCATTTGTGCCTGGGGTACTTCTGTGGTAACAAGCAGCATTTTTACATGAACTCCTCGCTTCGGTTGTTGAGTGTATTTTAGCAAGACACAACCATTTTTTCAGTCCAGCTGGGACCTTGCAAATGCTCCATGGGGGTCAGCTGTCCTGTGAACATGTCAGTACTGGTACTCTGGGCTTGTCTTGGGCACACTGAGCATCACCGTGTGCTCCTGTAAAGAGAGGTGAGCAGCAGGAGAGGAAGCCCTTCAGCTCAATAGATCTGTGAGTGGTTGGGCAGGCAGAGTGTTAAATTAGCAGCTTAGTCAGCAGAACTAGTGTCTAACAGAAGTGTGAATTCTCTGGAGGCTCTGTGCACTCTGGTGGTGTTGGAACTCCTCCTGTCAGATGTGTTAGTCCTTTGCTTTCCTGGAGATCCAGGGCTGCTCTGGCACTGTGGTTATAGCCCCCCACGTGCTGTGGCTGAACAATCCCCATGCCCTGAACCATTGTGTCCTGCATCTTATTCTCCTCAAAGATGCATTGAACGGGGTGTTTTCTCACAAAGCAGACACTGGTTTGGATTTTTGAGTCAGGGATTTTTCCAGGGGTGGCAGTTGAAGGTAATTCTGGTGGTTTTTTTGGACCTGAGTGTTAAATTATGCTCAGATCGTGACCCATCTGTATCCAGCCAAACCCGTGGTGGATCCTGAGCCATCCACCTTCAGCCAGGCTCTGTCCTGCGAGTGTTCTTTTCGTGTCTGACTGTTCTCCACTTGGTCAGGCTTGGATTTAGAAATCTCTGCTCTTTGCCTTGTCCCAGGTACCCTGATCTGCCCTAAACCCAGTTGTTGGTGACTCTGTGGCAGGTGTTGCCCTTTAGCCTCATTCTTTTTCTAGGTGTTTCTTTCATTCTTGTTCAGCTGTGGCTTATTGGCTAAACCAGCAAGTAGGTTTTCACAGGGTTGGTAACTTGTTATGTATTTGAGGGAGGGACAGAGGTCCTCTGCTTTTCTGGTTCTCATGTCATAATAAAAGAAATCGGTGTCACCTCAAGATGCAACAAAGACTTTGTTATGTGATTTAAGAAATAAAAGCAAACAAGCCTGAACCAACCTCCTTCTCTCAAAGTTAGTGTGTTGTTTAAACTAAAATGCTACAATAAGTTTTTGAGGTGTATGTAAGGTTTTATGGGACGCTCTTTTTTCCTTTAAACCAAAAAATAATTTGAAATAGAGGAAAAGTGAAAACATTTTCTTTGGGAAATTTCAAAATAATTAATTGTGCCTTTTCTTGGTTCCAGCTGTTCAATATGTATGCATAATGGTAAGAGAAAAAAACAGCCCAACGGAATAGATGTTGAATGGCTGAGACAGAATCTGATGTTTGGAGCCAAGTGTGTGAGGGAGAGTAATGAGAGGTTGAAACAAAACAGAATTCTCTGTGGGTGTAAGAAAAATAAAACTAGACTGCAGCTCTTTGCCTGCATGGGACTGTGAGGATGCTGCAATTATAGTTCCTATTGAAACCACTAGTTATGTTGTTTGAAATTGGAGGGATGTGAATGGAGGGGAGAAATGACACCATCCTGCAACAATATCTTCACATTTTCTTTTCTGTCTTTTGTTTTAAGCTTACAAATTCAAGATGCGTCATTTGCTCAGTCTAGTTTTGCATGCCAAAGATAAAGGGAGATCTGTGTCCAGAGAACATTTCCAAAACATAATTGTCATTGTCCTTTCGACGTGAAAAGGTGTATTTCTCTCTGGAATTGTAAAAGAGATTTTACACTTTTTTTGAAGGTTATCTTTGGGAGAGTGAGAAAAAGAGATCGTTGATGTTCTGGGATTTGGCTTTTTTTTTAAAGTCTATCTGAAAGTGAGGAAGAAAGGCTGCAGATTTGTATTCACTGCATGAAAGTGTGGCACAGATACAACTGTCTTACCAAATTTTAAGGGACACAGGCTGGAATGGAAATAACGATGGAAACAGTGAGGATCACTTGCTGAACAACCCACAGAGCTGTAGTGAAGACCTGTCTATGCTATGTTTGACTTGTAGACACTGTTCTCCACAAACTGCAGTACCTGTCCTTCACAAAAGTCAAAATTTGCTCCCTGGAAATCAGTCTGCCATAGACTTTTAAGGACAGATGGGTTAACAAAATGTGTTGGGGTGGATTCTGACCACCTCACCAGGCAATTTGTAAGCAGTAGCCTGGTCTTCTTACCATTCCTGCTATCATCTGCCCCTTTTGTTGGGAAGGAGACCACGTCAGCATAAATAACTAGAAACAAATGTTGTACAGCAGTTGGCTAAGATTGGATCTCTGTGGCATAATTTTAAAACACAAATCTGTGGCACAATCATAAAAAACAATTCCATGTGTATTTCTTCATTTGGTGACCTGTGGGTGTGTACTTATTAATATAATACAAACTTTGTTCATTTCATGTAACTTTTGTCTTCATTACCAAGCTTTTTGTTTAGTGTACACATTGCAAAATTCAAGTACAAGGGCACTGCTGTCATGCCCCAACCAAACGAATCATCCTGTCACAAGGAAACTGGAGCAGGCTGCCCAGGCAAGTGGTTGATTTGCCACCCCTGGAGGTATTTAGAAGACTGGTAGATATGGCACTTTGGGACGTGTTTTAGTGGTGGATTTGGCAGTGTAGGGTTAAAGACTGAACTTGATGATCTTAGAGGTCTTTTCCAGTCTAAATGACTCTATGATTCGATGAAAACCATACATAGATGTCTTGGTGAAACCGACTTTGCTGAAAGCCTGCTGACCTGTTACATCCTCTGAGTCATCACTGGGAGAGAGCTGAGACCAGTTATTCCATGGGTCTCTTCCTCTTTAAATAACACAGTTGTAGTGGTAAGTCTTTGGTTCATAGAAACTTCTCTACTTATTCAGGATTTGTTAAAATACATTGTTTGTCAATTTTCTTCTTGTCTCATTTCTCAAAGACTCATAGTGTGAGTTACATCTGTAAAGAAAGTGCCCTACATTACTTTTAGAAGCAGATAATTTGTGTTAGTGACTGCACAGTGTATACTAAATGTCCCCTATTTTACTTCTTTTAGACACTTTTCCTTCCTATATAGTTTAGATTGCTATGTAAAGAACAGCTTGTCCTGTTACTTATTGAGGCCTGATAGTTTGATGATTCAACATGTGCCAATCAACTCTCCTTCAGTTTTATTCATTATGATTCCATTTGTGAAGCACTGTGATTTTGAAATGTCTGTAGCCAGTAGCAGCATATTTTTATATAAAGTGTTACCCTTTCTTGGTGTTTTTTGTTGGGGTTTTTTTTACCATTTTCTTCTGAAAGTGCAAGTTATCATCATCAATTTTATCTTCACAGTCTCATGACCCTTTGCTGTTTTCAGCAATACCAGCCATAACCCACTTCTTATTGTCCATGAGCCTTTGTAACTCTTTGTGTTCATCGTTTATGTTCATAATGTTAATATAGAGATGGTGTAAAGCTGTGTCCTTTCCACCCCCTTTGAGGCTGGATAAGCCAATGACAGCATTGCTGAACATACTGGGCTGTTCATACCATGCTCTCTCCAACACTGTGCCCTTCCATGGGCCAGTGTGCTGCCCTCTGAGCATCGGCATAACTAAGTTAGCACAGAAAGGCTGATGCTTTCACACTGGGTGTGGCTGAAAGATCCACACAGCCTTTTCTTCTCATAACAGTGTTCTAGTGTCCTCTGGAAAATCAAAAGCCCTCCTTCTTGTCCTACTTCCTCCACTGAAGTGATCACCTCCCTGAATCAGTGTGTTCATTCTGGGAGAGCTGCAGGGATAAACCCACTCACCCACTGACACCTCTGCTCTGTGGATCTGGAAACGTGTTTATTGCGAAATAGTATCTGTCATCTTTTGATATAGATATTGAGTTCAGCTCATGAGTTGGATTCTGTTATTCTCCATTTTTATTTTGAGAGAAGACTTGATCCAAAGACAAATAGTAAGGTTCCCATCCTCAGAAGCACTTTCCTTACCCTTTAATGCCTCACTACTGGCTGCCAGACCTTGCAGGGCACTTGTCTGAGAATTTTAGTGAGACTTGATCTGATCCCTCTCTCTCCAGTCATGCATGGCCCAACCATGATGCAGACTGAATCATAGCTTGCACTTAGATAATATTTGGGAGTTTTAAATTCGTCCCTGTGTAAATTCTCCAAGTCCATGACTGTCCTTACTTTACCTTTTTCCGAAGTGTAGACATTTAGAGTACTTCTTGCTTATGTATTCATTTTCCTTCCATAATTCCCAAGTTTGCCAGTTTGCTTCTCAACATATAAAAAATATTAATCTGACCTTAATTTTACAGGAATCTATATTCCTATGTTTAAATTTGTGAATATCTAAGTCTGAATGTCTTAAATGTCAACTCATGCCCCATAACACTGGTGGTTGGAAATATTCAGAAATTCTAAAATTGCTTTAAAATCATGAGCTCATAAAATTAGTACATATTGGGAATGGTAGTGGTAGTTATATTCCTGTTTTCTGGACTGCTAGGATTCTCGATTTCCAACTATTCTTTATTTGTCTGGGACAGGAGTTTACTTTTTAAAGCAAAGCTGTGATTCTCCCTCACCCCTTTGACTCCAGAATATGGAAGTGAAGGGAAAACGTGACAAATTATAAGTCTTACAATGGCATTATAAATTAATGTAACATTGGGACTTTCCTTACCCCTATTTCAACCCCATTTATGTCCTTGTGGTACCCAGCTGTACCATTAAGGTTATGATGCAACACCAAGCCTCTTACTTGGAAGCTTCTTTTTGGTTGTGCTTGTATTTCTAAGGTGTCATGAAGTCCTTTTAGAAAAGACACATCACAAAACCAAATCACACTGTTTCCGAGTTACTGTCTGTACTGAATACACAGGTGTAGTAATTGCTCAGTTTGTACCAAAACTCCTTCATTTGCCACCACCAAGAAGGCTGTGTGTTCAGTGGATTTACCACCCCTCGGAGTTCACAGCAGTGATAAAATCAGCAGTAGCTCCTGACCAGATTTAACAGTACAGGGCCAGGGAGGTCTTTACTTCACCTCTCTTTCAGAGGCACAATGGAGATCTCTTCTTCCTTCTCTGCCCCGTCTCCCAGGTCTCACGCTAATCCCTCCGGGGCTGGAGCTCAGCTCTCCTTTGCCAGGACTGGGAGTGGAGCGAGCCTTGCCACCGATTTTGGAGGAGGAGCAGCTTTGCTGGGAAGGCTGGGGAGGCTGTGCAGCTCTCACCCCTTTCCTGCAGCACGGGCAGTTGTGCAGGGAGCACCTGAGCCAGTGAAACAGCAGCTGTGCACTGTGCGTGTCTGCTGTGGGCAGGAGGGCATTTCACAGCAGCCTCCTGCTCGTGCTTACTCTGTGCTTTGGGTCTGACCTACCGCGTTTCCACAGAATAACTTCTTAAAGCCGGGGGGGTCCGTAGAGTTTTTAAAGATCCCAATATAAATAAATAAATGATTAGTCTTCATGAGGCATATAACAATGCACTTTTGATTATTGAGAGCTGGACCCTTACTGCTCACTGGAGTGATTGTAAGAGATGAACCAAACTGCCTCCTTTCAGGCTGCATTTCCACCCTCAGCAGCATTTCTAAGCTTCAGTATCATTTCATGTATCTCTGCCGACATTAGATTTAAAATTGCCTTTTGACTATTCTGTTCTGCAGGGAACAAACTGCTAGTAAATCCCTTTGCTAGGAAAGCCTCTTCTGGGTAGTCAGGGAGTTTATTTTCCAATTTAAGAGTAGTCTCGTTGTCTTTCCCACCCTTTGTAAAGAGAACAGGAGATGGATTAAAAATTAACTCTTCCGATCTCTTTTTTCATCTTCCTCCCGAAGTAGGGGCTTATACAAGCTTAGATTTAATTGCAAGCAAACCTGTAATTTTTGTTTTTCAGTAGTATTTCAAGAAGAGTTTCATTTTGCATATAGAAATATTCTTGCAACAAGAATTATTCTTGAATAAGCAGTACCCTCCCCCTGTGCTTCCTTTACTGCAGGAAGGATAGAATATGTTTGCTGCTTAACTCGGTTAAGTAGGTTTCATGCAGTTTCTGCTTCATGGTGATCACCCAGCCTGCTCTGCCAGGGACCTCCTTTCCTTTCCCTGTATTCTCCCTCTGCTCTGATTTCTTTCTGTTAAGGAGCTCGCAGCAAAGAGAACTGCTTATCAACTAATCAGTCAATAAGGGTAAAGATTATAGAGTATCTTCTAATTAAAAATACTATATTGAACTATCAATAGATTGTGATTATCTTAAAAGCAAACTCTGTCTTGTTTTTCCCTTTATTTCTCCTCAATCTGTTTGCAAGCTGGCTGGGAATAGCTCTGCCTTTGGGTGGGACTTTTCTGCTGCCACATTTCCCAGGAGGAGCTTCGGTGTGAGAGCCAGCCTGGGGAGCAGGACAAATTGCAGGGTTCCCATCCCAACATACCCATCACCAGCTACCACTGTAATGGAGAAATGGGTTCCTTTGCAAGTGAGGGAATGCATGGTAATCCTTTCCAGCTATTCCTGAAGGCAGTCCTGTATATCTGAGCAAGCTAATATTTTAAAAAAAGTGTTACAAGGGAAGAAAATCTTAATATTTCTGCTGTTGGTGGGGGCTTTATGAGGGGTGTCAGAGCCATGTGTCAGAAGAGGTAGTGCCCACCTCAGAGGTCTTGCAGCTAAAGGTTACACACAGTGACAGCTTCATTGTGAGCAGCACTGTGAAGAGCTCAGTAAAATCAGAAGTGCCACAACTGGAGTTGTCCACAACTGTCTGTGCTACCCTGCAAGGTGCATGAAATGGCAAAAGAGATAAAAGGACACGGAGAGAAGCTGAGGTGTATAAACACCTTGTGGGAGACTGAGCACTGCCAGCAAGAGAAAACCCCCTGCTCTGTTGTAATCCCTGTGTTCTTTAAATGTCTTCCCTCCACCCCACCCCAGCAGCACTTTGGTGGTGCTCAAAGAGGCTGCTTGTTCATCCCGAGAGCATGGATACTGCCCAGCTCTTTTGCTTGAGTAAAACATCATTAAGCACTGACTGATGTTCCAACTAGGAACTTTGGACAAAGTAAGGCTCATATTTCCAGAGGAAATGTAATAGTCTAACTTATTTCTTCGTGAAGGAGTGCTCTCTGATGAGCAGTCTATGCTCCCTTGATGGCTAGGGTTTTCCAACTTAATGTGGAGGTGTACCTTCCACTTCTGAATTCCTATTTTGCCCTTTATTTTATCTAGGCTTTATTTTATCTATTCTGGTGCTTTCCAAAGCATTTCTGAATATTCAGGCCTAGTGCTACCTAGAAGCATTACGTTATTGGCACGTGTGTTTCCACCAGAAAGATTTCCTAATGTCTGCAATGTGTATGTGTCCATAGCAGGAACACTTAATGCCTCTTGAAAGACTATCCCAGTAAGTGGTTAAGTGCAGATTTGGAGTCCTGCATTCGAGAGGTTCTGCCAAATCCCAGCTGATGCATCTAATTTGCTACGGAATGTGGCTTCTGCTCTCTCACCAAAGATTTCATTCCTCATGGGCAGTGGGAATCTTGGCCTCTTTGTGTTAATGTCCACCAGCTTAGTGTCGTCTGAGACAGCCAAATTTGTTACTAAGGAGAGAAACCTGTCCCTGTGCTCTTTCCTCTCATGTAGTGTGTGTACATGTATTCTGGAGTCCTCCCAGCCCATATTTAGCCCCTTTTCCATGTGTGTGAGGGACATTTTGCATGCATTAGCCTGCAAGCATATCTTACCCCCTGGGAGGAAACCACCCATTCTGTGTGAACACATCTCCCAGACAGGTGGTTCCTCAGTTACACCCAGTGGAGCTCGTTAGCAGCTCTTCCTCTGTGGGGAGAGTGGGAGCTCCTACAGAGGGTCGAGTGTCTCATAAGAAAGCAAGCCCAAGTTCAGCAGCACTGTCACAAAATCACATGTTAATGTTTTCTCTGTCTCCCTTTCACTTCTGTTTCACACCTGGGCAATACTGAAGTGGATTCCTCACTCCAGAAGCTCTGTCTTTGGCTGCTAATGCTCGTACTCTCCTGTAGAATCTGTCCTTCTGGTCCCTCACTGCTAGCTAAAATCTCATGTTTTGAAAAACAGGTAAACCTATGATGTCTTTTGTTTTGGACAGAGTTTAAGGTCTGTCCTGAGAAGATGACTACTGCTTTTCTGACATGACATTGCTTGTAGGCTTAAGAGTTAACATTCTCAAAAGAATCTGCATTTTAAATGAATTTTTTTACATGGTATTGCCTAGAGAAAGCAATATTCCTGAAATTGCCCAACATGCACTTTCCAGTGAAGTATTTTTCTAGTGTGTACTTCTTTCCCTCTGGATCCAGCAGGTTAGGGCAGGGGGCAGGGGGAGGATTTTTTTTTTCCCATAAGTTTGTTTGCTTTCTTTGCTTGTTTTTTTTGTTGTTGTTTTTAATTTGTCCTATATTATTTGTCTGTTCCTTTTCTCCCCCCCTCTGCTTCCTGAGCCATTTTTTTCTCCCTCTAAGTTCCCTGCTCAAGTTTACCCTCTGTTTCCCTTCTGTTTCTATTTCTCTGCCTCCCCTCCTTATCCAATAAAGAGCACGAGACCTTTCTTTTGGTATTGTCATAGTGCACAGGAAATTACTGTAAACACCAAAGATTTCTGTGGTCTGTATACCTCCAGCAGCTGGAAACAGTATGACATATTTGTTGTCATATTAAACGGTTTTTTAACCAGTCATGAGACCGATGAAGGACTGGAGGATCTCAGCTGCAATCTGACCTGTGTGGTGGCACCATCCAAGTGATAAACTTGGCCTCTCCACCTGCATCTCAACCAGGACTTCAATGGACCAAACTATGGAACAGCATCACTGGATCAAGATTGTTTGCAGTGTGCCCTTATCACAGATGACTAAAACAAAACTAAAAATGCAGGAATTTTCTATTGTTAAGTGGCCAGTCACATGTAGTTTCACATACCTTGCAGATTTGTCTCTGGCAGGAGAAGGCAGTAAATTAGGGTTACAAACCCTTGAAGTCTTCCAGACGGAAAACCAATTTTATGTGATTTTTTGGGAGAGTGACTTTTTCTGTTGCCCTTCATGTCATATGAAGACAGCCACAGAGACATGCACAGAACAGAAATATTTAAAGCCTTTTGCAAAATGTCTGGAATAGTTACTATGTACATCACAAACGACACCGTGCACGTGGATTATGGGGTCACTCTGAGGCAGGATTTACCTCGTCCCTCTCACCACATGGGAGCTGCTGGTCCAGTACCAAGGAGGAACTTTTCTATGGTTTTGAGAGGTACCAGTGGTTCACCACACACCTCCTCACATCTCCCTTCCTTACTCTGTGCAGTAAAAGAGAACATGATGGGGACACTGTCTGAAGCAGATGAAGCTCTGTTTGTCAGCTGCACATGTCAGACATTTCACACCGGCACACAAGAGAAATCACCTGCTGTGCCACTGTATAAATTTCCCTTTGCATTTTCCCTGTTCCTGCACCTGGTCTGCAAACAGTGCAGGGATTACACCCTCAGTGCTTACCAAGCTGCAGAGAGGAGTGAAATCCACCTGCAAAAAACCAGTAATCCTTGATTCTGGTTACATAAAGGGTGGGCTGTTTTCCAAGGGCTCTGGTGCCAGGGACACAGGTGTCACCTGTAGCAGCACTTGCAGGGAGCCTGCTTCAGCTGGGGGTGGCCAGGGTGTCAGGTGCACTGCATGCCCAGGATTTTTGTGCTGGTGGAGCAGTGGAAAAGCTCCAATTTGGCAGCTGGGAGGGGGAAGAACACGGGTGCAGTGTAGCCCTTCAGGAGAAGGCAGTTCGTGGAAGGAGCAGGACCCCTAAACTCGTGGTTTGGAATAAAAGCTGCACTGCTCACACCCTGCACATGTGTGTGTGCATTGCTGTCAGCAGGATGTTTCCCACTGCAGCTGGGCAGGGCAAGCTGAATAAAGACCAGCAGAACCCAAAGCTCTTATGGCTTATTATCAGCTCGCCTGTCTGGAGCATCCTGCCTGCCTGCTCTGCTTCCCAGCCACTTCACAAGCCTTGAGAGAGGATGCCTGCTTCTGGGAAACATTTAGAGTGGAAATGTCAGGGCTGTAACATAAGCAGAGCTCCCAGCATTGTGATTCCTGTAGCAAACAGCAGCTGTGGAGTTGCCAGCCTAGACTGGGAGCTCCCCTGAGTGCACTCCTTTCCTCTGCTTCTGCTCAGGTCCTCTGCTCTAGCTACAGTGTACTGTAAAAAGTGCAAAATATTAAGTAAGTTGATTTATTGATGCTCCTGAGAATCACATCCCTCTGAAAAAAGCATGGACTTTTGGAAAATCCTAATGGGTAAGTCTGAAATCCACGTACTGCAGAGGACACTGAACAGCAGGGCACTGTTTTGTTTTTAAGGTGATCTTTTATCACCTCTTGGATTTCTCAAAGAAAAGAATGTGGGTTATTGTGATTGATTTTCAATTAATTGAGAATTATGTGGTCTCTGTCTGTCCTCCATTTTTCTTAGCTATTCCACCACTTTTATTTTCTTATTAATAGACTGTGCATTGCCTTTTCAACTTCGGGAGAGCTTTCTCACCTACACAGCCCTAGTCAATGGGAGCACTTACGTAAGGACTGCACAGGCTGCCTCTGAGTGTCTTAATGAAACTGGAGAAATGGTGGAGGTTTTTTCCTGGTTCTTTGGGATTAAGTTCTTCTTTCTCAAAGGCTTTTTTTGGCCTCACAAAATTAGATCACCACTATGCAAAAACCAACCCACTGTGATCACAGCTTCATTGCACAATGCCTGTGCTTTCCTGGGTGTTGTTCCCATCTCTTCAAGATTAAGTAAGATCCAGTGGGTTGGACCTTTGATCTGCATAATAAAGGGCAAGAAGGCAGTTTGTAAATCCTTCCTTTTCATCTTTGTTCTTTGCAGTTTTGGACCTGAAGGCTTGAAATAATTTTTGCTTGCTAAGAGGGAACTTTATGTAATATATGTGGAGCTACTATTATGCTAATTAGTGTTGTTAGGAAAAATCAATGTGTGTAAGTCATCCAGCAGCAAGCAATGATCTTCTCACAATCAGCAATTTATCATGCAGTGCCAATGCAGGAGGGCTGGGACTATTTTATTCAGATAAATTTCTCATTCATTTAGTCAGTAAATCATGGTGCACTTCATGATAGTAATTTTTAATGTGACTGCATTTTGTTAAGTTTTAATCACGCATAATGGATTTTATCTGACAATGAGGGCAACCTGTAGTCTCTTCCTCTGTCATTTGTATCTTACCATCCCGTCATGGACAAGATCACAGTCATACCCAGATGCCCCAGACTACGAGGGGATAGGGAAATACAGGAGGTAGATGTAGATGACCTGTTAAGACTGATTTTAAGCGGTTGAGGCTTAGGTGAAGATTTACCCTTGATGGAGATTTACTCTGGGTGGAACAACAACAGATTATACTCATTGAGTCTCTGCGTCTGAGTGTAACTGAATTTGTTTAAAAACTGTTTGCATGAGCTCTCCAGTGACACCTTTGAGCTGAGCAGTGTGAGTCAGGGCTGTGGGAGCATCTTTGATCCACCGGATACCCTGGCAGGGATGCATCTGATGCTGTTCTTTTTTCTGCACTCCATGGTGAACTTTTTCATCGCAGAAGCAGTGGAAGATGAGGCAGGAAGCCTTTGTGGTTTTCAATGAGAGGCAGGCTTGTTTCTTTGGTGTCTTCATCTTGAGTCTGAACTCTGCTGTGACTTGCTCATTGTTAAGCTGGTAGAAAAAGCCCTGTTGTCTTCATCTACAACAGGAATGTGCTCTGGATCTCCCTTGCAGATTCAGCACAATTCTTGTTGGTCTTGCTTGTGTTTCTGAATAGCTGTGGAGCGTTTCCATTTGCTTTTTATGTATGTGGTTTGATTTGATGTTCTCCCCCTCTGAAGCAAGTTATAGCTGTCTTTCTTCTTTCTTTTTCCGTTTTGGTCATCTCCTTTCTGCCTATATCCCATTGCAATCTTAGTCCATTCTCCTTTCACTCTTGCCTTCACTTTTTCTTTTTTCCCAACCAAAAAGACTCTCACTCTTCATTCACCTCTCCCTATAAACATAGTAAACTCTTGTCTGCTGAAAGGGAAAATGGGAAGGCAGGGAGGAGTGTAACAGAGCACCCGCGATGCTGTTGCGCTTCCTCTCGCGGTGCGGTGCCCTGGCTGTGGGGGCGCGCAGCCCCTGCCCGCTCGGGCTGCATTGCCTCTTGGGGCGGGGGGAGGATGCCGGGGGTGCCCGCCGGGCAGGGGGGGCACCGCATCGCTCCCCCGGCCCTCAAAGTCTGCGCTCACACCGCCGGGCCCAGCCCTGCTGAGCCTCTGCCTCTCCTGTGCTCCCTGTAGCTCTGGGGCTGCCCCTCGAGTCGCGGGCACCTGCACGGGCTTGGCTGTGTGTGCCGGGCTGTAGCCTGCGTGTGAGAGCAGTGTATCATCCAGAAAGGCCTTTGAGTTCCTTTGGGGTGGAAGGTACCCTACGAGTACAAAACCCTCTCAGTGTCCCAGGAGGCTGGCCATCGATTTTGGAAGAGCCATTTAAATTCTCCCTCCAGATCCCCTGATTTCTTTCTTTTGTTGTTCCTCTGAGAGAGTGACAGTCTGGAGACTGATGACCCTTTCTCTTACCGCAGTACTGGAGAGGGGAGAGGGAGAATTAATTGTCCGTGAATTTTGTGGGAGGTTTTTCCTCCTGTATCAAACGATTAGGATACCTCGTGTGTTGTGCTGCTGTGACTTCCCACCCTGTGATGGCTTCCATTCGGAGCCCGACCTGCTCTTTCTAAGTCAGATTCTCTCTCGGTACACTGGTGCAAGTCAGGAATATTCATTGCAGATAATAAACTTATGCAGAAGCCATTTTAGAAAAAAACTAGGTCGTTTGTTTGGTAAATAGAAATTGAGTAAACCTCCTCTGTTTTTTTTTCTGTTTGTTTTTTGGCTTTTTTTTTTTTTAATGTTAGTGCTGAAGAGAAGAGCAGCCTGAAAACATTTTGTATCTTAGCAGGTTTTTAGTATCTCTCTGTGTCTTTGTCTCTCTAATGCAACTTTGCCTACAGCCTCATGCATTAGCAATGCAAAGCAGATTTTGAAAGCCAAGGGAATCCAGTCTCTTCCAGTTGAACACTGATTTTTAAAAAGATAAAAATCTAGAAAGAATAAAGGTTGTCCAAGTGGCATATGGTATGACAGTGACCCTACTGTAAGGACAGATGTACAGAGCTAATGGTAATCCTATGCTGGAGCCAGATAACATTCTGAGGTTAGGAAATCAAAGCCCCATGCTTTGGCTTAGCAGAGAATTAGCATGTGGAGCCTGCGTTAGTTCTGGAAACAGGGCAATTCAGTTCTTAGTCATGTCACACTTGGGGCTTTCAGCTTTGGTAGCAGCAAGATCCTACCTCATCCTGTGTAGGAAAATCAGACCCATGCAGTTTGACCAGGGAACAGAGTGTCTTTAGTAAGGCTTCAGTACTGAGATGGATTTGTGAAGAAGGTGTATATACTGTTTCTGATAATTAGTTCAGAGCAGTTCATGTCTATTACTGCAGAAACAGGTCATATGCTGCTTAAAAGCTGTGTGAAATTGGGGAATAAGTGCTGATATTCAGAGCAGAGTACAGTAAATGACTGGGGCAGAGACTGCAGCGCTTGGTACCCAAGGGATGTTTCAGGGGCTTCTTTGCATGGGGACCCCAGAAAGTATCCTCCAGCAAACTGAGCCTCAGGCTGCTCAAGAGCCACCTCTGCATACGGAAGTTTAACATCTTTTAATGATGCAACCAAATGCCGACACTCGTTAGTGCAGCCCTAGTTCCCTTGAGTCCCAGCACAGACAACCTTCTGGCCAGTGGAATTTCGGGCCACCTTTGGGTGGTCAAACACTGTGCAAAGGCACATTCTTCCTCCAGAGAGAGAGGAGAGTACAGGTAATAGAATTATTTCATTTCCCAACAGTACATGGCGTGGTGTTGAGTGACTGACTCCCTTGTTACATAAATTCTGTGCCCTTGTTAAAAAAAGTTGTGGTCAGTAAAGTAAACCAAGAATTTTTTGCATTCTGCGGCAAAATACCTCTACCTCACTCAAGCCCACTTCTCTCTGCCCTGCTGCTTGTGATGTCTCCCTCTTTCTTCTTGTTTTTAAATATATTTAGCAATGAGAACTTCTTCAGGTATATTTTCTAATAGAAAGTAGGTCATGTCTTCCAATACATGATATCAGTAGCAATCCTTGGAAAATAGAAATGAATAGGGGTACGACCATCATTTTTGGTGCCGTTTTGGATGCCTTAGCAGCATTCATTTAGGCCTGATTTTTAAAATGGCAAAATGATCCCAGTGTCAACTAAAAAGATGATCATCACTGACAGGTTTTGACCATACTCGTGACATTTCTTTTTATGTTTATTTCTTTTATTTTCCCACAAAGGAAGAGTTTGGGTACAGGAGAAAAACACAAATCTAATATGTCTAAAGGCAACATGATTAAAAACAGAAACAAACAAAAAAAGTGGTTCCAGGCTTATTTTGGAAGGAAATCTGGCTTAGTTGCAGAAGGTAGACAAGGATTTAAAGAATTGTTGTTGTTGTTGTTAAAAGCCTATGTACATGTTTTGTACTGGATTGTTATTGGTCAGGAATTGGGACTGGTCATATATTTTCCTATTTCCTATCAGATGTATTCTATTGAGCTTGTCATAGTATCTAGATCCAAGTACAAAATTAATGTTATGACAAAGTCGTTGTATCTCAGTCACTCCAAAGTCAAAGTGCTTTCTCTCTTTAAGAGACACACTTCAGATTTTTTATTTTTGAAGGATTTTTGGGTTTATTCGTGCCTTTAGAAGCAAGCTTGGGTGTTTATTGTCATTTCTCTTTGCATTTTGCATTCAAATGGTGGTGTTATTAAAAAAATATATTTTTTTAATTGGCCTCTGTGCGTATCTGTCTCTGTTTTCCTGTCGCATCATCTGCTGCTTGTTCCCCCCCTGCAAGCAGAGTTACATTCTCTTGCTCAGAATAATGCATGATGGGGGAAAAGAGAAAACTCATTAAAATACTTAAACCAGGAAATAGTCCACTTACTTGTTTTTGATGGTGTCCCTGGAAGCCAGAGCACAGTTAGTCATTTCTGCACACACAGGCAAACAGCCACTGTGAATATTTAAAATCCACTCTGTTAGCAGAGTGTCTATATGCTGGGTTTTGTTGCAAGTGATGGATCACTAATAGTTTAAAACTCAGAGACTGGGAACTTCTTTTGTGAATTGAAGAGGATTATTTCATACTGTTGAGCATCCCTGTCAGAATATAAAAGTCAATTAGCAGAGATGGGATTGTGCACCCAGGGGTGGCTTGCAATACGTAATTTACTAAAAACAGACATGCATAGGAAAAATCATACCCAACAGCTCTGTGCCGCTGCTTTCAGATCAAACACATGTACAGAAAACAATACATAATACTCACCTTGCAACTGTGGTCTCATCAGCTTTGTGCCTTGTGAAATATGGTTTGGCTTGCTCAGTAATGGTGCTGTGAAAATGCTTCTAATTGTTGTCAGTCATTACTGAACTTTATGGTAATTCTGTTTGGAGTGCTAAAAATCATCTCAATGTAATTGTAAGAATTGAGCCAGTCTGTCTGTTCTTGTTCCATACTCTTGACAGCAGGTGCAGTATTTCAGTTCACATGACTGTGTTCTTCACGTGCAAAGGGAAGTTTTCAAAAGGGCAGTGATGCCCCCACATCCACAGAAAGTGAGTGCAGGTTGGTTCTCTAATTCTCATTTCTCCTTTTAAAAATTTCTCTCTGCACCTTTAGTATTTTGATCTGACTAGACAGGAATGCCCAAACATCTTCCAGAGTAGGTGAATTTGATCAGAAACACTGGCAGATAAATATAATCCCTTCTACCCTTCCCATATTCCTGGCATTTCACAGGCATTGGCTGTTAGCCCTTAAGAGTACCAGACCCGAATCAGAATATGAAAAGAAAATACAATAAATCTTTCATTTCACCTGCTTGTCACACTGTTTCCATCAGAGTTGTGCTAAAGAGGCTTTTGCTCCCCTGCCACCTCTCCATAGCCCCCATCAGGCCTTAGCGTAGCACTGGCAATTTGGGAAATCCCTGTAGTTCTGGGGACTAAAAGACTGTGCTTAGGAATCATAGTCCCTTTCTGTAGGTCAGTGAGCTCAGTAGAGAAACCTAGATCCTCTTGGAAATGAGGTGATTTTTTAGAGAGAGATGGGCAGCCAGCTGCAGGACATGGGTTTTCCCTAGAACAGAGGAGCACTTACTGGTCATCAGAGTAGAGCAAGAAGGCTCACAGTGGCAATGCTGTCTTGGCAAATGCATTTTCCATCCCAGAGCTGAATTGCTCAAGGTACCTCCAAAGTAGATCAAGTGCTTGTCAGCAACTCAGTCTTTGACATACTCAAATCTTATCCTTCTTCTGTGTATCTACACTCCTCCTTTAAACATCCCACTGTTTCTTTGAAAGGGTGAAGGAATCTACTGCTAATTGTTACTTTCTGCCCTTGAGCGTCTTGTGAGAGAGAGAGAGAGAGGCAACATTTCTCAGGCTTATCGACTTTTTGCTTTGGAAAACCTTTTATTCCCCCCTCAGTTAGTCAGGAAGGTATAAATGTCCTTGGATATGTTGCCTCACAGCCCAGGATAAGCCTTTGCTCTCTTCGCCTGACAAAAGCCTGGTAAATAGAGGGAGACTGGGGCATTCACAGCTGGCCTAGAAACCTGATGAAATACTGAAGCTTCCTGGAATGTGGAGTAACTCCAGAGTTCTCCCAGGGGTGTGGAGTGGAGGTCAGCTCCCCTCTTGCTGAGCAGATAGATTCTTACTGAGAAGTGTGCCTTGCTCCAGTTCTCCTTGGGTTCCTCAGCCCTCACTCCAAATACAGCTGCTAAGGACCATTCTTAGGCCAGAGAGAAACTTCTGCCCTTCCATACTAAGGTCATTTCTGCAAAGAATGAAACGAAGGTGAGACAGATAAAGGAGCTGAGGACCAGACTTTATCTTCCAAGGTGGAAAAACACTGCTCAACTTTACTTTTCCACTTCAAGGTGGAAAAGTACTCATCAAACCCCAGCTTGAGAAAGAAGGGTCTGCCTGGTCTCTGAATGTGCAAAGCCTGATACCTTCAATCCCCTTGACCTTACCTGTGATGAGTGCACATCTTTCTAATTTCCAGAATTTTCTCACTTTAGGAAAGGGAGATTTGATCCTGACTGGCTGAGAGGCTGGAAAATAGCAGAGAGCATATAAGGGGTACAGACACAGGCAACTACTCCTAAGTTTTCTTATTTGTGAGGTAGGATAACGTATAGCAATATTGACAACTTCATATCAAAATGTATTAAAGTACAGAGCTGCCTACTGGGCTTGCTTTGAGCCACATCTCCCCAAAATCCAGCCACCCACAAATGAGGCTTCAACAGCTTCAGCTGGACACTTCTGAATTTAGTAAAAGGAGGTGAGAAAACTTCCAGGAGAGTGTATATTTTTCAGGACATGTGGATCCATTTTTCTCTGTAAGGAGGAGAGACTGCTCTGTGCAGCATGAACAGGAGAGTGAAGCAGCAACAGGAATTAGAGTGAATTTTCCCCCATCAGTGGAGACATCACTTTAGAGTTCCACCTTGTTAAATGGCTGGCTGAAATCGTGCCTGATTAATGGACAAAATGAAAATTAGATTATGTGTCTTTACTCTTCCTGTGACCTCTACTTTCTCCTATATCAATTGAAACCAGTCTCTGGAGGGGAGGAAGAAAAAAAAGGAAAAAAAATTAAAATCCTGTATAAATATACAAAAGAGAAGGTGAAGAGGAGAGGAAAGGAACAGAGCCCCTCTGTAAATTGTGTGCTGTCCCCAGAAATCGTGGTTTCTGAGGTGTGAATCCTACAGTATTGAAGCTTGGGGAATTAAAATGTGGAACAAATGCCAAAGTTTCAGGCTGGCTGTCAGTAATCACCATGTATTTCAGTCACCCATGTGGAACTGCACCTTATGGGGAATTTGATTTCCCTGCTGCAGCTGCACACAGGAGGTGACCTGTGGTTCAGACACAGCCAAGCTATTGGAACAAATGCTTTCCCCCTCCCAGAAGGAAGTTTTGGTGTGTTGCCCATCTTTGGACTCCTGCTTGGGCTATAACTTTGAAGATACAAGTCTTAAAGGCAGAGGGAAATCACTTCTTGCCTGCAGGCATGGGGTTCTTTGGCAGTTTTGACATCCTTCAGTGCTGCCTTGTGATCAGAGCATGGATCTCTGCACCCACTCAGGGGCACCTGCATGTGTGGAGGCACCAGGAGCCTGTGCTCCTTTCATGCCTCAGCCTGTAATATCAGAAAGCAAAGGTTTTCCCTTCCACTTACAGACTGCTTTGACAGAACAAAATGTATCTTGCTGTGCTCTCTACAACTTCATTCTTTGAGAGAAAAATGCACATATAAATCATATATTCACTTAAAATAACTAAAAATCAGCACGTTACGTGAATTGCTACCCCAACAACCTCAACAGGAAAGGTTC
The DNA here is from genome assembly GCA_013390005.1 of Calyptomena viridis. Taxonomy (NCBI): domain Eukaryota; kingdom Metazoa; phylum Chordata; class Aves; order Passeriformes; family Eurylaimidae; genus Calyptomena; species Calyptomena viridis. Next base: position 58,565 of record WEIV01023503.1, read on the forward strand.
ATACAGTGAAATAAAGAGTAGGACTATAATACCAAACTGTGTGAAATTGCTAATTCCCCCAGTTTTTATCATGTGTGGCCATTGGCCTTGGGAACTTAGGGAATGTGATGTCATTTGAGGGGATCAAAACCCACATGTGATTTCTGCCTATTCCTGAGTCTCTGAAAAGTTGATGAGTGAGAACTGTGCTTTCAGCTACAGAGGACACCCCCTGTTTTCCAAGCTTGGATTTTAGCATGGAGTTGTTATCCAGTGTCATCTTTGGAAGGCTTCAGATCCCGCAAGAGTCTTAGTTCTTGTGTTTTGAAAAAATCATCATGTAGGAAAGGAAAGATTGAATGTGGTACTTGCAAACTTGGGCAAATGGAGAAAACCAGAAAACTTAATGATGCTAAGAAGAAACATTAAGGCCTGATCTCTCTGGTGACCAGTGACAGCACCCAAAAGAATGGCAGGAAGCTGTATCAGTGGAATTAGGAAAAAGTTTTTCATCCAGAGGGCGGTTGGGCACTGGAACAGGGTCCTCAGGGCAGTGGGCACAGCACCAAGGCTGCCAGAGTTCAAGAGGCATTTGGACAGTGCCCTCAGGCACATGGTGTGATTCTTGGGGCTGTCCTCTGCAGAGTCAAGAGTTGGATTTCTGTGACCCTTGTGAGTCCCTTCCAGCTCAGGGCATTGTATGATTCTATGATTTTAGGGATTTGCTTCCTGAATTTTAAAAATTCAGGATTGGCTGCTCTGTGATGGTCTTTTAGTCGTGCTAGGATAAGAGAAACAAAAATGCTATATAAACCTCAGGGTTTCCCTTGGGAATAGATAACTAGGTCATGGGTATTGTTGCTGTGAAGGTACATGTAGTTTCCTTTAAATTGATCTGAAAATCAGATGCTTAAAGGGAGAGGAGATGGGAGATGGGTTTGAGCAGAAATGATCTTTCAGGATTGCTATGGGGTTTTTTTCCATCCTTTAAACCACTTGTCCAGATGCACTTTGTTGTCACTTGAGTTATCAAAATTGAGCAGTACAAAATCAAGGTGGGTAAGGACACCTGTAACGAGGACCTCACATGACCTCCTTGTGCCTAACATTACATGGTTCCCAACAGGCTGGTTTGGCCACTTTTTGCCTAAAGGCTTCTGCTGTTCCTTTGTGCTACAGCAAGAGATCCCTTCTCCATGGCATCAGGCCACAGGGGCACCCAGGACATGATGCACCCTTGTTCTTTGTCTCAGCCGTGCCATTTTCTCTTTTTTCTCAACTTTCATGTCAGAGTTTTCTGAACATGTCTTATCTTCTAATGGTTCCTTTTGTAAAGGGGGAGCCCTCTGAACATGTGTTGTCTCTGCTAGGGCTGTCTGTTGGCACAGGGAGAGACCTACCTGCAGTGACACACCTGGAAATCAGAGTAGGAGACCAAGCACTGTTGAGCCAAAGCAACTTCATCCTGAAGTTGGTCCTCAAGGTCAGTTTGGTCCCTGAGAAATCTATGTGTCTCCTGTTTCTGCTCCAGTTCTGCAGTGAGCTCGTGGTCTGTAGTTCAGCTCCCTGTACAAATCACCCTCTTGTTTGAGGGGGCAGTTAGAGCCCTAGAAAATTGAAGAAAACAATCTTAAATGAGACTTGCAAAGGCTATCACTTTCTTACAAAGCCTATTAACTCGAGTACCTTAAACAGCAAGCTAAGAACCATATTCTTTGTAGAGGTGTAGGTAGTCGTGGGATGTGGCTGAGAGTTGAATACATGTATAATTGAACATACATTTCTACACAGGTATTTTGACCAGACATTCAGCTAATAGCTCTGAGTAAGATACTCTGCCCTCTTACATGAGTTCATCTGCCACTCAGACTTGCTTAGCAAGATATATGCTGCTCTTTATGCATATAACTCTTGTTAATGCTAAGGATCGTTATGAGTGTGGTTTGAGAGGTGTCCTTGCTTCATCCTTTCAGGATATAGTCCCTGAGGAGAAGAAGTTCACGCTTGTGTGACATGGCTGGCCACAAATGCTTGTAAATCAAATGCCTTAATTTGCTGTTTGTGCAGGGAGGGGGGAAAACAGGGGCTGCACACCTTAAAAAATTCTCTCACCCAGAAATTCACTTTAAAGAACAAAGACTTTTTAGGTTTGCAGGAGCTCAGAAAGGCATTCAGTCACCTCCACCTTGAATAATTTTATATGAACCTGTTTTGTCAGCTAGTCTGCAAGGTCTAATTTTAAAAAATTAGTTTTGGTTTGGTGCTATCCCCTGTCTAAACAGGGGCAGGGGGGTGTCAGGAAACCCTAAGTTTGTGTTCAGCGTCTGACACAGCTGGTCATGTGACATACAGTGAGTCAATTCACTTCTCTTTTTCTCCTCTTCCTGGTAGAACAGTTTCCCAATGCATCTTTTCTTTCATGTTGCCCATCTGTTCAGTTCTGTGTTTTTTTTTTTTTTTTCCCTTGGACCAGGATTTCCATTATTCCTCCAGCAAGGCACGTAGTTGGGGCATAAGGCACAGCAAGTGGTGATTGCCTGTTCAACGTATAGCAAATGTGAGTGAAGGGAAGCAGAGCTTTATTTCCACAACAGTCCCAGTCTGTGCCATGGCACTGCAGTAAGTGCGCAGGAGGCTCGTGGCAACACGGCTACACATGTTCTGGAATATGGGAACTCCATGTGTTGTTTTTCAGCCTCCTGGGAGAGCTTGCCTGCTCAAGTTCTGCAATCTGGATCTGCTGTGTATTCAGTGTTATTTTTGTACCAGCTGATAGCATAAAGGCTGAATAAATTTGCTTCGTGTTGGACGTGGCCCTCTGCAAAGGAATGTACATGTTAAGAAACCCCACCATGACATAATTAGTTGTCTGTAAGCCACGGTATCATTGTGTGGAGTAATTAGTTCTGTTTATTTAAAGGAGCCCCAGAAAGCTATTAGCAGTTGCCAGTGGACCAACGAGGAGAAAAAGAAAAGATAAAAACCCATGTGTGGTGGTTATTAGTCTTTTCATCATACTAATGGACAGCTTGTAAGAAATTGGACTTGCTATCGGTGGCCCTGAGCACCAGCAATTGTGCAGGGGCATTGTTTCTCCTCGCTGGAGATAAGGGTGACTTGTGGCAGCTTTGATAGGATGCTCATTTTTATCTGCTAAGTGCATGATGCTTGTAAAAACAGCAGTGGCCTTGTTACCACTTGACATGACACCAGTTTTAGTTGTTTACGCTGACACACCACTGTACTCTTTTAAGCTTCAGCCTGGGGTCTGATTCATTAGAGAACTTGAGAAATGCTACTGATAGAGCATCTGGGCTCATTTCTTTATGCTTCTTGCTCCAAGCAAGAGGCAGAGAGTCAGCGTAGCCCCGTGGACGGTCTTCACTTGTCAGATTTACTTTCTGTAGTGAAGTAGTAGCTTTTGGAAAAGCAAATGAGGTACTTCATTTATCTGTAGGTTGACTTACACAAGGGAGAGGGAGGGGAACTCTGTCTGTAGCTCCTGAGGGATGGAAAGGAAACAGGCTCCAGCATGGATTGTGTGCAGCTGGCTGGTGGCCCCAGCTCCCGGCAGGGATGTTTCTGAGAGCTGCTGCAGTGGTCAGGCTCTTACACAGATCCAGGCCTTCTGAACTCAATAGGCTTAAAAAGAGTGGCCACTACGGCATTTACTTCTGAAACTTGTGGCATTTAATATATTGGAGTTTTTTCCTACAAGATTTCTAAACGGCCTTCTATGGGCTATTAGTGAATTATTTCCCTGTTCTGTAATTGGCTTATAAATTTTACAGAGGGGTTATTAGCTCTAAAGGGTTGTGACAAATGACCTGGGAGAAAGAGGAAAACTTAGTTTAACTTTTCTTCCCTGCCTCCCCCCTAGATCTAGCAGCTGTGCTAAGTCCAGGCATGCTCTGTCCTTGTAAAGAAGGGTGCCTGGGAGGAGATCAGTGATCCCAGGCTCCAAGGAAAGGGCATCTCCCGTGAAGGTGAGAAAGCCTTCTGGAGTTCACCACTGAGACTGATAGTGATGAGCTGCCCCACTCAGCTGAAATGGAGACTACGGGTGACAGCAGGAGCCCTGGCCTGAGTCTCTGTGCTGAGAATGTGCCCACTGCTGCCCTAAGCCCTCATGCAAATTGGATGGTTTAGGTGGAAGCAAAGCTTCATCTTCTGGATTCTGTCAGCTCAGGAAAGAGCTGCCTGCAAAAAGAGACAGTCTTCAGAAAGTGCTAGGAAACCTCTGGCAGTGGTGTGTGACTATAATCCATCTAGTATCTGTCAGGGCTCCTTTGTCTGAGCTTCTGCAGAAGCTCATTTTCAGATCCCTGCTCTTCAAGGTGTCCTGGGTAATTTCTGTGTATAAACCAAACCATTAAATAAATAAGTAAATACCCTCAGGTCACGTTTTGTATTAGGGGCTGTACCTTAGATTTCTTTTACTTCTGTATGTTCTCCCTTCTAAATACCATATGATATAAATAATGCTGCTAGGAATCTGAAAGCTGCAGCTTTTTATGGCTAAATTGCAATATTATACTCTGAATTGACATTGCTCATTTTGCTGCTTGTGGCTTGCATCCAGCCCACCTTTTCATGTGGCCATCCTGTCCTATTCCAGCATCAGCTGCTCTGGGATTGCTTCATGTGTAATGCACCTGTAATAATTCAACCTGAAAGTGTGGGGGAAGGTAACCAGCAAAACGTATGAGTAAGATTTTTTTCAAGCATACTTGAGTCATATGTCAGGAGTTGCTTGTTTCCATGGGAATTAGTGAAAGAGAGAAGATATAAGTGAATCTTATTCCTTGCTTTAGCCTCAAGTCTGGCTGCATCAACCTGCAGGACCTATAATTTAGACCCAGGGGTGACTGAGAGAGCTCATTTTCCTTTTTAATTATTATTGCAGTGAATAGATGCTGACCTATAATGGGAGGAGAGGAATTGTGTGCCTACTGGTTAGAATAGCCCAACACTGCATCCCAAACTTCCTTGTGTGGCTGTAAATATGCCAGGCTTGCCTTTGTGGCAAACTACAAATGCTCTCAGACTTTTGAGAAGCCTGGGGAGAAGATTCCAGATCCTAAGGAGGAACAATTCATCTCTTTCCCCATCCCCCTGTACACACATACACCATCCCCTTGTCTCTTTTTAGGTCATTTATAATCAGCAGTCATGGAGCACTGGCCTCATTAGTGATATAGCCATTCCTTCAGTGCTTCAGAAATAATCATTTAGAAAAAATGCACGGTTTTCTTCCCTTGAGAGCCTGTGAGTGATGAATTTATTTCAGTCTGGCTGTCTTGGCTGTCTTGCTCAGCCTTATCTCCATATTTATTTCAACAAATAATGAACTATGGGAACAACAAAACAGAGTCTGTGACACATACAGGATAGCCTGGGCAGGGAGGGGTTAACCAGGAAGATGGCATTGGAAAGCTGGGGCTCAGGGGGAGAGATTTTTATTCAGAGCCATTTTTTAATGTATGTACTTTCTGAGTGTTTATGTTTGTAGAGGTTTAAAAGCCCTGGGATTTGGACACTGATTTATTCATAGGACACCATTTAGAGAACAGACATTGTCCCCTGAGTGGTCCCAGCCACTGACCTTCCTCCTGAGGGGACCATCCCTTCTGCAATGGCAGGCAGGTGATTAGCTTTCTATGCCAGCTAATGACTTGGGTCTCACTGTGAGCACCAGTAGCTCTGACTGGCCTGGAGGGCCATGTACTGGGACCAGTACATGTACTGGGCAGCCAGCAGCCTCGTGCCACTCAGGGTCCAGCTGCATATTCCTCCATCTCCAGGAATCAGGAATCCAGGAATCACTTGCACCTACTATAAGCCAGCGTTATGGAGGGACTTAAACTCGTGATTTTTATTCTGCTAGTGACCATTTCAGTAACTGAGTGTTTTGCTCTGGAAGCCAAAGTTCCAAGGTCAGTGGTGAAGGAGTGGAGGCAGAGCTCGTGTCTCTTCCTCCCAGTGCTGCTTCAGACATCCTGGGCAGCCCCGCTGCGCCACCACTTCCCAGTGTGCACATCACAATTAAATACTGCCCTTTCCCCCAAAGCTACCACAGCCACACTAGGTTTATTTGAATAACATTAAACACTCTGAATTCCTTGAAATTATGCTTTCCAAGGATTGACTTTCCCAATGGGTAAGCTCTTCTCATTAGACCACTTAGCACCCCTGCTCTGCCCTGCAGCTGGGCAAATAAATCCAAGTATATGGCATCGCTTCGTGCCATGTGGTTGCAAGCTCAAATCAGCTCTGCATGCCATGTGTTATATTTGGAGTCTGGCTTTATGGGTACTTACAAAAAGGAATGCTGAGCCTGTCCTCTGCCAAAATATAGCCCCTCTCCTTCCCTAGTTCCCCTCTCCCCCCACTAGGGACATGTAAGTTCACATGTGAAGTGGTTTTTCTGCTAAGGCTTGTGCCTGTGTTTCATTTGTTCAGTGGGATGGCTTTTCTGAAGCATCTGGAACTTGTCACTGTTGTGTGCAGCTGTAAAGTACATGTAATTTGCTTTGCTCTGTGCTTTCAAAAGCGGTTCCTATTCAGATTGACTTAACAGGTAGCATTTGTGCACAGAAGGCCCAGCATCTGACTGCAGAGATCCAAGCAGTTATGCACGTAGCCCTGTTGTATAGTTTGTGTATGTGCACACAACATTCTTAATGCCTTTTCCAGGTTTTGGTTTCCTTAGTGAACATGGCATTCATTTGCCTAAAACTCATCCCCCGTTGGCTTGTTAAATAATAGACACTCACAGAGTTGTCTTTCCCCCTCTGTCCCTTTCATACTGAACTTTCAAAGGCCCAAGCTAACCAGTTCTCTACCAGCATAATGAGGAGAGGTGAGGGACTAATATTTTAAAGCCAGTTCAAATGCTGCTTGTGTCAACCTTCACATTTAGAGACAAATATCCCCCTCCAGTCTTTTCCGTTAAGGCAAAATGATTATTTAGTTCTTTTCACCTGTTTCTTTATGCATTGCTGTCTGATCACCTTGGTAGCAGGACTGTAACCAGGTAATGGGAGAACACGGAGCTTGCTGTCTTCTTCCCTAAGAAAAATCAGTGCACATGTCTGCCCTACTTTAGGGATAAGCATCACCAGCTCAGGAAATCTGGGGGCGGTGGTATAACCAGGAAGGCTCGTAACAGTGCCATCTCTCTGTGAACAGGGAGAATTCTCAGGGGAGGAATTTAGCACTTTGTTCTTTCCAGCTGCTGGTTGCGAACGCTTTCAGCTTTTGCAAAGTCATACCTCCCCTGCCTTAGAAGAATTTACCTAGGATGAAGCATACAGCCATATCCTTCAAACGCTGTGCTGGTCACCTTCACTTTACAGGTGGAGAAAATGTCTTAAAAAGACTTTCACATCAGGCAGCAGTTGGGGGAGAAGGGATTGATTCTGAAAGAGAGCTGGTAGCTTTCACTTTGCTGTATAGGCCTCAAGGATATTTCTGCTTTCTGACAGAGAAACTCCTGAAAGTCTCAAAGATATTTTTTTCATCTTTATTGAAGAGCTGGAAGCTTTGCATTTACAGAACAGATGTCCTTTGTTACAAATTTTTCATTCCTTATTGAAATAGATATGAAGAAGAATTCATACCACACAAACTCAGAGGGAAGCAGCATTTTAAGTGGAATGATTAAAAACCTTGCCTTCTCCCATTGCTTCATTTTTCACTTGTGGCTCCTGTGATGTCACCCATTTGCTCTATTCCAGTTGTCATAGCTTTTGCTGGAGAAGAGAAACTCACCTTGGGTGTCTGTATTCAATGTGAAAAAGAAAATAGAGGGGGAATATCTCTTTTAATCTTCTCGGATCAGAATGAACTCAGGATCAATCCTAGGCCTGCACCTGATACACTTTCTTGATGCTCATTAAGTTGAACTTGTGATAACCTACTGTAAAACATTCAGGCTTCAGACACAAGAGCAGGCTAAGACTCTGTGCAGACCATCACTCCCAGATGAATGATCAGAAGTGATGGGTCAATATGTACAACAAAACCATGGCTGAAGCCAAGTTCATCATTAAGGAAGTGTGGGAGGAGGTCCCTCTGTGCAGGCAGGAATGAGGAGTGTAATTGAGGTAGCTGGTTCTTACACTGAACGTGGCAGCCAACTAAACCACAGTTTACACCAAAAGGTTGTGAGTTTCTGTGAACTAGATGGTTGCTCATGATATTAATTTACTACAAATCCTTCCTGTGAGCTCTATGTAGAGTTACACACTGTGAACTTCTTTTTCTATTAATCTTTTCTTTTGTGAAGCTGAGTTTAGTGCTGGTGAGGAAAGGCAGCCTGATGTCCATGGAAAATGAAATCCTGTATTTATCTGTAGACTGAGAGCCAGCTGTTCCAGCAGTGGAACCCACTGCAAGATTGAATTCAGCTCACTCAGCCCTCTCCTTCCCCTTGGTTTGCCTTCTCTGATTGCCTGTTGTGCAGTGAAATTGGTAAAATGGATGTATCATCCATTCTAAATTAGACTGACACCACTCAGTTGGCCAGATGCCTTTCAATAGCTTTTCAGGTTTTGTCAAGTACAGTGAGACTGAGCCACTTGCTTTAAACCTGTCAGTCAAAGCAGGTGTTTCAGAAGAGCTGTGCTTTACCTCTGAGATTCACACACTAGGGTACATGCTAACCACCAGCAGAGCTGAAAGATAGGGGGGTTTCTGCATCTGCCCACAGAGGAAACCTTCAAACCCCTGACCAGTCACCCTGTCCATGACAAAAATACGAGTCCATGACAAAAAACCCACACTGATGCTTCAGCCTCAGGTGGTTTTGCTTTAGGCTGTGAACACAAACCAGCCTCCTGCAGTGCTTCACTTTTTTTGCATCTGTTTGTGTATCACATAAACGAACCTAGATTAATTGTATTTTTCTTCCACTCTAGATCTGACCATCTTGAATGGTTGTAACACCTACAGGATATGGTTCAGTCAGGGATTCAGATGGATTAATATCTTCCTTTAGCCCACAGCCAAATGCAAGAAGAAATCCCATCCCACAGCATCCTAGCTTTCTTTAGTTTGGCTGTTGCAACACTGGTTTTAGACCTCATCAGATTTCCACAGATTTGGCTTGTAGATTATATGAATAATCTTCCTTACCCTCCTCCCTTCTACACTTAGTTTTGCTGATATTTGGAGAGTGAGCATTTCATCACGCTGAGTAAATTGTGCCCAAATCCGCAAGGTATGATTGCATTAATGGAACGGTGATTTCCATCAGAAATCATGGAACAAAACCAGTGCCCCCAGTTACCGAGCTGGTCAGCTGGCACTGAGCAACCAGGTTCTGTTTCTAGTCTGTGCTCCACTCTTAACCCCACAGCCATTTTTTTAATTGCCTCTTTAACTGGCCACTTTCACCACCTCAGGCCCTGTTTATCAGAGCCATCAAAACATGGAATTTTGCAGGAGCCTGTGCAGCAGGATTGTGGCTGGCAGGGGGTCAGAGGTCACTGATGGTGACAGCTGCTGGTGGGGCTGCTGCCACGAGAGCTCTGCACTATCACCAAGCAAAGCCACTATTCCCCTAACAAAAGTTACTGTCAAATCTTTGCAGCCCTGGGGTCAAGTGATGTTTAACCCAACTTTACCGAAAAGTTTGCAAGTTTCCTGACAGGCTTACTAGGATCAGGATTTAACTCTTGTTAGCTGGTACAGTGCAGAATGCCCTACCTTGGCTTATATACTCCCTGTATGGCAATAAGATTTACCTTGTGTGGTGTGACTCAGAGGCTGGCAGTCATGCTTGAATTCAAGGTGCATTTTGTTACACGTGGAAAAGTTGTGGGGAGACTCATTTTCTTGCAGTGTCTCAGTTTTCTAAAAATCAATGAGAAGTGGTGGCAGATAAGTCCTTCGTTTTAATTCCTCTAAGTCTGAAATGAAATTTATGTGTAGGAGAACAGCCTCTAACAAGGCTGTGGGACCAGCAGGTGGGGGTGATGGAAACAGCAATGTCTGAGATGCTGTAGGGATGCAGGTCTGGTGTGATTTCTGCTGCGGGCACCACGTCACTCCCCCTCCATAGGCAAAGATGGGGAGTGAGGAGCTTGGGGTCAGAGCAGGGATGGCAGCCCTGCAGCAGAAGGGCAGTGCTTTGTTCGGGCCTTTCTCACAGCGCCCTTCCCCGGCCGAGCCCAAAGGGGCAGGAGAGCCGCGCCGGGTTCCCTCGGTGCTCCGCCCGTGCCGTTCTCCCCTCCCCTCCTCCCCTGCGCTGCTCTTACTCCCCACTGCCCACATGGAACATGTACAGATTTTACGGTTCACCGGAGAATAAGTGGCTGTCATTTCACAGATGGGCCAGGATGTAATTAGCCACAATGCATCGAAGTAATGGAACAGATGTCTCTTTGTAAACTGAGTTTGCTGCTGCACACTGTGTGTGTGTGACCTGCCGACTGCTCCGGGCGATTCCTCCCGGCCCCCTCGCCCCCTCCCCTCTCTCTGTTGCCGAGCCAAGGGCTTAGCTCACATCAAGTGTTTGTGTGTTTGCGGGTTTGTTTTTCTCTCTTTCTCATGCACTTGTCTCTCCCGCTGTAAGGCCACTGATTATGTGACGGATTGTTAGCAAGCAGAACCTGCATTTATCGATGGAGTCATTCAAAACAGAAAAGGTGATACCCCTCTTATGAGATAATTGGCAGTTTCAAGTTGCTCTTATTACCCGATGATAATACACCAGTAAAATCATAAATTACTGTTATGATGCCCAGCCTTCTCCTTTCTTTTTTTCCTTCTTTCTTTAACTGAAAATAAAATAGCTGTTCTCCCTGAGCCCTAAAATTAGTATTTATATTTTAGATAAGAGAGGGGCTGTTGGACTGATTGTAACGTGATAATGCACACAAGCTGAAAACAAACACAGTACTCTCAGAAAGGTGCCTGTCTGGCTCAGCTAGGAACTGCAATCAAACCACCAATCCAAACACAAAAGGGGCAAAACCAGAACCTCACTTCCATATTCTCATTTTGTAGAGCAAGCTTGTCTCTGTCAGGTACAGAAAATGGATAACTTTAATCTAATCTAGTGAGAGGTGTCCCTGCCTATGGTGGGCTGGAATGAGATTATATTTAAGGTCTCTTTCAACCCAAATCATTCTAGGATTCTACGATTCATAGAATTTCCTCCCTTAATATTCTTGAGACATACTTTCAGGCTATATCTATGCAGGTTTTCTATTCCTTTAGTTCATCATGTCCATGCAGCTCCTGAAGCCTGTACATCTTAACACTGGCAGCTCTCCAGCTGTGCTTCTTTAGCTGCTTCTGCTGAGGGTTCCCTGCCAGTGTTCTGCACCACAACGAGGGGCACAGGCACCAATGGGGGCAGGCTGGCTCTTGCCCTCCAGCACTGATTTTGGCTCTGCTTACAGCTCAGACAGGCTATGGAGGAGCTAAACACAATGACCAGGCACCAGCTACTAGAGGCACAAACAGGAAGGACATTTAAAGAAAATACATGATTGTGTTCTTGATGCTTCTGGGTGTTTTCATTTGTGTCAGAGCTCTCAGTCAAATCATGTAGGCAGTCCCTCTGTGTGAGTGTGTATATGTGTGTATGTGTATGTGAAGCGGCATTGATGGTTTGTTTTCACACAAACTTCCTGAAGAGCTGCATTGTTTCCCAAGGGCAGTTTTGATGACAAGGTTCCCATTAGTTCCCCTGGTTTTAATCCAGCAAGCTTAACTTCAGATTGTACTTCTTCTGAGTATTAACAGTGGTGAGATACATTCATTAGTGATAGCAAAAAGCAGGTCTTTTGTGTAGGGAGGAGTAAGTTTTTACCTCGAGCTAAAATGATAAGCAGCATGATGGAGTGCAGAGTGTAAATATGGATATGTTAAACCTAGAGAACAGTATCATAATGCAGAATAATCCTCTGTGACTGTGGACAAAGCATTGGCCTGCTGCCATCTTCAGCCCATGGAGTGGCTGATAAAAGATTTTAAAGGACACAAGCACTTGGGGTTGGTCTGCAGCCTCATGTGTACCTGTTAGAAGAGCCATAGTGAAACAAGGGAGAGAAATAGTGACTCATTTGGTAACAGCCTTCAAAAGCAAATCGCTCATGCAGTGGGTTCCTCTACCTTACCACATACTCATAAAGCTGTTTTCACTTGTGTGGACATGTGAACTGAGCAGTTCCCACGCTACCTTGGAAGTCACAGAATATTCTGAGTTGGAAGCGACCCACAAGGATCATTGAGTCCAGCTCGTAAGCAAATGACTCCTGTGGCAATCAAACTCACAGCCATAGGCTGGGAAACACAGAACCTACCAGCCCTTCAAATACCCATCATGGGAGGCACCAGAGCTTTTCCAGTAGTCTTGCAGGTCAGCTAGCTGTGTGCACAGAATTGACAGTGTTGGAGCAGTCTTCTGAGGCATATCAGACTGGCAGCAAATTTTGCAAACACGATAGTGTGGATTCCTTTGGGTCAAAGGCCGTATTATGATGCATGAGAAGTAGCCTATAGTACAAGAATGTACATTTCCACAAAAAAAAAAAAAAAAAAGGCAGCAAATTATGCTGTGGAGTTGAGAGTGTGGCTTTTCGTTTCCTCTGACAGTTTAAGCAGTAGGTATTTTGTGAGACAAGGAATAGGGGTTTCAACACTGCAGCCTTAATCTCTCAATCAAAATGGTGGTTTAAAGTGGCATCAGAAAGAGAAGTGGTAGTTGAGACCCTTTACTAAACATGGGTTCTCCAAGGAAGAGACCCAGCAATTCCCAGGACTTCCCAGCACTTGCAATGCAGCGCATTGTATAATCTGTAGTCATATTGTAGAATTCCACAGACCCATTTAATGTGTTCCTATTCTGGTATACAGGACTTAGGAAAGTGAGGCACAAGAACAGCTCTGGGCAGCTAAACTGAAAGCCACTGCTTGGTCTCCTTCCCTCCAGCTCTGGGATCCCAGCAAACTTGGGAGACCAGCGGGAGGCACCTCTGAGTGCTTTTGGTCAGGTCCATGGGAAGGATGCCAGTCCCAGGGGAGATTTCTTCTGGGATCTTTTGGACAAAACCAGAATAAGGCATTTGCTTCCGTTTCACTTGTGGCATAGCCCTGGCAGGTGACTTGCTGACTGTCAACACGTTGGTTTTGTTGTGCTGCTCTTTCTGGTCCTGGCGTGTTTCTGCACAGCAATTAGACAGGCAGGAGAGGAAGGCGTGAGAGTGCAGGCCAGGCCTGTGACCTCACTCCACTGACTGACCCAAAGCTCTGCAAACAGGACTGAGCGTGGAGGTGTCACTCTTCAGCTGAGCTGTTCATGTCTGCAGGCACATTTCCATGAAGTGGTGTTGTGGCTGATTCCCTGCAAACCTCATGTCCCCCTTTCCAACCTCTCCTTTTGGGTTTTGATTCCCCTCCGCTTTTTTGACACTAAAATCTACATGTTTATCTCACCAGCACTGATGGAAATTAGTCTTAACACATGTTAATGAGAGAGAAAAAAATTGTCATTTGTTGTGATTTTTCAAAGTTGTTTTTTTTAAAAAAAGGTCCCGTGAGTTCCTTGTGTTTCAGCAAACATGTATGTATGATTGGTCTGTGATAAAGTTGGTATGTGCATGGCATTTTTGGCTACTTTCATCTGGTCCTTGCCTTTCAAGAGACAAAACTTAGAGTTTGTTGTCTTTCCAATACAGTAAAATTGCAAAGCAGGTGCAATAGATAGACCGAGCATAGTGCAGCAAGTGCAGCATGGTTGTACTGTTAGGGAGAAAGAGAGAGTTTCTTTTTGAGTCTAAATGAAGGCAGCTTAAACTCAATGTGGCTTGTCAGTCCCTCAGCAGCAGCAATTACACAACACTTGGGAAGACATTGTACAGCACCAAGTGCTTATGACAATGAAATATCCCTACCAAACTCTTTTTAAAAGAATATACAGCTTATTTGACAGGAATTATTTTTTTACTGTGTAGACAGTAAACCTTAAAGACCATCTAATTCCAGTCCCCCTGCAATGGTCAGGGACACCTTCCTCTAGACCAGGTTGCTCAGAGCCCCATCCAGCTTGGCCTTGAACGCTTCCAGGGATGGGGCATCCCCAGTTTCTCTGAGCAACCTGTTCCAGTGCCTCACCACCCTCACCAGAAAGAACTTGCTCCTAATGTCTAATCTAACCTTACCCTCTGTCAGTTAGAATCTGAACCCAGGAAGCTTTGTGCCAAAGCAAAGGCCCTGCTTGCTGTGCTGTGCAGCAGGGAGGAGGGTGTGGGTGCAAGGAGGAGGCAGCCCGGGGCTGGCCGAGCACCCGGGCAGACATGGAAGGGGCCTATGTCGGCAGGGCAGATGAAAGCTGGGCACAGGATAATGGTGCATCAGGACAATCATTCAAGAACATGAATTTCTATCTCTCTGTCTTCACATCTCACTGGTTATCTATTGCTCCTCTTTACTGCAGTCTGCTTGTAGGGCTTCATAGCTTTTGAGGGTATAAGAATAGGCCTTTTTTTTTTTCCCCCCCTCCTTTTTTTTCACTTGCCTTGAAGTAATCATCTATATTTAGGTCAGTGACATGATGAAAGATGTTTATGTGTTTTTACCTAAAGCTGGAAATTGCCTTTCCGGATATCACTGAATGGAAAAAGGCTAATGGAGCCTTGTTGTGCTTTCATTGCTTTTGCAGTGGTGTTCTTGTGTGAGTGCTACGGCACGCGAAGCATCCTTCCCCACCGCAAGGCTCTCGGCTTTCAGCTCCCTCTGCATCCTCTGCTGGCTCCTCTGTGCGGAGTGGACTTGGAGAAGGGCAAAGGGAAGGTCACACGGAGTTGTTTTATTCTCCAGCTACCTGGAGCAGGCATCGCCAGCTCTGCCCTATCAAGTAGAAAATGTGGCACTGATAAATCCTGTCCGCTAAGGAGCTGAGCCTTTTTAATATGCAAGTGCTCAGTCAAAGAAAGTAAACAGACATCTCCTTCTGCTGGGAATTACTAGACAAATGTCTCCCTCCCCTTACCCTCCTTCCTTCCTCCTCCCTTCCATTTAAGTGTAGGAAATTCTGCTTGCTTTATTTGATAAAGAGGAGGAGGGGAAAGGACATGTACTGAATCATGGTTAAGCTGCTGTCTTCTACCTCAAGACCTTTCAGTGTAGATGTGCTTCATTAGTTTGATAAGCAGACACCAAAAAGGGGGAGGGGTGTGGGGTTTGCATGAGGGGATCTGCCTAGGGGCTGCCCGGAGGTTTAAGAAGATGAACTGCTAATGATGTTGAAGCTGTACCTTTTTGGGACCTTGGCTCCTGGAGGAAAAATGGGCCCTTTTCACTAATTGTGTTGTGCTCAGTAGTGTGATGGAAAGGATCTCACAGGGGAGTGAAACAGAATGAATATCGGCTGGGCTCTTCCCCTGAGCAGCCCCCACTCCGCTCCTCCCCCAGCCCAACTCTCCTCTCTTCAGTGAGGTATCTGGCATGAAGTAATCCTAAATATCAGGAGATAACATTAAGAAAAGAGATTTATTCAGGGGGTCATTTATTTGGACAGTCTGGTGTGAGACCTGCGAACTGAACATGGATTTTTAACGAACGTTCTACAAATTGGCAATGCAAATGTTTTGATGAATAGCTCCCAGAAAGACTGTGAACCTTGGATCTGGCCCCATGTGTGTGCAAACACAGGATCTGAGGACCTTTGAATGTTGCTTGCTGTAATCCTGTGCCAGCCCCTCTCCTCTCTGGCAGACTCGTGTCTCGGAAGCGGATGACTGTATCTCCCCCGTGCAGCGGGCTGTGCAGGTTTGCACCTGAGGTGCTATTGCATATTTCCAGGTGTACCTGTTTTCCTTTCAGCAGCTGGACGCCGCCCCAGCTGACAATTCCCAGGTGTGTTTGTGGAGCACCCAGGCTCGCTGTGGCTTGGTGTTTCCTTTCTCCTGCACCAGTGTTACCCCAGCTCAGCCAAGTCTGGCATTAAACTGAGTTCTCTGTCAGTTTTGGGCTGGGAGTGACTGGTGGTGGACAGGCTATGCCTTGCTGTGCTTGGGAGCCTGTTTCCAGACTCTTGCCAAATGTACCCCAATGAACCCCACATTATCTGGGCACGTCCTCACCTCAGCAAAGAAGCCAAAGGCAGCTGGAGACGCTGCCTGGAACTTTGCTTTCTCAAACACCAGCAGGCACAGCAAACCAGAACCATGCAGATTAATGCGCCTTTAGGTTCAAAAGGGACCTTTTTAACCAGAGCATAGCATCATCTTAAAATTGTATATCCCTGCCACAATCAATGGCTGGCTATTCAGCAACAGTCAGGTGGGAATAACTCAAAAAGTCATTCAGCAAAGGAGGCATGGGTGGAAGTTAAGGAGGCAGCTGGGTACCCAGGGAACTGCCCCAAACATGAGATCTCCTCCCTGTCAAGGAAAAAGAGCATGTTAATGTAGTGTCTCTGGAGCACTTCAGCAGCACAGGAGTGGTCAGTAAGTTTAAAGCAAAAGACTGTTTCATTTTTGTTTTGTTTTGCTTGTTTTTCTGCATAACGTCTACTTAATGTCAGAATTCCCTACCACACACTATTGCCTAGATTGTGGGTGAAAGGAGTTATGTAAATGCACAAAGGAGAGGTTTGCAGTTGAGAACGAGAGTGCTAGATTGACACAGTCACCAGCACAGGATGCTCTTAATCCCCTGATTGCTGGACGCTTGGAGAGATGTCAAGGACAGGCTCGCTGCACATCCGTCCTTCTTCCTTTTACACTTTCCCTGAGCATTCGTGGCTGGCTGCTGTCAGAGGTGGGGTACTTTTAACTTGTGTTATTATGTTATGCTGACAGGACAAAGGTGGAATGAACACCTGACCTGGGACATGGTGGGATAACCTGGGCAGCCCGGGCTGCGGAGCGGAGCTTTCTGGAACTGCTGCTGTTCATAAGCAGTTCCATACGTGACTCCCTCAGCATCCCTTTGATGGTGGTGGTCAAAGGAGTGCTGGCAGACAGTGCAATAAATGCTGATGTTATATGTGTTGTAAACCACTTCACAGAGGGAGGTGAACAATTCCCAGGGATTGGTGTGGTGAGGCTGAGAGACAGACTGTTTGAAGTTATGGCCAACTGCATCTCTTCCTTTCTTTTCGGAGATTACTTTATGTAGTGGGCAACACAGACAACCACAAACAACATTTATTTGAGAGCTTTTGTCTGGCTTC
Organism: Calyptomena viridis; assembly: GCA_013390005.1. NCBI lineage: Eukaryota > Metazoa > Chordata > Aves > Passeriformes > Eurylaimidae > Calyptomena > Calyptomena viridis. The sequence continues at coordinate 75,735 of WEIV01023503.1, forward strand.
CAGCCCATGGCCTCCTGCCTCAGCCCCGTGCCTGTCCTCTGACACTGAGAGAGGGACCCGACCGTGGTGCCCTCCCATGGAAACCTCTCATTCTGTAGTGCCACTGGTCCTCCCTCTCACTTAGCATGTGTTGTGTTCGCACCTCTGCCTTGACCAAAATCCCTGTTTTGTCAGCTCACAGGAGCAGAGATGAGTGCAGGGAGGGAGTAGGATGATCCCCATTCATGGCAGGGATACAAGACTGTCTATTCCTGGAGAGAAAATGTGCATCGCAGAGGGTGGCGGGGAGGGGGCCGTGCCTTGGTCCCTGTAATTATACCCATCTGTTACTTCCCTGTCTCTGCCGCCACGGCCGAAACACACAAAGAATCCCAAGTGTGATGTAAGCCCCTGGAGAACACAATGGCTCCATTGGAAGAAGCAGAGCTGGCCTCCAGTGCCCAGCTTGTACTGCCCCGGTGCTGCTGGGAGGGGAGGCAGGGCCACACTGGTACCGAGCCATTGGCTCTCGCCCCCTCATTATGAACTCACCCCCTTTTTGCTGTTTCTGCTGCTGTCGTCAGACTGGTGTGGAGGGGACAATGCCAGAGCTGTTCCTCCTTTCCCTATCGAAGTGACTGTTTGGGGAGTTCGGTGCCTTCCACACTAATGGGACTGGTAAACTGGTTTTGCATTGCAGTTGCTCTTGTTTTCTGTGCCCTCTTGTCATTGCTGTTGACTCATCAGGCTGAAGTGCCTGAGCTTAATTGAAGCAGCAACAATGCAATCAACATTTCTCTCTATTTTTATCTGCATCTCCTCCTCCCCTCTGGTTTTTCTGCTCCTTGACATGCTATTTCTGGGGCTAAGAGCTTGGCAGCCTTGCCAAGGGCTGCACTGGGAGGGAACTGAGCCACAAAGGGAGTAAATCCACCAAAAGTAACAGGGGTTTTTTCTTTCTCTGGACTCCCTGTGTTACACTCATCCTCACTGTGCCTCCTCACCTCCCCCTGTCCTCCTTTCTACATAGTGAAGAAGGCCTGAGCAGAGGGAAGTAATTGTACAGCAGGGCTGTATGGATGCACCTAATTAGCATAAAATTAACATAACCCTCTTTGTTTAACACAGTACCCAACTCTCTCCTCCTTTATCCAAGTAATGTGACCAGAGGCAGGGAGGAGTGACTGGTCTTGGTGCAATCTTTATAAGAAAGAGATCAATGGTGAAGGTGCTAGCTTGGTCTTTGAACACCAAAGCATCCACCCCTCATTTCAGGAGGAGAAGAAAGCCTTCTGCCAGCTGCAGGCTTAGGTGGCAGCTGTTCTGCAGCAGATGAGTGACACTCAGTTTCCAACACAGGTCTCCACCATTAGATAGCTCTCTGTACACCAGTAGCCTGATTTGTCAGGGATGTGAGTCCTGGGAGCAGCAATGTCTTTATTAGTCTGAAATGCTAAGGCCTTGGAAAAATGCATCACTTTTCCTCAGGTGCTGAATTGGAGGCTCTGAGATGCGACTGCTCCTGTCTTAGTTCCGAGGGCTGGGATTTGGGCGCTGCTGCTGAGTGTGCTGCTTTGACCAGGATAAGTGTTCCCAGCCCCTCCCATGGACACCCAAAGGGCCTGGTGTGGTGAGTGTGTTTGCTGAGAGTGCTGTAAGGGACAGATCCACAGCAGCCAACTTCCACCGGCTTCTCTCATTGATTTTATTCTGCTCTTCCCTTTACAAGTGGAAAGAACGTCCTGCCTGTGTCAGCCTTTATTCCAGTGTGCCATACAGGCTGTGGTGCACCATTCCCTACTGTACCACTGGGAAGCCTAGAGAAGCCAGCACAGCTGAGTCAGGGGCTTCACAAAGGCATGTTGCCACTTTGCAGAGGCTGTGTTCTCTTTTGCTTTCTCTGTCCTTTTTCCATATTGCTTCTCCAGTGCCCAGGGACAGGCAGAAAGCCTGTAGCTGGGAGAGAGAAGCCAGGGTATGGGAGCTGAAGGCTTTTAAGTCTCTGTAAACATGCCCACTTAGGGGAAAATTAGTGATGGGAGGCAGGAAGGAGTAAGTAAGAAAACGTGGCCATTTTGTAGTAAATGAAATAGCATCTTTTGAATGCAGTTTGCGTGGGCAGAGTAGCAAGAAACACATGTAGCTTAAAGGTTTTGCATACAAAAGGATGCCAGCTGGCTTGAAAATGTTTCTTCTTCTGTAACCATTTAGGGTTACTATTGTTAATGGCAAAACCTAAAATGTCAAGAGGCGAAAGTATGAGGAAAACCAGTGTCTTTAATTTTTCTCCTGTCTAATGTCTTGGTGCGTGAAGAAGCACACACGTGTCGTTTCTGTCCAAGTTTTTTCCATGTAGTTTTTTTGTCCCCCTCTTCTGTGAAGTGATGGCAGGCAGAGAATCATCTAAAAGTATGAAAACCTAAACAGAAAAAAACAGAAGTGAGAGCAGGCATCTGGGTAGGTGAATTTATTGAAAATACTTCATCTTGTGTCTGGGAAATGCCTGGATTTCAGGTTGACAGAGTCCTTTGCCATGAGACACGCCTCTCCTTTGTGTGAACCACACCACCCTGCATCTTCTTTCTGTCACCTTTTTAGCATTGTTATTGGACTGCTCATCTCTATTTTGTAATCTTATTCACTTTTTTCAATACAAAATTAACATACTCTTCTTCTCCCCACTTCCACCCTGTGGTACAGAGAAAGATTGCTGCCTTGTATTAAACCCAGAATTGTTTCTAAGGCAATACATGCAGATCTAGACCTCTCAGCATTGATGCTGTAATCTCTGCTGGCATCTTCAATAATTTTACGTCCCTGTGTTAGACTTTGCCTCACAAATATATATACAAAGCCCAAACTGTGTTATCTAGAGAACAAATGCTTTCAAATCTGTTCAGAGGGTGTGTGAGAAGCAGCCACTGAGGCGAGGGAAGGCAAGAGGCAGCTGACTTTGTTAAACGCTTGTTAATACCTCTAGCTGTTGGCAGTGCCTGAAGTTGCAATCAGCTCTGTCTGTGTGTCTGTCTCTTGCCTTCTGCTTTTGCATGTGCCGTGGTGGGCACATTTGTGGGCCGTGTGAGCTGTCTGGAGCTCCTGTCTGGAGCTCCACGCCTGCTGGCGTGTCTCGCGTGTGCGCCTGTGTTCGTGCTCCGGGCGGGCTCTGCTCCGGCGTGTCCCGGCACGTCTGCCTGCCTGGGGTCTCTCCAGCATCCTCCTGGATTTCGGGCGTGGGTCTCCCCGCGGGTGTGCCTGTGTGCCTGCACGCACCTTCCCCCTGTGCCCCCCGTGCACCCCCGTGCCTCGGTGGGTTTGCGCGCCTGGACGTGGGGCGGGATGTGGGAGGCTTTGCGTGGAGTGGGGCTGGTGGGATTTTGAGATGAAGTCGGTGGCCGGGCTTTTGTGGAGATGGAGGCTCGGTCTTTTCCCTCTCAGCCTAACAGACACTTGTACCAGGGAGGAAAAGCTGTTGCCTTGGTGGCTTCAGTGAAGTGAAATAAAATGCTGTTTCGAGTCGGTGGGAATGGGGATCATTCGCAGATGTCAGATCCTTAAAAACGGCCTCACTTAAAATGTACATGGAGACAAGAAATTGAATTTTTCTCTTGCAGGAGGGGCTTGTACCATTGCATGGTGTTGGTTTTCCCTCCCCCGAATCCAGGCAGAATGCTGTGCTCTGGAGGGAAGGTCTTTAAAAACAAAACAAAAGGCAGCTGTCAATTTAATCCAAGCTCCCTGATAAAATTCCGGCAGAGTTCCTTTTTTCAGAGATGAAATAAGAACCCTGGCAGGCCCTCTCGACTGGCCACATAAATCATTTGTGGTAATTGCTCTGAGAAAGATGAGTGCTTCTTAGGTGCAGGGAGTGGGGAAGGCGCCCACGGCCGCTGCACAGCACCCCAGGAACCCCCGCTTGTGGAGACACCCCCGGCCTGGGGGAGCTGCCTGAAGCAGGGAGGGGTGTGCGAGCCCAGGGGGGAATGCACTGCACAGGATGAATAACAGGGTTTCCTGTCGCCTTCCCTTTGTTGTTAGTCCTGCTTTTAATTGCCCTAGAGGGATTAGAAGTCAGACGGGGAGGAGCGGGGGGCGGAGGGGGGTAGGAATTTGGGAAAGCGGGGGCTGAGAAGGAGGAGAGGGGGGAGGGAAGGATGAAGTCGCAGGGAAGGTGGAGAGAATGAGATGGAGGTGAGACGAAGAAGGAAGAGATTGATTTAAGTGACTAGCATTTAGTGCAGTGGCGGCACAATTTCAATTAGCTAATATCTCCTTGGGTTGGTGCATGACTCTGCATGCTCCCTGTCGCTCCGATGAGAAGTGGAATGGCCATAAAAAGCCGAGTGCCGGGCTCTTGGTGTCAGCTTGCCAGCTGCAGCGGTGCAGGAGGACAACTGCTCCGGGAAACCACAAAGCTGCAATTGTGCTCTCCCTGGGCAGTCATAAAGATGGTGATAATAAAATATCAGGGATCTGAGGCAGCACTACAGGAGCAGCCACCAGCCACAAACTCCATGAAGGGGGTATTGCTTCCACCCTTTCGCTATTTTTGTAGCTATTATTGTATTTAGTGCAAATCTGTGACTTCAAAATGAGCTTTTCTTAACCGTTTGTCAAACCCCAGTGGCCTGAGTAGTTTTGGGGGCATAGCTGCAACTAAGAATAAATATGTAAATTGTATATAAAATAGAATCAGCACGTATGAACAAGGGAACTAAAGGTGAGGGGCACAAGGAGAAGAGCAGGACCCTGGAGGTCTGGCTTGTGTTCCTGCTCTGCCACTGGGCCACACTGGACCAGGCTCCTGTCCCCTGAGCCCACCTATCCCTCAGAATCTTGCTGGAGCAGCCTCTTTAGCTTGAGTTATGTGGGGAACACGTGAGCTGGGCAGCAGAGCTGCACAGTGGCAAGAGAGCCACTGTTATGTGACCAGCAACATGCTGCCTCTCAGCATCTCGTAGGTGTGTTGGTGGCTCTCGGTATGAGCCCGTGCCTGCTGCCTTGCTGGTGAGTATTGCTGTTCAGCAGTGATAGCTATTTGTTTTGAGATAGAACCTGTGCCATTTGATTCTGTGGCACCCACTTATTTCGCTGGTCTTCACGGGGAAAGCCCACTTCTATTTCCAGTGCAGTGCCAGAGCTGATATGGCCTCTTTTCCTTGCTGCAAACAAGCTGCTCTGCCAGTATGTCAGACATCTCCTTCCCTTCCTTCTTCGTGGGCACAGAGCCCAGCTGCATGTTTCAGCCTCTCTCTGAGCAGGGCCCTAGGAGGAAGACTGAGGAACAAAGGAGTGCAGCCAGCGTGGCTGACTGGCAGCTGGATTCAGTCTCCAGGACAAGTTGCTTGTACTGTTCCCAGCACAGTCTCTGGGCTGAGAAGAGGGGACAAATATGTGCCCACCATGCACTCTCCTGCTTGCTGGCTCCCAGGCTCCAAAAGTGCCAGGCTCTGGGCATGGCACTCAGAGCCAGCAGCATCCTTCTCTTTCTGTGTTGCCACTGTCACGCTCTGCAGGCACTCTTCTCTCTCTTTAAGAACACACAAGCATTTGCAACAGCGAGGAAAAAACAGCTTATGGGCTTGTCTGTGACTGGGAATGAATTAAGGTGTATGAGAGAACAACTGCAAAGAGGTGACATGTGGCCTTACACATGTCTGTGCCACACACATGTATGTACCTGGCAGGGTCTGTGTGAAAACAGATGTGACTTGTGGAGTCAGTCCCTCAGTGACCCTCCCTCCTTCTCAGGGCCCTGGCCTGTAGGTGTGTGTGAGTTAACGTGCAGCAGTGCAGGAGGTCGCTGTGCCTGGCTGTCATCCGTCCCTGATCCCAAAGTAGCTGCCCTTGGAGCGAGAGCCACTTAATCATTTCTGAATCAGCTCCTGAACTGCCATAGCTCACAGCCCAGCACATTAAGGTGAACTGGCACAGACTGCAGTTTGCCTTAATGGACTGCAGCCGTGCAGGAGAGGCTTTTCCAGCAGTGAAGCTCTCCCTACCACACAGGTAGCCTGCTGTGGAAGTGCAGTGGGATGGACACAGCTCCAGCTTCATTTGTCAGTGCCTGAGAGCTGGCTGTCAGATGGAAGGTGAGGGAGTTTGCCTGCTGCAGGGAAAGGATTTCAACCTGCTTCCCACACACTCTGGGCCAAGCTCGGGGAGCCCTCCTGGCCTAGTGCCCCTTTGCAGTCAGTGGTAGGTGTGCCAACAGCTCCAGTTAGTGGTGGGGGGTTGCCCTCCTAATTGTTAGAATGGAAGACTTGATTTCTCCTTCAGGAAAATGAACACACAGAGTTAAAAGGCCAAGGGTGAGCAAGAAGGTAGGGATAAGAACCTCTGTGTCAGCAGTGGCATCCTGCTCCCTCTCTAGTACCACACTTGCTTCCTTAAACCCTCTGGTTCATGTTAATCAGCTCTGCATGAAAAGTATGTACTGTCTTGCAGATACAACATTCATTTTCCTGTGCCATTTATTCTCCCAGCTGCTTATATTTTTCCTTTTCTGTTCTTACCACTTTTGAAAAATATGTTAAACTACCTTTCCTGCTGTTTAAAAATGAACCAGAATTAAAAAGCACCTTGCCTTCAAGGTGAAGCTGTTAAGAATCATAAAATGGTGTTAAAATACCTGCATCCGCATGTTATTTCACAGCAGGTCTCAGTCCTAAGGAAGTGGCTGACTTGGTGGAAAAAATGGCAGTTCCCATGTGGAGTGATAGGGGAGGGATGATTTCGTGCACTGAAGCACTTGTGATGGAAGTGATGAAGCCCTTGTGTCATTCAGTGAGGACTGTCATCTCGAGAGCTGCACTCCCACACTGCAGAGTGGTTCACTGATCTGGCAGCGGGCAGGGGCGAGCAGCCCCACACAGGAAGGGGAGTGTGAGCATTCCCTGCTCCCTGACACAGCCCATGGGACAGCCTTCCTGAGTGCCACGCTGGCTGGGTCACTGGCATCCCTCACCAGCTCTGACTGATGGTGCAGGAGAGGTTCCACTTTCACTGGGGATAGAGACGGAGGGTGAGGGACCATGGGAGTCCCCAGTTAGAAGGGAAAGGGCCCAGCTCTCTCTCCTGGCGGCTCCCAACAGCAACCCTAGGGCCAGCTGCCAGGTGTTTCAATTGTTACATCAGCTAAATGAAGGGATGCTGCTTTCTAGGCTGGCTCCAGAAAATTGGACAACCAGGTTCCCCCATGAGACCCAGGATGCTGAAGTTGGTGTGTTCCAGGTACCCCACAGAGCTAAATGAGTAGTCCTCTGTGAATGCAGCTCTGGGAGACCTTAGTTAAAAGTACAGAAGGATCTGTATCTCTTTTACAGTCAAATGAGTGTTCATCTCCATTAGCTGATTGATTTTGGCTCCTTGAAGCGCTTCTGAAAAGTTGTTTCATTACATGCTTTATTTTAAAATAATCTTCCTCATATCTTCGTGTAGAGTTTACTAGGGTGTAGTTTAGAGCGGAGTTTACTAGGGCTCCAGTTGCCACACAGTTCAGCTGGAGCTGTTCTGAGGAACACATTTATTTCTACTGAGCCAGCTGAAATGTCTGCCTACCTCACTGCTGTCTTTCCAGAGGAAGCATTCCGAGATCCTCGCTAAACCTGAGCCCTGAAAGATTCACAAGGGCTGGTAGGATCCCATGGGGTACTTGGGTACCTTGTGCTGGTATTAATAGCAGCTGTCAGCATGCAATTCAGTGTAGTGATACAAAGCTGAGCAAGCCTATGCTCCCAGGCCAAAGCTGGATGCTGCCCACAGAGAATAGGATAGGATTTTTTACAGTAAAAGCTGTCTCCTTTTGTATCTACAAGCTGTGCAGTTAAGTCCCAGTTGCAGTGAGAGCCCTCCCTTATTTTTCCTGGACAGCACAGAAGGTGGGACTGAGGGGAAACATTAGTAAAGGCAACCAACCTCATGTGTGCTCGAGGTCACACAGAAACATTGTACTGGCATTAACCCAAACCACAGTCCTGTTTTTAACCTCTGCTGTGTGAAATGCATAATCCAGGGTTATCTTTTACTTAAATGTGAGCGATTGCTAAGCTGAGTTTCCAGCTGTGAATACAGCTTACCCTGTGACTGCAGCACTTGGATGCTGTTAGATGTGTGTGTTACCAGCTGACACTTGGAGAGCCAGATTGATTGGCTCAAATAGAAATTCAGAGATTTATTTGAAGGGTTGTGTAAGATCTTCAGAGCATCTCCTCAGTTCAGGCTGTCAATTCCGTCTTATGAGCACGTCTGAAAGGTGGCTCTACAGGTTCTATTTAGATGCCACACAGCAGAATTACAATTTGTTTTAATTTTTTTACAGATCTAATAAAATAAAGCTCAAGGTTTGTATGTTATTCATTGTATAAGGTTATCTGTAAGCTACAGATCTGAGAACTGCTTGGTTAGTTCAGGGTGACACGGCAGCACCCTTTGGTGCAAGGTATCAAAGCAGAAAGCCTCAGAATCTAAATGGTATTTTAGCATTATATATTTCATTCTGTTTTTACTGGAATGTCTTTTTAATGACAGTACAGAAATCTCTGCAAGCTGTACTTCCACCTGTATCTCCATACTCGGGTCTCAGGCATTTGTACTCAGGAGGTACATCCACTTTGTTCTTCCTAACTTGGATCAAGCAGATTTTATTTGAGCACATCTCTGGCTGTGTTATGCCTTATACCTGAATGATCACGAATTGAATTCCCAATTAGCTTGCCTTTTGCAACTAAAATCCTGTTGATTTCAACAGTGAAGCCTGGTTTAAAATACACGGTGAACTGCTCTCCCAGTACATCCCAGAGGAACATTGTAATCTTATTAGATGCACCTGCTGCCATTTTATTTTAACCTCTTCGTTTTTCCCTGCAGCATAATGAATTCAATATTCCTCTGCCACAGACAGCCTTCCCAAATGTGCTTTGCCATCACTTTGAGGAGGAACAGCCCTGCCTCCAAAGAGCTGCTGGCAGCACCTCCGCCCTCCACTGCCCAGCCCGGAGCAGCTGGGGATCACCTCCACCTTCTGCAGGTGCCAGCAGACCTTCCCACATCCTGTGGGTGCTCACATGAGCATCCCTGGTGTGTGCCCCAGCCCCAGAGGGGCACTGCAGCTGCTTATGCAGAGCTGCATGGCCCTCACAGTCTGTAGAAACTTGGCTCTAAATCTTTCCTTGTGGCTGTTAAATCAGTAATGAAGCAGGATAGAAAGTGCTTTTGCAGCTTCTGGGATATCAGGCGTCTTCACTGCTGGCTTCACAGCTGTTACTTCTAATCAGCTGGGCAGGCACCATAGAAATGTCAATTCTAATAAACAGTCTTTCATTTCAAATTTGGTTTAGGTTTTACTGCTGGAGAGAGGGGCCCACTGACCTTGTGATGTCCCGTGTCAGAGCTGCTCACTGCACACATGTAGCTTCCTCCCTTGCTGCCCTCCCACATGTGTGCTGCTGGAAATGGTGTTGAGGGGACATTAAGTGACCAGCCTGAGCCCATGGAGCTGGCATCCTGTCCTGGGTGGTGGGTGTGAGCCAGTGCCTCAGGAGGAACGTGAGAGCATGAGAGGGCTGGGGAGCTTTCCCCAAGACACTCTCCAAGCTTTCAGTGGTGTGTCTCAGGGACTTCAAGAACCACCAGCCATGTCTGTGTTTAATTAGAGGTGTTTAATTAGCAGTGGCTCCATTTGGATCACACACTGCTCTGAGCCCGGACTGTGCCAAACTTGGTAAGTACTGTAGACAAGCCACTTAAAAGTCCAGGAATGAATAAATGGCAGAGCCAACATCTTGGCTTGAATCCCCGCTAGGAGCCTGACATGGTGGGACTGAGATGGGCCGAGACCTGGGGTCTGGCCTTTGGGGCTCAGGTTCCTCTCTGCAGCTCTGTGCTGGACCGGGAGCTCCTAAAGGAGAAGATGTGCCCCTGGTACCATGAGGCTTCACTACCCACCTCCCTCCTCCCTGCCCCTTCTCTCTGCCATCCGTGGCAGTGATGGTCCCCACCACCACCATTCCTAGCCAGGTCATGTCCATCTTGTTCCACCCCTCTTGCTCTGTTAGCAAGAAAACCACAGGCATCTCTGGAGCATTTTTATTGCTCTTTGTTGGCCTTACTAGGTCCAGGAAAACTCCTAGGTGTCACCAAAGGCTTGGGGACAGTAGCTCCTTACAGGTGCCATTTTTCATCAAGGCTATGTGGGTTAAGGAAAGAAAAAGAAGAGGAAGAGCATCAGGGTCTCTTGTTCCCACAGAAGAATACTGATTTTTACATTCTTCAGTCACTGCTGTGGAGTTACAGGCATGGGCATGAATCCGTTCCCAGGAAGCCACCAGCAGAATTTATAAAGGGCATGAGATGAAGTATTCGCAGCAAGTGGAAGTAAATCACTCTGGGAAGGAGACACAAAGAGGGGGAAGGCCCCCCTGGTCCCCACTGCGATGCTGCCTGCTCAGCCCAGCAGCATCCCGGGGCAGACACTGATGTGGTTTGTCTTGCAGGACTCCCAGCACCATTTCAGACCCAGGAGAAGCGTGCCCCTCTCGCTGTGCTGTCAGAAGCTGTTGCAAGAGAGGCTGTGCATGTCCATGTGCTGCTCATGTGTGTGGAGGGAGAGCAGGCAAGGTTTCGTGCTGAGCCTGGGGAATTTGGCTTCCTTTTAACCGAGGATCTCTGCTCAAACGCATTCCTCTTTGTCAGGACTTCAGTATTTTCGGGAAACATGTAATGTGTCTGGCCATTTCTGTCTGTTGAGGAGAATCGACGTGTGGGTTGTAATATATATTAATTCCCCGGAGGGACATTGAACTGTTTCCTCTGCCCAGGTGGAAAGGGATAAACACAGCCACTGACATGCTGTTTAGTCTGAAAATAGCCCACTGAATGCATAATGAAGAGCCTCCTGAGGAGTTACTCTGCATGTTAAAATGGTGTTCAGCAGCCTGTGCTGTCACACAACATAATTTGACAATGAATGTGCATCTAATCAGCCTACCAATAGCTGGCTGTCACCGTCTGGCCATTAGTATTACCTGTCTGCTCAATGGCAGCCGTGTCTCTGGGAAACAAGAAGTTTGTCGGTCCCAAAATATGTCTTATGTGTGAATGAGACAAATGAGGAACTCTATGTCTTGGCTTTGTGCTCAGCGCCCATTTCATGCTGAACAGCCACTTGGTTTTAGCTGGTGAGGACAAAGGAAAATGAACATTTTTCTCCAGTGGGAGGATTTCTGAATGATCAGGGGAAAGAGCACCCCATGTCCTTTGTAAGCCTAATGAAGGCAGAGCTGCTGAGGGTCCTTCAGTGAATGATGCTGCATCTTCTGGTGCACTCAGTCCCTGCCTGCACTGAAATAAAAATCGTCAACCTTGATCCTTTAAAACACGAGCCAGCGTTTGAGCAAAATGGCTCAGGTTGGAGTCAATTGACAAGTGGCTTCTGCTGTTTAATTCACATCCTGGTAACAACACTTGCATGAATGATATGTAGACAACCACTTTTGTCTCTGAACGTTTGACAGCAATTAGGGCTTCACTCCAGGGGCAGAACATCATACTAACACTGGAGTGCTGGAGGAGGAGGTTAGGGTAAAGAAATTAGCCATCTGTCTGGTGGAGACTGTATCCTCCAGGAGGCAGTTGGATGTCAACAACAGGCAAAATGTTTCCATTCTCATTGTCCTGCACTTCAGCTGTACACAATGGCGTGAAAGGCACACAGAAGCCCCATTCAGTTCCCGTTATACAGGGCTCTGCCACCAGCCACCCTGACAAGCGCTCCCTGCCAGTTGTAGCAGTGACAGCTGAGCGCTGCTCCCCTCTGTGCTGCTTGCAGAGAAGCCTGTCAATTTCGGATGTCCCATCGCGGAAAGCAGGCAGGCAGAGCCTGACTGCAAATGAGGAGGCAAAGTGATTTTTGCAGCCCTTCCCTGCGGGCAGGAGGGAGCCCGTGGCGGTCCGGGCTCGGTCCCCGCGCTGGGAGCGCTGACACACCGCGGGCAGGTGTACCCAGCTCGGGGGGCTGTTTCTCAGCTTGCCCAGCATGTCCGTGCTCCACACCGCTTAGAGCAGCGCGTCCATCACGCTGCTGCTCCCGTCTTTGACTTAAGAAACTCTTCGTCTCCGAGGACAGTTCCTGCTAGATTAGTCTGGGTGAGGGTTTGGGGAGCATGTGTTGACATTTGGTCGTGTTAGTCACACTGAGCTACACAGCCAGAGAGAACTGCCAGGTCTCTTGCTGTCTGCTCTGAAGGACGGTCTTTATAATTCCTACTGCACAGGCATGTTACTTTTTTCTTTCTTTTTTCCTTTTTTTTTTATAGAAACCGATCAGCTACAGCATTTTCCTGTCAGGAATCTAGAGCTGATAAACACAGTGCCCTTGGACAAGTCCCCTAGCTCAACCTTTAAAAAATTCAAACTTAAGAGCATTTTTGTTGATTTACTTTTACATGCTTCTGTGTGTCTATAGAGAAAAACACTTGTGGGAGAGTAAGGGGCAGTACAACATGTATTTTCATTGTCTGCACTAGTTGGCTTCAAAGGGTAAATTATCAATACCATAACTTGATTCCAGACACTGTCATGGTAAAAGACACAGCTCATAAGTATCTAGAAAGAAACCCTCCTTCATCTGCCTTCCAAAAACCACACACAGTGGTCAAGGTAGGGCTCTGGTCCCCTGATGTGCCCTAGATGGCAGCTGGTGGCTCCCTTCCTCCAGGTCCTTCAAACTAATTCAGTACATTTATTATATTGGAACACTCTAATGAAATTTAACTCTTTGAAGCTTCCAAATATCAGCTGAGACTTGCCACAGTGACAGAGCTAGAATCTCCTCTGTTCCCTCCCTGGACTCTCTCAAGTATGCCTTGCAAGGCTTGAGCATCAAGCTGTTATCCTTCTGAAAACTCGTGTCTGACACATTCCTACTCTTACAACTAGGCTATAGACTATATATACTAACTTATAGACTATATATACTAACTCAGCTGGGCTGAGTTTGGACAAATCTGTTTGGCTTCCTCGTAGGAGCACATGGCCAGTGGCAAACAAAGCTTTTTTTATTAACAGTAGGGATAGTCCCTGTGGATAAAGCGTATTTTAAATCAGCGGTGCCCGTGCACACCTACCTGCCCAGCAGACAATACCTCAGGTAGACTTTTCAGGACATCCTGGAAGTTGCCCTTCCCAGTCACCTTCTCCCAGCAATTCCTTTTCTCTTTTGTAGAGTGCCTTTCTGAACTTCCTTGGTTTTTGTCCTTGTTCTCACCTGATGGGTGTGGAGTCCTTCCCAAACCATTTGTTAGCTGGCGAGAGGCAGGTGGTCAGACCTTCAGTGCTAAGAGGGCACGTTTGGTCCCTCAGCAGACCCCTGATCTCTTGTCAGGACTTCTCCTTTCCTTCCTGGTAGCCTTGAATGAAATTAAATCATTACATTTATAAAGTAAGCATTACACTAATGGTCAGGTCATAAATCTTTACAGAACAGGTGCCTTTCTGTCTCCAAATGAGTCAGATTTGGCTGTACCTTCTAGAAATGGTCAGCACGTGCTTGTTTCTGCAAGGATATTTTTTTGTTTGGATCTGTTTCTAGTGACCTCCCAAGTTAAACACCAAGCCATCAACAAAGCCATCCATCTGACCCTGGTCAGAAGGTTGCCTTTGAGGGAGTGTCACAAAAATTGGCATCAAGTACTGCTGGATAGAGTGTAAGTTTTTTTCTTCTGTGGAAACTAGTGACTCTTCTTGAAAAATGAAAAAGTGTTTAGCTGAAAATTTGAAGATTTATCTGAAGTGTTGTGTTTTCTAAGCACTTTTTCCCCCAGTATTTGGTAAAACTTATTAATTTTTTTTCTCCCTGAGAACAGGAACTTGTCGTGGTGCAGCTGAAAAGGTAATTTTCCAGGGAAAAGAAGTCATGATAAAAACTTTTTACCTAGTCCCAATGTTTAGATAAATCTCTGTGTTTAAGCTCTGCCCATCTGTGAAAGAGGACTTTATGAGGCCATGGTTTGCAAATAATGTCACTGTTTTCCCAGCCCACAAGATTGCATATTGGCTTTTTAGTGCCACGAGTGGTGTCCAGTCAGTGGGTAGAGGAGGTCAGAGTGAATCACTTATTTTCCTCCAAGATGTGAGCTCTGTAGAGCTCCTTACCATGGCTGTTTTAGGGAACAAGGATCCAGTAATCAGCCTGGCACACAGACTGCACAGGACTGTTCCTGCGTCTTGTAGGAAAGTCACAGGTTTAGTATGTCAGTCACTAAAAGCCCCCACTGAGTCACTGTCTTGAAACTTACTTTTCAAGTAGAATTTGGAGAGGGGCAAACAGGCTGCTGGAGCAGCCTCTGGTCACAGACAGAGGCATCTTTCTTACACTTTGCTTTTTCACCAGCAGTCACAGACATATTAAGTATTTTATCTTGCTTCCAGAAGCTGTAATTCTCTCTCAGAGCTCTAACATGCATGTACACAGGGTTTTATGAGCTTAGGAGGAGCCACTGGGTCCTGTGATGGTGTGAGGGATAAGTCAGACAGAAGAGACCACCATGCAACCATAGTGACTTTCTGTGTGACTGGCCAAGGAAAAGCATCCCATCAGCAGACCAGGCACATTAGAGAACAGACCCTGCACTCACAGGAGGAGGAGTATGGTGGTGTCATGTGTGTTCATCCTTCAGGCACTGTTTAACTTGTGCTTTCCAGTTCAGCAGCATCTGATGCGAGAGAGGGAAGAATAATGAAATAAAGTGGTGTCCAGTGGGGTAGGTAGGCTGACTAACATTTACCTGAATAGTCATTTATCATCCCTCTACAGGATGGGCCCAAAAGGCCTGTAAGATCTCTGGAAAAGTAAGAGCAAAGGTTGGTAGGAACACTTTCTTCTTGCCCACTTGTTAAGAGTTAATTACATATTCCAGTAAGAGTCAGTACCTGAAAAAGCAGAGGGCTGATGTGAAACTATCAAACCTCCACACTCCTTGGTAGAAAGAAGCAGGGGAAGCAAAAGATAAAGTAGACAATAATGACAGCAGAATCCATGGTAAAAAATGGGACAAGAAAGTAAAGGAGAAGAAGAGAAATTGTAAGACTTGTTTCCTTTTGTAGTGTGGATTGGGTTTGGATGTCTCTCTGCAGCTGCTGCTATTGCTGCTGCTGTCACCAGTATTTATTGTTCATTACTTTAGCACAGTTAAGGAGCGATAGTTGAAATAAACTCAAGAGCATAACATTTTGTAACAAATTATTTTGAATCCTGTCCCCCAAACAAAAGTTTCCGATTCGTATTTCAAAGGCTATATAGATGGAAGATCACACTGTGGATGAAAATAAAATCAAACTGGTGGGTATGTGGATCTGTAAATAGATTCTGGTGTTTGTTTTTCACAAGCAGTCTGGCTGACGAACCTTTCAGTAGCCTTGGCCTGACCACATGCAAAGATCTGTCTTCTGACATAGGTACTTATTTAAAAGCTTAACTCTGTACCCAGTAATTAAGGATGTTCTCAAACATGAATTATGAGTGAGACCATTATTTCAAAACAGGCAGGTCACAGAGGACCTCAGTCCTACAACAGAGCTTCAAACTGTCCTGCCCCTCCTAGCACCCCAAATTCTGAAATGGCCTTATGTGGGAAACTCATTTTCTACAGAAAAAGGTGTTAGTGGTATAGAAAATGTGAAAATGCTGAGCATCAGAAACCTACTTCAGCAGTTTACACAGTGTATCCAAATGACATGGGTAGAGGTTCTCTGAGGGGCACTTTGGTGGAAATAAAGGCTTTTTGATGACAGCAGTAGTCAGGTGTTACTGGGTCGTTTACCATCTTCATTCTGGTTCCAATCTCTGTTGACTTTTGTCTGGACTGGTTTGTACAGTACAAATTTCATTCAGGTCAGTAGACAAGGTGCTGGTGTGAAGGAGAGGGCCACGTGCATGCCTGCTTGTTAAATCCCTGAAAAGAGATGTCTCGGTTGAAAAAAGAAACACGTTGAGACCGAGAATCCCGGAGCATTTTATGCTGCTGCAGGCTAATGTCAGAAAGTAGGAGGGGGTAAGGATGGGCCATGCACCAGAACAGGGAGCTGCTGGGAGTGTGTGGACAGCAGTCAGCATAAAGAAGCACCGTGTAGAAGAGTTGAACAGAAGTTTACTGTGGTTTTGCTGCCCCAGAAGGTAAAGATTTGGTCTTCCCCCTTCCCTCAGCCAGCTGCCCCTTCCCTTTCTTTGCATCGAAAGCAGACACAGCAGTAAAATTCCTCACAGGCATTATTTCTTTGTGAGGGGTTACTGCTCACTGCCACACCTCCTATGGTGAGAAGTCTGGGATTTGCTTCCTGAAATGAGGTAATCATGTGAACCTCACAGGCAGAGATACATGTGGACAGCAGTTTAAGCTTAGCTATATGATGTGTGCTGTGGCCTGGAGGAGAGGCAGATCATTTAAAAACGAGAAAGATGAGAAAAAGAAATAAACCCCTCCTCCCAGACCTTGGTGCAGTTCCTGCCTCCTTTCCCAAAAGAATCCTCTTAAGTTTCCACAGAGTGCATTTGTGGTTGAGGGAAACACTTGTAATTTGTTGTTTTGCAGAAGGGTGGTTCCCTGTGCGCTTGGAAAGAGGCCTTTGCTGAAAACCAAACAACAAAAACTTTCCCTTTAGGAAGCCAAAGCCTGGTGTTTGAAAGTGTACAAGCATGTCCATTGTTTTTGGCATGGTCTTTGTGCAAGTGTCCAAGAACAAATTTTGCTCTGAAAGCAATGAAATATATATTGAAGAAGCAATAATACTATGCACACACATCTCGACATGCTGGAAAAGTCATCCCCATTGTATATGTTCAGGATCTGCTGGTGGATTCTGGGCAAGGGAAGGGCTGCATCTTGCATTTTTGACTTGCAGTGCTCTGGACAACCACTTAAACACTGGGGGGGAAAAAGTCTTAAGAAATGGTATTAAACGAGAAGCAAAACCTGTCTTCCATTTCTGAACATAACTAAATGCCATCATAGCATTTAGCTACGTTGGCAGTGCTAGAAATAAATTTAAGAACTTTCCACATTATTTTCCTTTAAGTTTCTGCCTTCCCAGACTTCTTCATGCAAAACGATGGCTCTTCTGTTTATCCCTTTTGGAACCTGGCCATGTGTAAGCTTCTGATGGAGCTCCTCAGGAGGAGGCTTGTAGGGAAGGCACCACTCCCCTTTTGTGAAATGGCAAGCCAGTTTTACCCCAGGGAGCCTTTGAGTAGCTCCTCTTCCAGCAGCCATGCTGGAAATACCACAGGTAAAGGCTACCATGAGAAACATCCACCACATTTTCCCTTTGTACCATCTTTGACTTACTTCTTTCAGATGTGAACAAAAGAGTTGGCAGAGAGTGCCTTCCCTTCTTGTAAATGAAATTTCAATACCCAAAGAAGTTGACACTGTCCCTCTCTATCTTATTCTGACACCTTGGAAGGCTTCAGCTTAACCCTGGTAGTTAAGCTGTAATTGTCTGAACTGAGCCAGGGGGAAGCTGTGGAAAAGTGACACACGTATCCTTTTTTTTTTCAAATGTCACTCATCCAATCGGCTTTTAACAAGAACACTCTCTGGGCCGTCTCTAGAAGGACCTGTCTGCTAAAGGGCATATATATCACAAAGTTCTTGATCACCTCCTCTTCCCAGACTCTTCAGTATTTGTTAAAGAGCATTGATGTGCTGCAAGTTTCCCTCGTTACAGTAATTCCTGTGTGTTGGACTAAAAGGTCCTCATGGGAGCTGAGAGACGGGTTGGGTGATCTCCATCACTGCTTCCTGTGATGCTGTCGTTCGTACACGACACTTCTCTAAACAGTGCCCTTAGAGAGCACTCCTGGCAGGAAAGCTCCGAAACGCTGGGATTATCCAAGGAGAGCCTTTCTAGCTCAAGGTACATCACGTAATAGAAAGCGTAGACAGCTTCACCAAAGCAGTGGTTTTGCAGTCTAAGCAGCTGGTGGCACCCAGGGGACTGTGGCTCGGCTCCCATCGTCTGCCAGTCAGGTCATGACTGGGCACGGCAACTTTTGGGGAACACGGCACGTTGCTCTGCAGAGCTGTCACTGTCCCAAAGAGCCGCCCCAGGAGAGTCCGCTGCTGAGCAGCCTTGTACCCTGGCACGTGCTCTGCAGCCGGACCAGAGCCTTGGTGCAGAAGGGCTCCACACCTTCCTCAGTTTCTCCACTCGTGAGAAATCTGCAGGATTCCTCCCTGCTGGGGGCGGGGAGGGCAGTGGTCTCCTGCTTCCTGCTGAACTTCGCTTCCTCCAGTGGATGCAGCTGGTGCTGGTGATGTAACACAGCAGCATCGCCCCCGAGCACCACACAGAACCTCAGCACTGCCCAGGGAGCAGCCACAAGCATCCCAGCCAGGGCCAGCCTCGGCCCCTTAAATCAGCCCCTTTAAAGGCAGCCCTTAAATCTTCCGGGGGCCACCGAGCTTTGCTCCAGCGCTGCGGAGGTGCCTGGTGCTGTGGAGCACTCAAATGACACCTGACAAAGGGGAAGCAGCCTGCTAAAGGGGGAACACAGAGCTGTCAGCTCCCAGCAGCCCTGACAGGTTCGTGGGGCTCTGCCACTCCATTTCACCCAGGTGGAAATACAGAGATGCTGGCACTGCCTGGGCCACAGTTTTTAGCCAAGAATCCTGTTGTCCTTCTCCTGCCTGCTCCTTAACCTGTGTTTTTAGTGACATTGCTCAAAGGAAGTGGGAGTCAAATAGGACGGAGAAATTTATTTTCTGTCTTGTGTTTTGAGGGATTTTTTGCCTCTTGGTTTGTTTAGGTGCATGCAGACAATAAATACAATTCTAGGGGGTTTTTGGAGGAAATGTTTTATGTGGTTTTGTAGCTAGAGTGTGCTGGCACTGTAGCTCCCTGGATCCCTCTGCTTTGCTGGGGTTGGCACGGTTTGGTGGAATCAGAGGAACTGTTCTGGCTGTAGGGTGGGGATACTGAGGCATCAGGCAGGGGAGTGATTTGTCCAAAATCTAGATTGTGAATTCATTCAGACTGCCAAACACCAGCCTTACAACTAGTCTTCTCCCACATAGGGTTAATAAAAACAAATCCTGCACGCTTCCTAAGGCTACATACCACTTACTTCTCCCCTCTCCACTACTTAATGACCTGTCTGAAGGCAAAGAAATTCATCTGTTCTCGTGAGACCAGACAGCTGTAGGCAGGGTGGCACCCCAGGCTTTTTGCCTGAAAGAAAACAGGTTGATCCAAATAAGGTTCTCAAATAAGTTCCTTTTTTCTGGTGTCAACAGCATGCAGGACCCTAAGGCCACAGTACTTCCTTGCATTGCTATTGACAGAACACTCTGTATCCGGAGGAGCTCTTCCAAAGAGGGACGGCTTGTTTACATTTACTCCTTTTTGATTTTGCTTCATAAACACACAGAGCTGCAGTGTCACTGAGGAAAGAGGTGTGCTCTGGCTGACTTGAATCACTTGGACTGCACAAAGCATTCCCAAAGCTGAGATGAAATGCAAACAGTCAGCTAGCCATCACTTGGGAGAAAATTATAAGATGGAGTAAGAAACCACTTATTAACAGAAAACAGGAGCTGGTTTTGCATCCTGCTTTTTCATTATCTCAGTAGAGAAAGGTCCTAGGCCATGTCCTGCCTTCACTGTGGTGAAGTGGAGGGGCCTGGTCCTTCAGTGTGCCGTGGAGCTTTGCTGAGTTAATACACTCCAGTGGCTACAAAAAGCCACATGAAGTACACAAGGGAGACACTGCATAACATCTCCCCACCAGTCATGGTTTGCTCACCCAGTACGGTGGCACTGTGGAACATCCACCAGGACGCCACCACTGAATTCATGACAGAGACCTTAGAGGGGTGTGAGTGGTTAATTTTTAATCATTTCAAGTTTTAGCATTAAATCAGTATTATCCTCAGTAAATTCTTCCCCTGAGTAATGTAATTCTCCAGTACTGAGGCACAGGGTGAGGCTGTGGCTGAGGTGCTTGCCCAGCTCTGGAGAGGCTGTTCAGGAGCCATGAGAGCATTGGGCAAAATGGCACTTAAAAACATAAAGGACAGAAAAGACAGGATTCTCTGTACATTCAGTTGTCCTGGAATTGGTGCCACCACCCATGTGTAGATTTTTTTAATGGAAAAGAAAGGCTGTGTTAGATGTGTGTTCTCTTTTATGATTTCTCTCTCTTGAAATGGATGTGACAATTTCAGAATTTCTGAGAGCTGCAGAGGAGATCTCTGTGTGCTCCTTCAGCACCAGTCCCCAGCTCTCCCTGCTCAGACTTCTCCCCCTCCCATCTACTCGGGAGCACAAGCTCGGCAATGGGAACGGGATGCATCAATCCAGTATTATCCCAGCAAGAGAAGAGCCTCCTCTATTGCTATTTTTGGCTCCGTGGGTGCAGCCTGCCTGCCACGAACTGGGTACAGTGAAGTGTTTAATTCAGCCTCCTGGCTCATTTGAAAGAAGGCTGTTGAGCGCTCCAACCACCAGAGCCCCACTTTTACAGCTGGCCATAAATTTCTGAGTGTGCAGTGATATCTTTAGCTCTGACTCCAGAGATTTCCTGTTGAGCTGTGAGATGCAATCCTGCAAGCACACTGAAGCTAAATATACCTCCTCAGGCTGACACGCAGCCAAACAAACAAGGGCAGTGTCAACACCAGCCTTTTCCAGTGCTGAACAGGTCGAGTTATTCTGCGGGAGGTGAGGCCTGGTTCAATTAATTAGGCAATTAAGTTAGTTTTGGTATTTAAATAATCTTTGGACCTCTCTGTGCTCATCTTGTTTGTATTCCCCCAGAAAAGGCCGTGTGACCTACGCTGCAGCACTGCACTCAGCCTTGGCTGCCGAGGCTGTGGTGGATGAAGGTTTTCATCCTTTGGCTGCAGGAAAACACTTGTACTAGTTTTCACTTGTACTAGTCAGCATAGCCACAGCCCTTAAGAAAGATGAGAAAATAAATGTTGAAGCAGGATAATAACAGTCAGAACCTGTACACGAGACACACAGCGCTGTCTTGTTTCACATACAACCACTAGTGCCAAACTGGTGCCACACACTCAGAGTGATCCTTCTGAGTACAAACTTGGGAATGGGAATACCTTTGCTTCTTGAATTTTTAGATGTGATATTATTATAATGGGGCTGTTAACAGTCAATTTCATGTAAGATACAGGATGTATTTTTAGGCCATAAGAAAATACTTTGAGGGGACAGGAAACAACTAATTAGTCCTTCAGGTTGTCCACCTTGATTTTGCCATTGTAAATCTTCTGTCATTTCCTCTTGTAAGCAGCTGTGTCCATGCCCAGCATGCACTGAAAATGCAGCAGCTTTCCTCATCTTCAGGCTGTTGATCTGTGTGAACGTGGAGCTGTTTTGTTTTCCAAAGGAAGGGTGCTTCCAGGTGAGCTTCAACTAAGGCTGTCACTGCACTTACAGTCACCATGCAGAGCTACAGGACAGAGGTTCCCGGTCTGCTGTGAGGAGGAACAGCAGGAAGACAGGAGCACTCAGGAGCTCCCTGTACCATTTCCCTCAGCAGCTTTTGAAGGCTTGTGCCTCTGCCTTGGCCCGTATCTGCTCATGTTAGTGGCCAGCCAACAGAGCTGGAGTTTGCTGCAGGATTGTCTCTGAAAAGTCGGGGAGAGGAAGAATGGGGTTTATTTATGGTTGTCCTTTTTCCCTGGGCATTGTCACTCTGCCATTTTCAGGTGGTGGTGTGTTTCTGTCTTTTAAGAGAGAAGTGTCTCATTGTAAGCAGTGAAAACATGCACTGCTACCTCAGCTCAGAGGAACAGATGAGTTTGGAAGAAAGCCAGCAAAGAAAACATGCCACTTACAGTTAAATAAAAGTAATAGTGCTAGTTGATGAATATAAGGCAACAATGCACATCACTAATGTGTTGTGCTTGTTAAGGAGCCGATGTGTTTGCAGCCATCGACAAACTGAATGCTGAAGTCTGATGACTCTGTTACAATTTGGAGTTGCCTGACAAAGTTAGACCTATGTCACCATGCTAGCTAAGAATCCTAAACCTTTTTATCCAGCTGAACTGCCTTACTAGGGCACACAGTTCCCCTGATAGCAGGACATGGAAGTGTGAGCACTGTGGTCAAGCTGCCAGAGATGTCCAGAGGTGGAAGCAGTACAGCATTTGAGTCTCCATGTCTGTGCCTGTGCTGTGGACTTCCTGCCTGGCCCCTGGGTTTCTCCCAGAGGAAATGCCCCAAATCACACCCTGGTCATGGGCCATCCCTCGCAGTGCCTAGGATGTCTTGGAGAAGAGGAGAACTGGAGTCAGCACAATAACTCACTGGGTGTGAGCTTGGCATTTTTCTAAAGGCAAACCCCCCACTGTACGTCATTCACAGCAATATGACTAAAGTCTTTCTGACTTTGTGCCTATCTGTGGCATCTTCAGCTGCTTGTTTCCCAGAACTTGTTGGTAGCTGGTCCCTTTTGGCGAAGCTCAGGAAGATGCCAGCACCTGGAGGGATGGTGATTTTGGTGGACTCCACAGCTCTCAGTTATGTGTGTCAGAGATATCTCAGTGTTACTTGTGTGTTTTCGTGCACAGTGTCTAGAAAATCAGGTTCGGGGTCATTTGCTTGAAATCCAGGGAAAATTCAACAAAATGTTTCCACCCAAAGGATACAGCTCATCATTTTCTGTGGGCTACTGTGGAGGTGCCTGAATGCTTTGGTTTTTGGACACTGAGAAGCAGACTTGAGTCTTCAGTGATTCACAAAAATTGTGACACTCCTAGTAGCCATGAATGCATCCTTTATTTGAAACATTATGAACACAGCTTACCAGCTGGAATATGGCACATGAATTTCATCTCACATGGTTTTTAGGGGAATATTTGATTACTGAGTTTGCTAACGAAGCAACAGTGTTGCTGAAAAGCGCCCCAGACCTGTTAAACCTGTCTGAAGTAAGAACTGTGATTCATTTAGGTGCTTCCTACTATGTTCCCAGCCTATTGCAGTGTTGTAGGTGGTTTTGGAGGAAAAGATTTTTAAGATGCTAATGACAGAGTTACAGCTACAACCTTAGGGGAGGGGGAGCTAAACAAAAGAAGGATTCATTAGAGAACAAAAGAAACACTGGAGGCTTTGAACCTGGGAGTCTCCCACACATTAACTAGGTGTACTGCCAATATGCTACAGATGTGCATTACATGAACACATAAGTAATGATATGTCTACAAAGGGCTGAATGCATATGTTTGATGTTTTGTAGTTAATTATATTTAAGCAGGTGGGAAGCTGCAAACTCCCCAGTCCCCCCATGTATCAGAAATAAGATATTAAGGGGTCCAAAGCTACCTTCTGCAGCTTTTATAGACTCACAGCTGACAGCCACGCCATGTGTGGGTAAATTGGAGCCCTGCTCTATCATTGGGAAGTACAGCCTGTGGTTTCACAGAGCCACCGTTTGCTTTTCTTTGTGAAGGGTTCAAGGTATCAGCTCTACAGACAAAGTCTTTTGAATACAAAGGATAAAATAACTAGAAAGAAGGAAGCAAACCACATCGCCCAGGGGCTCCCTATTTTCATGGCCCACCAGGTGAATAGTGGTGGCATCTCAGAGAGTGACCTGTGTTTGGGACAGGGCACACAGAGCTCCCAGCCAGCCCCTGCTTCCCCAGGTAGCACCTGATTCAGCCTGGAGAGCAGGAGGTGTGCATAACACCGCTCCCCAAGAAGAAGACTGTGCAGTCATAGTCAAAATAATTGGGCCTGCAGTTCAGGATTCAGTCACTGGGAAGGGGGTACTGTGCCTGTAACCTAGAGTGTGGCAGAAGGAACCCCAGGCAGAGTTACTTACATCAGAAAGATGTCCCACAGGAGTTTGCCCAACAGCCTGAGTCGTGCTTCACTGCAGAAAATAAAACAACATCTGGGTCCAGGATCCAGACCCCTCGTGAGCAGGATTGGGACTTACACTGGCTTAGCTGTAGCTTCTCTTATTCTGTTCGAGGAGAGCACAGCTGGATGTGGGTTTTGCTAGTGACTTCTACAACAGTGAGGCTGGACCCTTAGTAGGATGGGGCCAAAGGGATCTCAAGGGAAGCAAGAAAGGGGATGGGATTCTCCCAGCTGCAGAAAGATCAGGATTAGAATGGAAGTACATTGTAGACACTTTTTCATCTGGAGAGATGCAACTGAAATACCCCATTAACATCAAGTTCTTCACAATTATTTAGCTTTAGATGCATCTGTATAGTTTTTCTTGTGCTGTTCAATTTTTTGGTATTGCACATTGGTTTCTCATGGAGCATTTGAATATAAAAGCTATCGAGGCTGGTTCGGAGGATCTTTAATTGTAGGCTGTTCCCTTTTTCCCATTATGAAAAAACTGTAGTAAGGAAGTGTGAATGCTCAGCTAGAGGAGGTCACTGATAATCTATGCACCTGCCAATCCCATTAGCTCCTTTGGATTTTGCACTGTAGGGGCCTAAAGGAAATGTTGCCTAAAAATAGCCATCTAACTTAGGAAAAGGAGTGAGCCAAACCTTCCTTCAGCTGAGCTGCAGCTGCCCGAGCATTCTGAGCAGCAGTAATAGAAAGCTGCAGTGTGGATGCTCTTTCCTTTTCACAGGAGACTTGACTTTACAAGGGATGAAGAATGATGGATGGGAGGTCTGCTCTGTTTTCAGTTAAATAACTTCTAATACCACCTAAGAGGGAGCAGAGAGATTCTGTCATCCCATCAGCATTTTAGATTCATGCAGAGCACAGCCTTGGTTTGGTGGCTGGGATTTTCAGTCACCAGTGCTCTGCCACTTACTGTTATTTTTTCAGATCCACATGCAGCTTTGCATTGGCACTCTGAGACAAGGTCAAATTCAGGGTGATGGCAGGGCTAACACGTATATTAATGAGGGGCATCATTCTTTGCAAACAGTGGTGGGTTTTTTTTTAATTAATAACTTCAACAGGACTTTCTTGAGGCTTGCATTTTTCTATTCCACATCCTTTTTAAGTTATTGAGATAATGAAATTATAAAGATGAAAGTGGGGGCAGGGGGAGCCCGACTTAAAGCCTGCAAAATAATTGCTGCATTTTTTTCAAAAAAAAAAGCCTGCACTCTTCATTCACATTAGTGGTAGCTCAAACAAGGCACCACAGTTGAGTGGCAACTGCTCCAATTAGCAGTGCTACTGTTGGTTTGTGAATTGCATGTGAAATGTAGAATTTGTCCAGAAGTGCTAATGCAAATTGCTCAACAAAAATGTGCCCTCTGTGTCAAGTCTTTTCACTTGTTCTGACACCCTGATGTCTTCCCAAATTTCTCTGATCGGCAGATCCCTCTCTCAGTTGACAGCTACCAGAGCTCATAAAGAAATGGAAATATTTCTTGTTGCCATTAGCTGTGTCTCTGCAAAGAAGGCTACAAGCTGCTGCTGGCACCAGTTACTCACCATACATCGTAATCCTGACTTTTATTTATAGGGTGTTGTACTTCACATTTCTAGAATTAAATGCTAAAAGCCCAGTAAATGCCTAAGATTTTACCTGCACAGAAGTTTCAAGGCCTGGTTATCTGCCACAACAGTAATTTGGTCACTTTGCATGTGTTCAGCATCCTCTGTTATTGCATACGGTGATAACCTTTGTGCTGTACTGTCTGGGGCTGAGTTACAATCGCCGTGGGAACCATAACTTAGCATTTCCTGACTTTTTCAGCGTATCTCAACCTTATATTACGTCCTTTAAAAGAAGAAAAAGTGGAGCAAGGGCACAGTGAAATGGTGGTGGTTTCGCACTTACAGAATCTAAAACAGCATATTTAGCTGAATGCAAATTGAAGTTGTGTTTGTAAGTGCTGCAACTATGGTGGGTGGCCCCTCTGAGCCATAGTCCCAGTTTAGGAGTCTCATTGTGCTGGGCTCCCTGCAGATGCAGGATGTAAATATGTTTCCTTCCCTGCCAGTGCTTCCAACCTCAGTGTAAGACACAGGGGAGACAAACACACCAGGGAGTACAAGGAAAGAGGAGACTGCTGGACATCATGGAGGCAGAAACTTCAAACTTCTACAGATGTCACTATACTGGGGGCAGAGTTTAGGGGCACATTTGTGTGATTTGAAGGATCTCCTCCCAGGAATGATATCCAGCAGGGAGGAAAGTGTGAAGGCACTTCTGACTAGAATGTAAGATGTGGAAAAGAGTGGGCTGTGATGGGGTGATGGGAAGTCTCAGCAGTGAGAGAGAGATGATGCATGAGGTGACATATGCTGCAGCTGAATTTGAGAGCAAGGGAGGGTGTGGAAATCCAGAGGAAGGGGAATCCAAGGGAGAGGTGCAAAAAGAGAGATGGCAGAGGCAAGATGACAGGCAAAGAAAATGACCTGGACAGCAGCACTCAGGCTGTCTACAAGCAGAGTAAGATTGCAGCCATCAGGGTGTGAGGCGACGAGAGCCTGGCTGTGGGACTGCACAGAGTGTGGGGGCAGAGATAGCAGCCAGGTTATGGGCTGAGTGACAGCCAGGAGATGGTGTTGCCCACAGGGACTGAAGAAACTGGGAAGAGAGGAGACCTAGGGAGCGTGATGAGAGCCTACTTTGAGCTTGAGCTGACAGATATCCACCAGATGATCCCAGAGGCAGGGCATGAATTTAGTTGGAACAGACTAGGCACAGAGAGGTAGGTCGGTGAGTCACTGGTGCAGAGAAGGTCCTTCAGAGTGTTCAGAGGGTGAGCTTGCTCTGAGATATGAGAGGGAAAGGACGTGAGGGACGGGGATGGGACGCAGAGCCACAGAAGGGCAGCAGGTGGGAGGGAGGGTGAGTGGTGACAACCTACACCAAGTAACACTGAGCGAGCAAGCGAAGGTGTTGGAGTCAAGCAGGAGCACTGAGAAAGGAGGACCAGCTTCCACAAGGAACTGACAGGCCATGACAGCGAGCCTGGCATTGTAGTGCAGAGCTGCAGCCAGACAAAGGATATTAGAGACTCTGCGATCCTGGGTCTGTGGCAGGCGAGAAGTGAAAGCCTGTTTGGAAAAGAGTCTGTGTTGGAGACTAAATTCAGTCTGAATCATATAAATCATTGGCAGCACATGCAATAAGCTTAGAGATGACAGTGAGAAGAAAGAGAGAGAGGGTGAGAGCTGGAGAATTACTAGGAGTCAAGGGTTGTTTGGATTTTATTTTATTTTTTAAAAGCATGAAGATAAATCATGCTTGTGCTGCGAGGGGAAGAAGCAAGAGACGAGTGAGATGTAACGAAGGTGAAAGGAGATGGGGGCAATAGAGATGAGCAGAGAGGACACAGTGAGGCTGCCAGGACAAGCAGAAGGGCTGGGGCACCACTGATGAGGCCACTGACTCTGTGGCCAGGAGCAGAGAGCCGGGTAGGATGTGAAGGAAAGCAAGCAGGGGTAGAAGAAGGTCATGTCTTGCTTTAAGTCTCTCATGGGAGAGATCAACACAATCCTGTGCAAAGGCCTGTCTCCAGCAAAGGCAGAAGAAGGCAGGGTTTGAGAAGTGAGCTGCAAAAAGGCAGCTGGGATTGCAGCTGGGAGGGCTAGTTAAGCTGGCAAACATGAGTATGCATTAGGAAGACGGCAGGAGGGGAGGAGGCAAAAAAGCATTCATGGTGTGGAGGAAGTAATTAAAAAGAAAGAGGATGTTTAAAGCTTAAGAGTTAAGTAAGTGTCTCAAAAGAGGTATCAAGGCTACCCAGAAAACCTCAGATGGCATCAGTAAGGATTTGATCAGCAAAGCAAGCTAGACCTTAGAGACCTGGAAGTCTAGGGATAAAGTCAGTTCTGCCAAAAGCTGAATTGAGTTAGGCCTTGCAAAAGAAATTAATTCAATTGTGGGGTTTTCCTTAGTCACATAAATAAAGGGGGAGCCATACAGCAAGGGGCATGTTGAGGCTGAAGACCTTAAAGACAAGCTAGGCATAGCCCAGATCAGAATACCTTGTCTCATTTATCAGTAGGACTAAGATGATTGAGTGTCAAAGTCAAGGCCAGGTGGCTAATGGGAACACAAAGAACCCATCCAACGTGGAAGAAAAATCAGAAGAGTTTCAAGTGCTGAACTCCGTGATCTGGGTTCCTTGGATTCAAGGATGTTAAAAGAACTAGCTGATGAAATCATATGCCTGTTGTGCCATCCCAACCAACTCAGTTTATCAGCAGCTAGTTATATGAAACCACAGCAAAGATAACACGGCCTTGCTAGGCAGCTGCAGTGGAGGATCACTTCCCTTGGCCCTGCCTTATGGAAATATTTGGCTCTTGGTTTGAGGTGGAAATCCCACCTACAGAGAGGCTGCACAGACAAGCACCTGCAAACAAAGGCAAAGGAGTTATTGCAGCTCTTTGAAGTCGCTGTCAGACAGAGGAAGATCATGGAATTTACACATTTGACCATTCCTGTAAGCAGCAATGCTTTTATCAGCCACAGTTATCATCTGCTGGATCCCACTGGAAAATGGAGATACTGCATATACACTCTCCCTCTGTGTCTCATAGGATCCTTCTGGTGTGTGATGTTCCTCTCATGGGGGCACGGTGTGAATGAGTGAGAGGAGAGAAGTGCTACAGGAGCTTTCGTGTGCAGCTGTGCCAGGAAATACTGGTAAAGACAAGGCAGCTTTGCTGTGACCACCAGGGACGTGGCACTCCCTGACCCCTCACCGCATTTCTGCCAGGCCACAGGCCAGCCACAGGGTCAGGGACAGTGCAGGGGAGGTCCCTGGAGCCATGCAGAAAGAGGGCTGTGAGAGCCCAGAACCTTTGCTGTGAATTTTTCCTGTGTTTTTTTGTTGGTTTTTTTTTTTTGCCTTGGCAAAAGCAACGCCATGGGGGCGATTGCAGCCTCTTCCCAATTTTTGAGGTAAGGTGCCTTCTGCATATGGGAAGGAGAGCATATGGCCCACTGTGTTTATTTCTCAGCCAGGATTCTTCCAGTCTTGGCAAATTACATGCTGCTTGCTGAGGAGCAACACAAGT
Organism: Calyptomena viridis; assembly: GCA_013390005.1. Taxonomy (NCBI): domain Eukaryota; kingdom Metazoa; phylum Chordata; class Aves; order Passeriformes; family Eurylaimidae; genus Calyptomena; species Calyptomena viridis. Next base: position 104,703 of record WEIV01023503.1, read on the forward strand.
GCCAAGTTGGAATTTCTGAAAATGAGGGAGATTTCATTTATCACAGCACAAAGAAAAGGATGTGGAAAATGCCCTTAAGTGTGAAAAAAAAAAACCTTTTGTTTGTGCTCAAACAAAACAACCAAGGGGAAATTTAACAAAATTTCACCCAGAGTAAAAAAAAAATCTCTGCAGTCATCCACAGACTTCAGGCAGCTTCTGCCTGGTGTGAGCTAAAGCCAGGTTCTGCGAAATACCTCAACAACCAGCAAACTCCATGGGGTACAAGGTGATAATGTGGTACAGGCTCAGGCCATTAGAAGGAAAGGGCCTGCCTGGTAATGGTGAGCGTTAGCTGCTAGAGAGCTCCATTAGAGCATCTTTTTCTTATACTTTTGCTTTTCCCAAGCCCCATGTTTTTCCCTGTGTGTGCTTAGAAGCTTTTCTTTCTCTTATAGCATTTATTTTTATTGTGTCATTTTCCCTCTGTTCCCTCTTTTCATTGGCCCTGTGCGACTGTTTGTTTAAACCATTTGCCTGCTTTCATCTTCCATTTTTCTTCTCTCCCTCTTCCCGGGGGCTCTCTAGCCGTGATTATCCTTACACTTCACATTAGCTTTCCTCCCTCCTGCTCCAGGATGGGCTTGAAGGGGGCATTGATAAAAGCTGAAACCTTCAGCAGGAGAATTTCTACCAGGCACTGGCTTCAGGGTCCAGTGGCCTCCATGAGCTGAGCTCTCACTCCACTTTGCTGCAGGGCCAGCTCCCAAAGCCCCAGGAAATTTGCCAGGACACAGTCAAGCTGGCACTGAGAGGGCAAATCACAGGTCCTCTGGAGTGGCTGACTTGTACCTTTGAAAGCTCTCAGCTATGGTAGAAGGCAGCAGGGATGTGGTATGGAAAAGCTCTGACGTGGGCTGGTTTTTCAACTCCCTCCTCCTTGCTTTCAGTGGTAGGGCATGCTGTGGAATGCCATGATGGCACAGCTTCACACAGCAGTCTTTGAGGGGAGTAATTACAGCCTTCCTAATATGCCTAAAATATAAAGTTGGGTGCTTCAGTGTTTCTTCAAGTCCTCAGCCTCCTTCCTTCCCTGCCACCAGCCCCGGCTGGGGTCAGTGTCACGGCTGAAGGCCGGTGTGGGAGAGCGTGGCTGCAGAGGTGGTGCCAAGAGGCCAGGCAGGGGCTGGCTTTGCCACCCATCTGCCCCTCAGACCTCCTGCCCCGAAACACAAGTGCCAGGCGGCTGTTCCGTACTCCTGCAGGAGGGGAGCTGCTCGTGGGAGTAACCTCTGAGTAACCGATGCGCTGTAAAACCACGCCTGGGTTTGCCTCACAGAGGCTTGTCTGTGCAGCCATTCCCTCTGCAGGTCAAATTAATGGCCCAATTAACCCCATCCTGCAAGAAAATGATGAGAAACACTGCTTTATTTTCACTGGTGCGTGAACACTGGTGCAAAGGGTTTGGGAGCAGGTGAGAGTGCAGAGCAGGAGCATTCAGTGCTGTTGCTGGGACTGGGTGGGAGCACCAGAAGCTGCTCACAGACCTGAGAGTCACGGGGCCTCTATGCCCACTTGGGTCTCAGCTCCTCTAGGCTGGCTGGTAGCCCAGTCACTAGTCCCTGCCATACACAGCATGGATGGGGAACATCTGTGGGGCCTTGCCGAGGAGCATGAGGTTCACATCCCATGGGTGACAGAGCAGGTACTGGGTGATAACCACAGCCTTGCAAGAGGCTCTGCTTGAGCCAGGACTTGTAACTCGTTAAAGCAAATGAGAATAGGCCATCTTCATTTTATACTTCACAAATATTTTTATATTTGTATACTTATTTCTCTCCCCCCTCTTTTTTTTTTTTAAGATATAGATGTAAAGAGGATATTTTGGCTTGAATTTGGGCTGATCCACTTTTGTTTTCACCTAAAAATAATAAGACCAATAAAAATTGCAATAACAAAAAAACTAGTTATTTGAGAAATGGACACTTCTCCCTCAGTGCACAAACCCAACCATTATATCGTTATGCTCCATACCACGGACCCAGCTGATGAAACTGAGGATAAACAAAACTGAAAAGCAGGAGTGATTTCCCCTGCAAAGGCTTCTTTCTTGGGGGAAGGGAGAAAACGCCAGCGCTGTTATTTGTAACAGAGGAAATGAGCCTGGTTTAATTAGGCTGGTTGAAGTTCAATGTTGAAACGCTGGGTTCCGAATCCCGTCGGCAGTGCCCAGGGTTTGTGGAGTTAAACCCCTGTGCTGGAGCAGAAGTGGGTGCATGGGGAGTAAAACAACAGCCCCTGCTGCCTCACAGGCTTTGAGATGAACTTCTGCCAGTCTTCAGCTCTTAAACGGTTTTAGAAAAATGGTTTAGAGCCATTCGTTACCTACTTCATCACCAAAAATGAAGACATTAGGAAATTTCTGGAAGGAAACAAAAATACACAGGAGTAACAGTCTGACAAATCCTGTTTGTTCTGTGGACAGAATAAACTGTATCGAAAACACAGGGAGGGGAGAGGCAGGCGAAGGGAGGTGAAAGGAGAACAAATTGGCTGCACGCAGAGGTCTGGTGTCAAACATCAGAGGGATCTTGTTTGCTCAGATACTGTATGAAAGACCATGGCAACCAGGGCCCGGGGAGAGAGGAGAGGTTCGCAGCCCCTCCCTGAGGCGGAATGACGGAGGAAATAGGTGAAGCAATCGGCTCTGCAAAGCCTGCTGCCGGAGCTGGAGATGTGAACCAGCATATTCCGCTCCTTCGTCCTCTATGCTGGTAAAAAACAAACAAAACCACAAAAAAACCCCCACCAAAACAAAAAAACAGCCCAAACCATAAGTCTGAAATGAATGGATTTGTAATTCCCTTAGTCTGTCAGATGGTACCATTCTGGAAAAGGTGGCTTTGCTGTGGGCAGTCTGATTTACAGAGAGGATTAAGATCTCTGACAGACACAGTAAGTAACAACAGTACAAGGAATTTAATAGAAATATTTCTGGGGGAGTATAGGAACGTACTTTTGGGCTGCCCTGAAAACACTGGGTACAGATGTTTTACTGTGACATAGTGTATGGAAATGGAGTAATATTTTTGACTCCACTGATCAGCTGGAGACCCTGACTTCTTAACATAAAGACATACACACAGAGCCACACATGCAGTGCCTCAGAGCAGTAGTGCCTGTCTGCCTGGCAGCAGTGTGGTGCAAGCAGGAAAGTGGCCTCTGCTGCAGCTCAGAGCTGTGCAGAGGTGAGGGCAGACAGTGCTGCTCTCTCTTGTGTGTCACAGGCTGTTCCATTGCACCACTGTGTTGTGTTTGTCCAGAAAAGCTGTTGTCCTTGAAGACACCGAAATGTGGGCATCTGCCATTTCTGGTGCATGATGGAATCATAGTGTAAAAATGCAGTTCTTCTTTCTGATTTGAATCTCTCTTCAACTTCCAGCCCTTCTATCTGGTTTTGCCTTCTTCATTGTATAAAAGAGCTCTTTAAGGGATTTCTTCCCTCGTGAAGGTATTTTTATATACCATGGTCAAAGCTTCTCTCAGTTCTCTTTGTGGTGAGCTAAATGGATTGAGCTCTTTAAGTCACTCACTAGCAGACCCTTTCTGCCTCACATCATTTTTGTGTCTTCTTTTCTGCTCTGACTCTAAAATGTAGATGTCTGATTGTATACATTTTTCTAGTATCATTCTTCTAATGAAGTATGCAGGATAAGCCACCTCCTGGCTCCTATTTGCTCTTCTGCTCTTTGTATGTTCAAGGATCCCATTAATTCACACACCACAGAATGATACAGGGAATTATGTCTGTTTGTCTGTTTCACACATTTAAACCTCGTTTTCCAGTCTGTGTTTCTCTCAGCCTTTTTGGAAATGCTTTGTTCCCGGATGTGGAATACCCATACTCAGTTGATCTCTGCCAGTAGTTGCCTGGAACAGCCCCCTTTTCCCTGGGGTGCCCCTTTGCCCCCCTGGCCTTCAGCAGGGGCAGAGCCAGATCCAGGGGCCCCAGTCGTGAGGCACAGAGGGCCAGTGAGCAGGCTGGGCTGTCCCTGCCTGTGTGTACCCACTCCCAGCTGCCCAGCCCCACCTCTCAGAGCATCAGCTGGTGGTCGTTCTGCTTGTTCTGAAAGAAAATTGTGTGATTGCTTTTAGCTGTAGTTGGGAGATGGAATGACATGCGGAAGGAATAAATTGCTGCATGGTAAGGAAGAGGCATGTAAGATTGGAGACAAAGAGGAAAAGATCTTTTCCACTCCCCTTTGTTCTCTATTTAAAGTCATTTGTGTTTACTCTTCATAACTGTACATACATGCACATCTATCACTCTGAACTCCTGCAGAGTATCCTGTCACTCCTGTAGAGCCCTGGAAATACACTGGGAGGGCATGGGATTTATCCTCCTGTCGCTTAACCAGCGAATGGATTACCCACAGGAGCAACTGCCACGTAAGTGTTAAGTAAGCAGCCGGATCCCCACAAAAGTTCATTTTCCTGGGTGCTCTGGTGTTATGCTGACCCTTTGGAGTTCGTGGCTCTTTTTTGGCTCTGCGAACAGCAGCTTGGCTCTTTCAATACCCGATTTTGCTCCCGGGGACGAGCACTTCATTCTGTTCCTGGGCCGCCTTAAAAGTGGGCGGCTGAGGCTGCAGGGGCAGGAGGGTCACTCGGGCCAGCCCGTGTGTTTGAGCCCGCCCTGTGGCACAGCTGAGGGGCCTCGGCACCGCCTCCACTCGGTGTGAGCAGCCTCTCGCTCGCCCCTCGATGCGGACCCGGCGGCGGAGCTGCAGCATCGCCCCTCCCGACTGGAGCGCCTGCAGCCGGAGCCCTGTTCCCCTGTTCCCCGCAGACAGCTGTGGGCACCCCGCCAGTAGTTCACAGCGGCTTTGCGGGGTGCCAAGAGAGCCAGAGTGAAAAATCACAAGTCACACATGTACCATCTTCCCAGATGTCACAGGCTGGTGGGAGACAGCCTGAGAATACAGCCTGCGTTTCCCGTCGCGGGACATCTTGTCACTCTCTTAGGGGACTGCCTGCCTGCGGCCCCACGGGGCACACAGGGCCCCGGGGGGAGGGAGCTGCGCTGTCCCCTCGCTGCTGCAGGTCCCCTCGAGTCCCGGGGCGAGTCAGAGAGTGGCCGTGAGCCGCTGGGGACCAGCGCAGGCAGCTGCAGGGGTGATGCACAGCCAGAGGCTGCTGGGTAGCTGGGGTGCTCGAGGGTCTGGAGAGGGAAGGAAGAGGCAGCAGTGCCAGTCGGTGGAGAAAGGAAAATGCAGAGGCTGGACAGAGGGTGTAGGAAGGGGAAAGGAACGGCAGGGAATGAGGAGGAAGAGCAGGAAGTCTTGGGGCCGGAAGGCTCGGGGCGCAGTGGGAGGACGAGGGAGCTGGCAGGCAGAGCAGGAGCAAAGAGCGTTGTCAGTGAGGCTTCAAGTCAGTTGGGCTTGAAGCTCTGTAGGTGCTGCACTTTGCCCGAATTGCTTGACTCAGTGCTCAGCTCCCGCAGTGAGGCTGCACCTGGGCCTGGAGCAGCCGTGTAGGTCACCAGTTCCCCTCCACAGAGCCCACTGTTTCATCTCCATACACTCCTCTCCGAGGTGAACAGCAGCAGTGCCAGGCTGCAGAGATAAAGCTTGGGAAAAAGCTCTGCTCCGAGGTGCTAGGGAGCATCTTCCTGCCTGCAGAGACCTTTTGCCTGGGCTGTGCTCTTGTTTTCAAGACACAGAACCCGGGGATGTTCCCGGTGATGTCAGTAGGCCTTTCATCATCAGCTGGGAAGAGCTTTTGCCAAAAAAAAAAAGGAAAGGATAAGAAATAATCCATGTAAGAGGGTGATCTAGATGAATGCCTGGCTTTAAACCTGTTATTAAAAGCAGAAACAGGCAGTTTTCATGGTGAGTAGGTAAACTTGTGTACCCCAAAATGACTAAACACACAACACTGGAAGTAACACCTTTGTGCTAATCTTTGTATTTCCTTCAGCTGCTGCACAGTGCACAAGGCTCACATCAGCTGGTGGGGCTCCTTTCAAAGCTTTCTTCCCTTTTAAACTCCGGAATCAATTTATAACATAATCCAATAGAGAGTGGAGTGCTTTCTGCAGTGGTGCTGCGGGGTGAGTGTGTCCCTCAGCTGTACCCCTGCGTGCATTAAGAGCCAGGACAATAGTTCTGTAAGATTTTTTTGAAGGCAATTCAGTGAGCGCTTGGGCTGCAGCCCCAAAGGCAGCTGTGCACTCAGGCTCTTAGAGGATGTTCCAAGGGATGTCCCTTCACAACATGCCCTTTGGCTCCCAGGTTTTTTCCCCCTCTTTCTTTTTTTTTTTTTCCCCTCATAGTGGCTGCAGCAAAGGCTCCATTATTTGGCAGCCTGGCATTGCTTTTGTCTATAAATGGAAGTGGTTGGCCCATCTCCCAGTATAACACAAGATAGTCCTGTGTATCAGTTATGCAATCAGTAGCTTGATGACTTCATCAGAAGATGGGGGAGGGCCGGGGGGTGGTAGGAAAAAGCCTTTGCTGTCAACTCTGCTGGAGACAGCTGATGTCTGTGTGTGTCCCCCCAAAGCAAAGCAAGCAGGAGCTCAGCGACAGGGGTGGCTGAAAGGGCTAAGTGCAGGAGGAGCTTAGGGATCCTTAGCAGCTGTGATTCCCTGACCCAGCTTGGAGGAGCCCCGGCAGCTGCTGCAGCCTTAGGATGCTGCAGGGACCGCATTGATCAGGTTGTGAAGTGCAAAGTGTAGCGTGAGATGGGACTGGAGAAGTGGAAAGAGGAGCAGGGATGGAACTTTCAAACCAGGGCAGATGTTAAAAAGGGAAAGAACCTAAATATTAGAGAGCTGCCTTTCAGCACAGAGCCCTTCAGGGAATATCTGTGCAAAGTAGAGATGTGGACAAATTGTGTTTTGTTATTTTCTCAGAAGGGTCCTTGAAAACCCGACCTTCATGCAGAAAGGCTGATCCTAATTTCCCGAGCTACATTCAAGCATTGATTTAACCCTTTCACTGGCTGGGTCGGGGTAGGTGCTGCAAGATCACCTTTCTGTACGTTCCAAATCACACAATAATTGACGCAACTCAAACCCGCCAGTGAAGCGGGTGAATCTAAACCTCACCGTGGCAGGCCTTGCACAAAGGATGCTAAAGTGATACAGGTCCCTTCCGTCAAGCTGGTGTGTCTTAAACGAGCACCCACCTCTATTCGTCAGCTAAAGGGTTTCTAAGGGCTCTGAACACCCAGATAGGGACTGAGGAACGNGGCGGGCACGGGTGGGCACGGGTGGGCATGGGGGATCCCGGGGGATCCCGGCCCTCAGCCGGGACCGCGTGGGGATTTTCCCCCGCCGTCCCGGCGCTAAAAGACAACTGGATTAGGAGCACGAAGAGAAGGCGGGATGGGTGCAGGGGGAAGGCGCCCGTCCCACCAGCCACGCGCGTTGGTCCAGAGGTGCGGGATGGAAACCTCGAATAGACACATACTGTAGTTAAATCCTGAGGTTCTGCAGCAATATAAGGAGAGTAAATGCTGCCAGCTTCCACTATTCATTGTGTGTGCCTAACATCTTGGCCCCACAATCCAGAGGACTGTTTTAAATTGTTGCCACAAGGATGAGGGAAATGGAAAAGAAGAGAAAATGTTCTTGTCTCCATAAGAAGGGAGGAAAAAAATTAGAAAAACGTGACTTGGAAGTTACGTATCCTGCATGAAAAAACCCTAGCACACAACTTCATTATTTCAATTATTAATGAATTATAAAGTGCTCCTGTTTTACCTGAGGGGCTTTAAACTCCAGGAGAAAAGATGAACCTACTCCCTGTGGAACTTGTTCACAAGCCATGAGCAACTTTCCAAGGACTCGCTTGCTTGAAGCTCCAGACTTCACCCACAAAGTCAGTGCTTCCTTGGCTCGGTGAGCTGTCATTTCTCTTGCCTGTGGAGCACCCCAAGTAACGAGGCCTTCTCTCTCTCTCTTTGCACAGGAGCACCAGGTGGGATTGTCACGGACCACGGGGCCTCTGCAGCCTTCTGTACCCCCCGGCTCCAGCAGCGTGGTCACGGGCACGAGCTCTGGGGGTCCCTTCCTAGGGAACCAGCCACAGGCTGCCATCATGAAGCAGATGCTGATAGAGCAGAGGGCCCAGCTCCACGTAATAGAGCAGCAGAAACAGCAGTTCCTCAGAGAGCAAAGGCAGCAGCAGCAGCAGATCCTAGTGGAGCAGGTACAGTATCTGTCCCAAGATGTGCACACTGCTGTGAGAGCATGAGTGCTACAGACACCACCAGCCCTTCCTTCTGGACTTGGTGATTCTCTCTCTGTGGCTCTTATCATGGTATTTCAGCAATGGTTGTCAAAGGAGAGGCATCTGTCTCAGTCCTGCCATTAGCTCGGCAAATATTACCCATGTTCCCAGGGGTGGGCTTGACAGTCACATGGGATTTTAGACACTGGAAAAGTTAGCTCTTAACCCGGCATCTCGTGATGAGTTTACTCCAGCAGAAGCAGACTCAGCTACAGTTACAGTCTCAGGTTCTCTCCCTTCTCTCCGAGTATGGTCTTGCACTACAAAATCTTGTACAGCCACACAGTGACCTGGGGCAAAGAATGGATGTGGGTTTACAGTAACCTTAGCAAAGAAAAAATATTTACCAGATCAATTCCTTAATCTGGTTTATTGCACGCCAGTATGAGCAATTAGGTTAGCACAAGGGAGAGACAGCAGCAAGGGGGGAGCCAGAGACTGAAGTGGGAGGACATTAAAACCACCTCTCCCAGTGGCAATGTGAAAGACCTGCACTGGAGCCTATCACTTGGCTTTCCTGAGCTCTTGAGCTTTGCAATGGGGATGTTTAATTACCCTGCCTGAATGGTGGTGCATGCTTAATTCAGCTGTAGTTTTAAAGCAGCCTGGGAGAAAGTAAGTGGAAAGTCACACTGGTGAGTTCCTATAATATCATACCCAAATTTAAAGTTCCAGACTCCTAATGTTACCTAGATAATGTTCTGATAGGTCACCAGTTGCTTCAAGCTTGGCTTCTCCTCTCTTGCTGGGGAAACATTAAGACCTGGGATCTGCTTTCATTCACGTTAGAATTTGTGTGTGCTGTGTAACCACAGAAATACTGATCGCCTTTGCCTCTTCTCTTGTTGCTCCTGAGAAACAGAAAAATTTGCTCTCTTAACAGGAAAGATGCTGCTAGAAATATTTAGGATAAAGATGCATGATTGATTCAAGGGTGAACAAGTGCACAAGAGTGAGAATGCAGTAATGCATCATGGTTTGGGCCAATTCACGTGCATAAAGCTGAGAGCCAGTCACTTGGCTGTTGAAGGCAAGCCTAAAAGTGTAAAAAAGCTACAGGGCTGAGGCTGTGAAGTGTGCTGGCAGAGATGAAAAGTGGTGAAGTCACAGTCCTCAGGCACCTAGCTTTTGAGTGGTGTGTGCCTAACAAGATTTCCTTTTTCTTTTTGGTTTGTAACACAAGAACGCAAGGATTAGTATTTCCTTCTTTCCCATTTTTGCCATTCTCTTACCTTTGTTACACATCCTTAGTTTTGGACACAGTATTTGTACAGCTGCAGATGATGCTCCAAGACATGTCCTTTTAATAAGTGCTTAGTTGAGCATACCCTAGCATCTGAAAGCTGTGGTAAACACTCTCTGCTTTTATAATCAGCCCTTGATTCTGTTTTACAGTACTCATGAATATTCATAGAACACAAGCACGGAGGAGCGATGTGGCTCAAGGGAGGCATGCATTTGGCAGTCACCCCCTCCCCAGATATCACTCACTGAGGCACAGGAGGAAATGTGCTTTAGTAGCCGTTTCTGGTTTGGCTCAGGAATGGTCCTAAGCTGCAGTGCTTGGGTCAGGCTGCAGTACTTCTTGTAGCTGACTGTTTTGAGGGCAGAGGTGGAGGAAAGGCTTGTAGCAGGAGCACAGACCTGTGGACCTTGGCAGGGCTGAGGGAAGGAAAGTGTGTGTGTGGCTGCAGTTGCCCTTAGACCTAGGTGAGCAAAGTTAGTTCATATCCCTGCCTCTCCTTTCTGCCTTACAACAGTTAAGTTCCTGCTGTGGAGGTCAGGATGAAGTGGCTGTAAGGAGGGAGAGAGGATGTTTAGCCTCAGTGCTTGTTCCTCTTTGAACCAAAAGGAGTCCGTGTGCCGAGCAGCCCAAGTGCTCTCAGGAGGACTCTTCAGATGGCTCTGCTTGTCTCTCCAGAGCAGCTCGCCACACAAGAGCCACTGCAGTTCTGCTGCAGTACTTTTGCCACGTTCTCAGCTCAGTACTTAATTAATCATCTCTGTTTCTTGTGCTTTCTTTGCCTCCCCCATTTCCAGCAGTTGCAGCAGCAGTCACATTTGCCTCGGCAGCACCTGCAGCAGCAGCGAGGCCCATATCCAGTGCAACAGGTCAACCAGTTCCAAGGTAAAAGTCAAATTATTTTTCCTATCTTGGAGACAATATATGCCCCTGTAGCAGGAGTGTGAAAGCTTAAACCAGGGTTTAAGCAGTGTGCCAGAAGAGGAAGACAGGCTGTTGCACACACCACCAAAGGGGAATGCCCAGGTTTGTGTATTCAGTTAAGTTTATCATTACCATTCTGCTCCCTTCAGTGAAGGCTGCTTTTTTTTTTATTTGATATTTGTTTTGCCTCTTTGACATCTGGACACCAAGGATTCATTCATGGATTTGTCTTGTTTGCCTCCAGTCTTACAGTGCTTTCCTTTTTCAGCTAGCCTTTCTCACTGTATCTTGGTTTTACCCCTCTTCATTCCCCACTTTATCTAATTTGATGAGCAGAGAATTTCAGAGGGGCCATCCTTATCTGGAGAAGTGACTGATAAACTGGGAAACACAGTGAAATATCTGAGGTGTAAACAGAGATCTTTTTAATTATCTCAAAAAAAGCAAGTNCAGTTGCTTCAAGCTTGGCTTCTCCTCTCTTGCTGGGGAAACATTAAGACCTGGGATCTGCTTTCATTCACGTTAGAATTTGTGTGTGCTGTGTAACCACAGAAATACTGATCGCCTTTGCCTCTTCTCTTGTTGCTCCTGAGAAACAGAAAAATTTGCTCTCTTAACAGGAAAGATGCTGCTAGAAATATTTAGGATAAAGATGCATGATTGATTCAAGGGTGAACAAGTGCACAAGAGTGAGAATGCAGTAATGCATCATGGTTTGGGCCAATTCACGTGCATAAAGCTGAGAGCCAGTCACTTGGCTGTTGAAGGCAAGCCTAAAAGTGTAAAAAAGCTACAGGGCTGAGGCTGTGAAGTGTGCTGGCAGAGATGAAAAGTGGTGAAGTCACAGTCCTCAGGCACCTAGCTTTTGAGTGGTGTGTGCCTAACAAGATTTCCTTTTTCTTTTTGGTTTGTAACACAAGAATGCAAGGATTAGTATTTCCTTCTTTCCCATTTTTGCCATTCTCTTACCTTTGTTACACATCCTTAGTTTTGGACACAGTATTTGTACAGCTGCAGATGATGCTCCAAGACATGTCCTTTTAATAAGTGCTTAGTTGAGCATACCCTAGCATCTGAAAGCTGTGGTAAACACTCTCTGCTTTTATAATCAGCCCTTGATTCTGTTTTACAGTACTCATGAATATTCATAGAACACAAGCACGGAGGAGCGATGTGGCTCAAGGGAGGCATGCATTTGGCAGTCACCCCCTCCCCAGATATCACTCACTGAGGCACAGGAGGAAATGTGCTTTAGTAGCCGTTTCTGGTTTGGCTCAGGAATGGTCCTAAGCTGCAGTGCTTGGGTCAGGCTGCAGTACTTCTTGTAGCTGACTGTTTTGAGGGCAGAGGTGGAGGAAAGGCTTGTAGCAGGAGCACAGACCTGTGGACCTTGGCAGGGCTGAGGGAAGGAAAGTGTGTGTGTGGCTGCAGTTGCCCTTAGACCTAGGTGAGCAAAGTTAGTTCATATCCCTGCCTCTCCTTTCTGCCTTACAACAGTTAAGTTCCTGCTGTGGAGGTCAGGATGAAGTGGCTGTAAGGAGGGAGAGAGGATGTTTAGCCTCAGTGCTTGTTCCTCTTTGAACCAAAAGGAGTCCGTGTGCCGAGCAGCCCAAGTGCTCTCAGGAGGACTCTTCAGATGGCTCTGCTTGTCTCTCCAGAGCAGCTCGCCACACAAGAGCCACTGCAGTTCTGCTGCAGTACTTTTGCCACGTTCTCAGCTCAGTACTTAATTAATCATCTCTGTTTCTTGTGCTTTCTTTGCCTCCCCCATTTCCAGCAGTTGCAGCAGCAGTCACATTTGCCTCGGCAGCACCTGCAGCAGCAGCGAGGCCCGTATCCAGTGCAACAGGTCAACCAGTTCCAAGGTAAAAGTCAAATTATTTTTCCTATCTTGGAGACAATATATGCCCCTGTAGCAGGAGTGTGAAAGCTTAAACCAGGGTTTAAGCAGTGTGCCAGAAGAGGAAGACAGGCTGTTGCACACACCACCAAAGGGGAATGCCCAGGTTTGTGTATTCAGTTAAGTTTATCATTACCATTCTGCTCCCTTCAGTGAAGGCTGCTTTTTTTTTTATTTGATATTTGTTTTGCCTCTTTGACATCTGGACACCAAGGATTCATTCATGGATTTGTCTTGTTTGCCTCCAGTCTTACAGTGCTTTCCTTTTTCAGCTAGCCTTTCTCACTGTATCTTGGTTTTACCCCTCTTCATTCCCCACTTTATCTAATTTGATGAGCAGAGAATTTCAGAGGGGCCATCCTTATCTGGAGAAGTGACTGATAAACTGAGAAACACAGTGAAATATCTGAGGTGTAAACAGAGATCTTTTTAATTATCTCAAAAAAAGCAAGTATTATTTTTACATACTCCCAGGTAACTGAAGAATGTAAGGACAATAATTTTGGCTTAGGAGTCAATTCAGAGCTTTTTAGGTAACTCGAGAATGTAAATACAATAATTTTGCTTAGGAAAAGAAGCCAATTGTGAGCTTTTTAGGTGCAAAACATCAGCTTAGTGTCTTCCCTACCCATGGTTTATAAACAGACATGAAATGAACACACACTTGCACTGTATATTCGTAACAGTGTCATGTAACTGCAAGAGTTCTGGTTCTCAGGACATGAACAGGCAGCCACATCTTGTGTTGGTATATATCAGGGTGGCTTCTTCTAATCATTATTCTTCTTATTTTTATCTCTGGCAGCATAAGTTCTGTATGAAATTATTTTTCCCCCCAAATAATTCATTTGCAAAATGAGAAAGTGTGTGTGCACTGCTGTACAGAGATGCACATGAACAATCTTCCTGCATTAATGCTTCTTTGAAACCTTTCCTTCATATGTATTATTTAAAAGAAACAGAGAAGGGAGTTTAGGCTAATCTGACAGAGCAAGGAATTAATTGTCATAAATGAGCTAATTTAAATAGTTCACCATTTTTTCCTATTTAGTCCCATGAATGTAGTCCAGTGCAGTAGGTTATGTGTAAATGAGGCCAGAAGGTGGCCCAAAATCTTAAAATCTGTTACATCTCTCTTTTAACTACTCCTTGTCTGATCTGTCTCTAATGCCAAGCACTGTAGTTAACACAAGTAGAATGTGAACCACTTGCTGTTAGTGAGTCCTTTGGAGCTTTTCAACTGCCATTTTCAATTAAAAACCAGCTAAAGGTACATTAAGATTCTAACATTATCTGTATCTTAAGCACTTGCTGGAGTTGTTGTAAAAAGAGGCTGTTTCTAATCATGGAAGGAGATGATCTAAATTAAGAAAAATCAAGGGGTCCCCAGAAATCATTAAGAAAGTGGTTTGATGACATGGATAAAGTAAAAGCAGCCACTACATGTGCCCTGTTCGAGTGAGATCCAGATGGTCTCTCTTCATGCTACAAAATGTTTCATTTATCTATATGCTGGAGCTGAAAGCATCCCCCAGAAGCACAGTGTGCTGCAGCACATCCTCTGCATTGTGTGCAAAACTGTAGAAATGACACTTCCTTTATCCAGACCCATTTCTCATGGAAACCAAGCCAACATAAATAACAGGGACCAGGGTTCTCCACTCCCCATGGATGTTCAGGTATGTTGCCACCGAGGGACAAGTAGGGGCTGATTTAAGAACAGCCACATTCTCTTGTGCAGTTCTGAACTCTTAAAGCAACCATTTTCTATTTACACCTTGCATTTCATAACATTTGAGCCTGGAGCAACTGTGTGCCTTGTACACTCTGAATATTGTTTTTAGTTCAGGGTGGTAGTGACTCCAACCCACAATGAACCCACGGCACAATCCGAGCTCCAGATGATTGTTTTTAAATAAAGGTAGTAAATACAGAAGCATACTGGCTTCCCAGAAATCAATAGCTCCCCCCTACCCCTGAAAGGAAGATGCAAGCATGGTCCAGTTATCTGCCATGGTGTGGAATTTAACAAGGTTAGGATTTTCTGGTTTCCCATCACTGGCCTAAGGTGAAGTAAAATGTGCTTATAGTATTGATTCACTAATACACTCTCTCTGCTTTAAATGTCCACAAAACCCCAATTTTTCTTCTTTCCATAGACTTAATCAGTAGCAGTGCTATAGAAAATCCATTCATTTATGCCTCCCGAGCTATTAAAAAATTGATTGGCCTTCTGAGCCTGACATTTCTATTTTCAAGGCTTACTTTTGAGAGACAATGGAGATATTTCAAAGAGAGCTTTAAATGGTAAGCTGATGTTCAGCTGCTTTGCTGCCATTGAAGAAGACCAGTGGAAGCTTTCCTATTTGCTTACTAGAAGCTGAATTAGGCATAGTTGAAGAGAATAAGTGCTACTGAATCAGAGGGCATACACAACTTTGAAGTTTTAGGGACTTTTTTTTTCATGGAGGAGGGTGCACATTGTAGCTGGTCCTGGGGAGAAAAAAATACACACAAAAAAGAAAGGCTCCATATTTACTCTTGGCAGTGGACTTTGACTCCCAAGTCACTTTTAAAAAATTTAATCTCTGGTCCTAACAAAGTGAGAGAAAAGCCTTTTTTAGCCCTGCAGCTGCTGTGGCCATCAAGCTTAGGTACTTGATTAGGTTATTACCAGAGAGGCAACCCTGGCTGTAATCATGCATTACCCATGCAATGGTATTGCCTTGATTCTTCAAGAATCTGAAGTCATGAATCCCTTTGGGTACCCAACAAAAATTGTCCTAATTGAGAATTACTTAGTGAGTAAATCATTGACCTTTTAACCTTGCCAGCCTCGTTTTAGGCCTTAAGGGAAATTAGGTTCCTCATCTGCATCAATGGCATTCTCTGCTGAGCAGTGTCCCACTCCACCAACTGAACACACGACGAGATCAGGGATTCCTGTTTAGGAACAACACTGGAGCCGTTCATTGTCACCTTCCAGGAGAGGGAATTTTGCAGGCCAGGCCAGGGGCTGCAGCCAAGGTGAGGTGGGGAGCACGTGTTCTCTGAAAGGCAATAAACATTAGGCAGGAAGCACATCTCCCAAGGACGGGTAACCTTCTGGCTCTCTGCTAACCTGCACATGGAAGATTGTTTTGTTCGCTCGACAAACAATCTCAGATCCTGCAGATCCTCTCTTATGCAAAGATGTGTTAAGACTTAGAGGATCATGGTTTTTTTCTTGCCTTCCTCCCTCTCTGGTGCAGGCTCACCCCAGGATATAGCAGCCGTGAGAAACCAAGCAGCTCTCCAGAACATGAGGACGTCCCGAATGCTGGCCCAGAACACGAGCCTGCTGGCGCTGGGTCCCTCGCAGAGCCCCAGCACGCTGCCCACGACTGCGGGCCAGTCGGACCTGGGGGTGGCTCCCTACCCCAACACCTCCTCCAGCCAGCCGGGAATGTACAGTATGAGCACAGGGATGAGCCAAATGTTGCAGCACCCAAACCAAAGTGGCATAAACATGGCGCATAACGCGGGCCAGGGAACGAGGCAGCCTGCCTCTGGACAAGCAGTGGGAATGGTGGGCAGTTTTGGTCAGAACATGCTGGTAAACTCTGCTCTTCCCCAGCATCAGCAGCAGATGAAAGGACCTGTGGGCCAGGTCTTACCAAGGCCACAAGCACCACGACTTCAAAACCTGATGGGGACTGTCCCTCAAGGAACACAGAACTGGCAACAACGAGGCTTGCAAGGCATACCTGGAAGGACTAGCGGCGAACTGGGGCCCTTCAATAACGGCACCGCGTACGCGATGCAGCCCGGGCAGCCACGGCTGTCCAAGCAACACTTCCCACAGGGGCTTAATCAGACAGTTGTGGACACAAGTGGAACAGTAAGAGCCCTGAACCCGGCCCTGGGGAGACAGTTGCTGCAGCCACTGCCCGGGCAACAGGCAGCCAGCCAGGCCAGGCCGATGGTAATGCCAGCAATAAGCCAAGGGGTCCCCGCGATGTCAGGCTTCAGTCAGCCCCCGACGCAGCAAATGCCCGGCGGTAACTTTTCTCAGAGCAGCCAAGGCCAGGCATACGAGAGGAATCCCACTCAGGACATACCTTATAACTACAGTAATGAAGGAGCAGGAGGGTCATTCTCCGGTTTAGCAGAGGGCGCAGACCTCGTGGACTCCATCATTAAGAGCGGACCAGGGGATGAGTGGATACAGGAGCTTGATGAGTTGTTTGGAAACCCCCAGTGAACGGGCTTGTGTAGTCTGGAGCTTTGGTTGTTACATTTGAAAACGAAAAGAGAGAGTTGGATGTTCTCCCTGTCCCTGGGTGGTTGGGTTTTTTGTTTGAATTGGTTTGGGGTTATTTTGTTTTCTTTTGTTTTCAGTCATTCAAACTGAGCTGGTCTGTAGCCAACTTTGGAAGATTCAAGAGATGATGATACCAGTGGCATCTCAAGGCTTTCTACCAGGCAGTCTTTGTGGCACAGCAGCACCCACTCTGTGCCTGCGTGAGGCAGAATGAGGAAACTGGAAAAGCCAGCTGATGCTTCTGGTTGGGAAAATTTGTTCTTTCCCGTATTAAAATGAGGCTCCATTGCACAGTGGTATGGGGTGGTCCTGGTGTCTCCCACCCCGTCTAACTGTGAACACTGCACCTCTCAGGGGAGCAGGTGGAACAGCCAGGGGCAAAGCCTACAGATGTCCACGGGCAACTGCACAAAGCCCGGGCTGGAAACAGGTTTAACCCCGGGGTAGGCAGGTCTAGGCAGGTCTCAGTGAGCCACAGCCAGGCCTGTGGGTCCAGCTCTGGGCTGCCATAAGGGAACATGCAGAACTCACGTGACAAACCAGAACAATCACAGGGAGGTCACCAATGAACTCCAATACAAGTGTAGGAGAACATAAATTTGGCAGCGTTGTGAGGAGTTTGATTATGGGACTGCTGCTGGAGACAGCCTAAGTGGGTGGGTTAACTTAGTAATGAGCTGCTTATTCCCCTTGGGACTTCCAATAGCTCTTCCTTGTCGGAGCACTTTGGCATGTACCTGCTGCCTGGGGGTGTTGAAGGGCCAGGAGGTACCTGAGCAGGTCCTCCCCTCTCCTTCCTCCCCAGTATGTTCCCAGTTCACTTGTTTCCCCTCCTGTCCTTCAATGTAAAGCAAGGCTGCAATTTTTTTCAGGTGAGCCACAAAGGGGCAGGCAGGGGAGAAAACAGGCATGAGAAAATGGTGAGGGTTTGGCACACAGAATGAGTTTCTCCTCCCCTCTGGAAAAGTGCAGGTTTGGCAGGTTACCCTGGGGTGTCTGGGCTCTGAGTGAGATACGTTCAGTTTTAAACAGATGTTTGGTCTAAACTCTCTGGTTTGCTGGAATAAAATTCACTGCAGTATTTGAACAGGAGCCAGTGAAGGGCTGCTGTAAAGACCATTCATGAATGGGTAAAATAATTGATACCACAAACATGGGGTCTGCCCAGCTAGAGTTTTACATAATAGCAATGTATCACCATCTCCACTGTGTGGACCAGTGCTGACCAGCACTGTAATGAAGTTGTGATATATCTCGCACAATATTGAGTCACCAGCCATTCTGAGTGTGTGAAGCAGCAGTTCCCAAGCTGCAGTCAGAGGCTGAGTTCTCCAAACCTATTATCTTTTTAGTGTTTTCAGCCAAGAGCTGATTATCAGGTGGTGCATAAAAATGTTAACAAGATCCCTAGTCCAGAAGTTTTGGCCTCTGACCTAGTGCTGGCCTCTGTGAGCTGTAAGTTGTGCTTGCAGCAGAAGTGTACAACTACCAGAAGCACCTCTCCAGCCACACATTACCTCCCTGTGTGCTGCTCTCCCTGGGCCTGCTGATGAGAATGGTGAGCCACTGAAATCTAGGGAGGCTTTGCAGTTTCACATCCTGCCTTTCCCTGTGGAGCACAGACATGCCTCCCATTAAAGAGTGGGAGCAAATGGGCCTGGAACCATCCCAGCACCCATTGTGGTTTCCTTTTGCACAGTATCCCCTTGCAGGGCTTACCCACAGGAGGGGAATTAACCTGTTTTAAATGCTATGATATAGGCAGGACAAGCTGCATTTTTAATGTGCTCAAGTTGAGCTATCGATCCAACTTGTCCTGGCTGCTAAATTTTTAGAAACAGCTTTAGTTGCATCAATTTTAGCTAACCCCTTTTTAAAATACACAGACCGACCCCAGCTCCTGTTGGAGATGGTCAGTGAAAGGGAGCACCAGCCAAAGTTTTTGGTCTGTCTTACACGTAAGCACCTCTTGGTCAGAATGGAAGGAACAGGCAAACACCTAGAGAAACAATGCCCTGAAGGGACCAGGGTGCTGTGCCTGTGTGTGTTGGGACAGGCTGGGGAGGCAGCCAGTGCTGGGGAAGGCACAGCATCCTTTCCTCAGGTGCCAACACAGCTGGGAAAGGAAGGTTGAGAAACACACAACCACCATGTGGCAGTGAAATGCAAGTCCATGTGCATCAGGGAGATACCTTTGGTGAATAAATGGTGATGAAGAAGAGTCTCTGTTGTCTTTGTAAAGCTTCCTCCAAATACTCCATACTGGGATCAAGTGCTAGAGAGTAGATTTTATTCGATTTGGGGTTGTTTATTTCTTCTTTCTTCCTATGGTGCTGATGTATATGTAATGTTAAAAAAAAAAAGTTATTTGTAAATATGTTTTTACAATTCTACAGATATCACTGGGTCTACTATCTGTAAAATATATACATATAAATATATATATATATACCGTTTGTTTAAAATAGAGTATTTTTATTTCATTCCTTAACTCATCCTTACTGCAGTGGTATTGCACTTCAGATGACGTCTAATTACTAATTTGTACTGTACCCCTGACAGCAACTTGCTCCATTTTATTCAGATTTTTCTAGTTTTCTGGTTTTACTTTGTACATTAAGCATTGCTTATTTCCTTTTAAGACCTGTACAGAGCTCTGAAATGTAGAAAAAGACCTGATGTTAACATACCACTTTTAAAGAAAAAGAAACAAAACAAAAAAACAAACAACCAACGACAACAACAAAAAGAAACCCAAATAAAAGATGGTTATCTGACTCCTATCCCTGGTGTATATGGATCATCTCTTGCCCCACTCCTGCCTCAGTGAGTGATATTCCGAGGAGGGGAGGGAGGCTGGAAGCAAGCCTGGTTTCATCCCCTGTGTGGATACATCACAGCACCCGACAGAGCTCCTTCACCTGGATGCAGTTATAGGCAGGATATGGCCCATCCCAGCTGCTCCTCCTGCTCCAGCTGGTTCAGCAGCCAGTGAATCCCTGCATCCCAGGCAGCTCCAACAGCCACAGGCTGCTGGGCAGGGAGTGCTTCACCTCCTTCTGCTCTGCTTCCTCCAACCTCCCTGTGCTCAGGCAGATGCTACAGGGGAGTTGGTCCATAACTGGTCCAGTCATGGCAGCTCCAAACCTTTGTGTTTGTTCTGTGTAGGGAAGTGCTTTCAGAGAAGGAGACAAGAGGGACACTCCAAGGTTCTGCCCTCTTGTTAGGTAGTGGAGCTCCTAAAATGTTAGGTTCATGTTTATCCCCTTGCACTCTGGCTTTGTGTTGCTGGGTGATGCTTTGCAGCCTCACACCTGCCTTTTCTGGCATGTGGAACTGTCCCTGTGATAGCAGTTTCTTTCTTTCTGTGGAAAAGAAGAAAAAAGAAGAGAGGAGAGGAGGGAACCTTAGGTATGGGAAGCTATCTATAAACACACCAAAGCACCACAACAGGTAAGCTTGGAATTAAATAATTTCAGAGGCAAAGAAAGACCTATTTGAACACAGTTAGTGACCCTTGGGCCTCCTCTAATTTGTGTTTCAAGTCTGTTACATGCTTTGGACCTTTGTCCTGGTTCTGGCAGCAGCACTTCTTGCCACCTGTGACTGACTGAAGGCACCACTGGCAGGTAGGTAAGTGGATTTTCCATATTTCAGCCAATTAAAAAAAAAAGTTAATGGAAGAATTCCTGAGGATTTCTGTGGCTGTTAAATCTGGCCCTGCCCTACTTTTTCTCTGGAGGTAAGTGATGGATAGTTTCCCTTTCTGCAGCTGTGTCAGCTCCAGCCTGTTCACCATCATGATCTGTCTGTTTTCCCTTGGCAGCCATTGTTGGACCCAAGCCTTGCACCTTTGTACTTGTTTAATTTTATTGTTTCAAGTGCCATTTCAGCCTTTGCTCCCTTCAGGCACTGAATTGTGTCTTTTCATCATGCGCTAAGTTTGCAAAATCACAGATTGGTTTGGGTTGCAAGGGACCTTAAAGATCATTTTATTCCAACCCCTTCCCCTACTGTTTCCATATGTGCCCACCTTTTTCATATGAAAGGTTATTATGAACCTGATTAAACTCTAAATTATTTTCGGGTTATCAACCTCAGCACACTGTTTAGAAAGCTTCTTCTAGTCTGGGCTGGCTCTCCCCTTCACAAGTGGGTACAGCCTGTCTTTAGAAGGCTTTCTGGGAGGACTGGGAAGGCCTCACTTCTACAGGGAGAGTGTCTGAGCATGTGTTGAACTGTAAATGTGTGTATAAAATCTAAAGTCCTTCACAGAAACACAGGGCCAAGAGCAGCTCCGAGTGTTTTCCTGAGAAAGCAGTGCTTCCATATATGCTTTTACAGTAGTGGGATTGGATATACCTGGAAAACAGAGATCTGGCAGCAGCATATTGTCCAGAAGTGTTTTCACGTTTGGCACTGCTGGGGAAATGAAGAGGAGTGGAGGGAGACTACAGAGACATTGGCAAAGCTGAAGGACATTGGGTAACATGGGCTGATGCTTGTAGTGCCAGTTGTAACTAAATTACTTAGGAAATTAATGGGTTTAGTTTTATGTAATTTGTTTAGGGGTTGCAATACTGTGCAGGGAAAGAGAACATTTAATTGCAAATGTAGATGTGACATGACATTCTGTCTTACTGACTTTTTCAAGAGTGTAGGGAAAGGAGAAAGTGTAAACAGCTCAGGGAAAACATGCATTCTACATTGTAATGGGCTGTTAGTAAGAACTGATGCTTTATTCACATGCAGCTTTTTGGTGTTCAGGGAACACATCCACATTTATTGTTTTTTTTAAGGACAGTGTTCAGAGCAATTTACGGGCTTTCTTCATAATGCTGAAGTCCAGGTATTCATCCAGAAAGCTGTTAACAATCCCAGAGGCACCCAGGGTCATCAAGCAAATTAGAATTATCAAATTCAAATAAAAACCTGTTAATCTAGAAGCAGAAAGCAGAAAAACACTGTTAGAGCTGTACATGGTATGTTGCAGTGCAACTGCCTGTCCACAGGAGCTGAGGGGTCTGCTGCTGGTTGTTACTTTGACTTGGAGATGGATTTTTGGACCAGAAAGGAAGAGCCTGTGAATCTCACTGGTCCCTAAAGACTTGATATAATTAGCCTTTCTGGGCATGCCATGTCTAGCTGAAGATTTGAAAATGGTGAAGTATGAGATTTTCTCAGTTTCAAGAGAGCATGAAAGAAATCTTTAGTTTAGCCCTAGTTGTAACCACTTCTTTGAGCATGCACACGAGGTTTGTCTGTATAACCAGCAGGCCTGAAGTCAGTGATCAGGGCCGAGTTTTAGTGTGAAGACTAATTATTTTCATGCTACTAAGGCTGCTGGAGGCTTGTTGTATGTTTTGGGGGCAGGTTCTGCAAGCCTGACTTGTGCTCACCTGCTGCTACATGAAGCTCCTGAGGGGGCTTAGCACCAGGCAGACCTTGGGAGCAAAGACATCTCCTGACTCTCAGCACCCTCTGTCTGATTGTGGTGTCTTTGGTGGCCAGGTTTGGGTTTTGTTAGTGGGGGGGGCTATGGAGAGGCTTCTTTGGGAAACTGCTGGAAGTTTCTCCATTCCCAGCAGAGCCAATGTCAGTCAGCTCCAGACTGGACTCAAGGCCAGGCCCATGAGGAGTTATGGAAACNTGAGCAGTGGTAGAAACAACACCTGACTTTAACCCGCCCCACTCTTGTCTTCCCCAGGCCGCTGGGGGGAAGGAGGGAGATCTCTGAAAGAGGGAGGGGTGGGGGGAGAAAGGTGTCTGCAAGATCTATCAAGCTTCTCACTCTTAAGCTCTGATTTTGATAATAATAAATCCTTAGTATTTCAAGTTGGAGCCTGTTTTGCCTGTGAAATAATTAATAAGGAGTTTTTTATGGTCCTTATTGAAAAACTTGTGAAATCTTTTAGTTTTTCCTCTCCTCTGTCCGTTTGCAGGGAGGGGAGTGGGAGAGTGTGGCTGTGTGTGTGAGTCCTTGGCATTTAGCCAGGGTCAAACCACTACACTGATGCAAAGAACAAAGTCTCACCAAAGTGTGAAGTTCTCTCTGATAGTGAAGCCAGACACTGTTCTACAGCTTCCTTGAATCTCTTGGCTTAAGAGTTATGAAGTAAGGCATGGAAAAGATTTCCTGAACAAAGTACTTTTTTCTTTGTTGATTAAAGAAAAATCCATTATGCTCTTCTTCTTCATTTAATTACATTTCTGCTCCCCAAACTTCCTTAGCAATTGCAAGTCTTCTGGCTGTTGTTCATTGCACCATTCAAATTATTGCATCTCGGAGATATAAAACTACCTCCATATATTTGCTCTGGAAAACATAGTCTCTCCCTTCTCCAAGCAATAGCTCTTGTAAAGAGAGTAAAGGATTGGTGGAGCTGTAGTGAAGGAGAATGGTTACATCTGTACACAAGCCATGGAAAATAGGACAGTCTTTTACTGCTGCAGGATTATGCACTGCAAAATTGTCTGATAGTTTTCTGTCTTCCTCTAGAAGACATCGCAAGTCTTTTAATTTTACGACAAGCATATATCTTGCTATTTTCTTTTTATGACTGATAATGAGTGGTGGAAGAGAGCAGGAGATAGTGCAGTGTCTCCAGTGAAACAAGAAATAAACCACTTGTTTCAGTGTTTATGGTGGAGAGTGTTTTGCCAGTGTGCAGGTTTGTTGCAGCAGAATTGGTATCAGGAGCTGCTGTGCACTCTAACATTCATTAACATGGCCTTATCTGAAGCCGTGTTCTCTTATCTGTGTGGTGAGGGTTCCTCAGCCTATGAGGCCGTGTTGTTTGCTTCCCTTGGTGCAGCCTGTATGGCCAGGGAAAAGCTCCGAGTTGGACAAGCTGGTGCCGAAGGCAAACAGCAGAGAGGCAGGGAGGGTGCAAGCCCTGCAGGAGCTGCCTCTGTCCTGGGGAGATGCAAAACTGCTTCTGTTCTCAGGCCTGCCCGGGCCGGCTGCCACTTCTGCCCGGGGCAAAGCAGGTGCCCACAAGGTTCTCTCTCCTGACCTGCAGCACATCTTACCCCGGAATTCTGCTGTAACTCCCATCCCTCCTCCCCAAGAGTTTGTGCCTCAGCCCTGTTGCTGAACACTTCACACGTGTGGCATTCGATTACAACGAGTTTTCACTGCCGGCCTCAGGCCGCTGCCTGGAGCTGTAACTCCTTACCTTCCTTTCACAGACTGCACGTAACCATGGAAGTACTTGTAGCGGGCAAACATGTACAACACACCCAGAAAGGAAGATAATTCTAGGGAAAAAAACAGTTAATAGGATGGGAAAAACAGTTAGAAAACTAAAAAAATTAAGATTGCAGACAGTTAACCACTTTAGTCATGTTTTCTAGTTATAAAGCTCTGGGGATTTTCTTTGCTACCCTGGGAAGTTATCTCAGGAAAGAATCATTCAGAAGAGATAAAGGTATTTTTAAATGCTCACTGGAGGAGGCTCTTGATAGGGGTGTACAGATAGGGGTGGCGTTTGGAATGTCCAAGAAATCTAAAAGCATTCCCTGAAGAGGAGAATTCAGGAACTGACAGGAATCAGTATCCCCTCAGCTTAGTGGTTATCCCAGAGACAGGATAGTGGTTGGAGCACTGTGGCTTGGTCATCTCATATTGTTATGGCACTTCATGCTAAGGGGAGCGTTTGTTTTGGAAAGAGAATCTTATTTATGTTGTTAATAACCTGCTTTGCATTTAGATAGCAGCTTTTATCCAAGGACACGGGAGAAAGCCGTAGTGAAGCTATCTTTCTGACCTCCCTGATGGAAGAATACAAAGCCACCTCCATTTGAGAGATGGAGCAGGTTATGGAGGTCACTTGTATTGTCCAGGACTAAGCAGTGCCTGTTAATTTTGTGTTTTCAAACTGTGTGTGGGTATTAGAGCTTTTCCTGTGTTTGGGCCAACTTGTGCAAACACACCTGTGGGAGCAGCTGAAAAATTACTGAAAGGGGAGTTTGTCATCATCCATCATGTCTTACATGTGACAGCACCTGTGATCTTCCTTGGTTCAACAGTCTCTCCACAACACATGGATTATTTCATATCCAGCTGATTGACTTAAGTGGTGCTTCTTTGGTTTGCAGCAGATTTACACTGGAGATGGGACTTCTGTGTGTAAGACAGCCCCCAAAACCAAAATGACTGTTTTGGAGCAAATATAGAAAATGGAGAAGTTGTTCAGGAGGGAGAGCAGTGATGGGGGTGACAGCTGTGCCTGGTGCTCAGTGAGAATTGCCCCACAGTGTGCAAGTAGTTGTTAGTGGGAGGTGTCTGGAAGCTGCTTTGCTGAATGTTGCACCCTGAGAACCCCCAGAATGTACAATCAGTGGGTGGTGCACTGGCTCCTGGGTTTGCAGAGAGAAGGGAAAGCTGCTGGGGCTACAAGAAATGCCACGACTGAGTGGGGATTTCAGAGCCACTGAGCATTCTCCTGGGAAGGCTATGCCAAGGGGATGCAATTAAAAGCAGGGGAAAAAGATTCCTATTTCCTGATAAAGTTCAAGTGTTTTAAAATGTTATGTAAGACTTCTCAGTCTTACAGATAAAAGCAGAAAGTGTTTACCTTGATTAAAAAACCATCCTGCAGTCCAGAGGCCAGTCAGAAATACTGGGTAAAGCTCCACACAGTTTTGTCTGCAGAATAAATTTGAAAGAATATTAGTCTGGAAAAGGAGTATGGGTGGGATTTTCAAGGAGAATCAGCTTTGGCCTCATTTTGTTGCTGTTAAATTAATGCTATCAAATCCAGTGGAAGCACAGTCGAGGCAACATTAGTGCTCTTAAAATTCTCTCCTTTGTAATCTCCAGCACAAACGATTTAAAATATTTTGCTGGTGTTTAAACTTGGGCAAGGATCTAGATCCCAATGACATGGAAATAAATAAGGCAAATAATCATAAACCAAGTGCCTGTGCAGCAGAGAGAGGCAGGAATTCCAGCACGTGGGTGTGATGTTAATTATTATCTCCCAGACTCAGTGTGCAAGTTTTGTGGGTCAGCTGTACCAGGAGTGCCAGAGGAAGCACAGAGTCCTGCAGAGGCAGCTTGGATTGCTCTGCTGCCTTCAGGAAGTGCTGTCAGGCACAGACAGCACAGGACAGACCTTCTTGTGGTGAGGGCCTTTATTTGTGGGCATCATCACCACTGATATTTTGTTGGGATATCTTTTCTTGGTTGTTCTGAATGAATTTCTTTTTAAGGAATTAGGCAAACTTCTGTATCTAATGTATCATGTTATCTAATAAGTTGTCTAATGTATTCTATGTTTTATTATTGTTTTCCACTACAACTGCAGTTACAGGAGAGGGAATCATTTGAAATAAATATAAGTAATTTTCTATGGGGTCATTAGTTAATCACAGACTGAAGCCCTTTAGGAAAACAGTCTTCTTAGATTGGCTATTCCACCATTATCCACTGTGAAGACAAGTTACAGTGTTAGCTCTCAGATCCTGCTTAAGTTTGGGTAATCTGATTCCCAGTTTGATCAGAATTTGAACAGTGACTGTGAGATGAGCTGAACTCATCCCATTATCATTAATAATAGCAAAACCACTTGAAAATCCATCCATTCGTTTTCTTTTTTTTTTTTTTTTTTTTTGGAAAAAGATGAAAAGGTGACTTTATAATAAAAAGTTTTTGTTTCTCTTCTGGACCGAATTGTTATTCAGTGCCACCATCTTAATGATCTCTAGACTTACTGTGCACGAAATGTTCTGTCAAATTCTGGAGCTCCAGTGACAGCTGGGGGCATCACCTTGTGCTTCATTCTTGATTTCCCCACCAGCCAAGCAAAATGACCTGCAAGCCAGAATAAGAGTTCATAGAGAACACAATCCCTCAGTTCAGTTGTGTCTCTAACACACAACTTTTTAATTTCATTTCTTTAATGGAGATCATTGTTCTTCAGCTTTTTTTAATTTCACTTGACACAGAGACCAATATCAGATAAACTGGTTTTTCCCTACAAAAGTTTAGATCTCATCTTCAAGAGACGAGAAGGGCATGAAGAAGGGCAGTGACTGAATGTCAGTGACAATCCAGCACTATGTCCACCCTTCTGCTCCATACTCTGGGACCACATCTCACACGTGTGCACACCTCATTTTATTGATGTCCTCATTGCACAAGTCTCCCCCTGGAAGCTGAGCACAGGCTGCCCCAGGGACAAAAGGAATACACAATTCTCTCTATGCAGCAGAGCTGCAACACCCTGTTTGCCTTTAAAACTCTTTGGGCACCAGGAGTTGTGCTCCCTCCTGGGAGCAGTGGCACTGAAATACAGCCACAGATATTGCTGGTGCTCTCCATACGTCTTGGCCTTGTGGCCAAAGCCCTCAGGGGACAAACGCAAAAGCAAGGGGAAAATTTGCAAGACCCTCTCTGCTCCCACAGAGCCCAGTGATTATGCCTGATGCTTCATCTGTTATTTGCCACCTTACAGCATTTTCAGAAGGGAAGAATAGCAGTGGGGAGGGTTTAGGGAATGTGCTTCACAGAGACTGAAATTTATGGAAGCACAAGAATTACCTCTGAGAAATATTTTCCCTGAAAACAACTGAAAAATTGCTTTTTGAGTTCTTTTGCCCTCAAAATGATCTGGTTTTATGACAAATGCTGCATTGATGGCAAAGTCTGCCTGGCTTATCAGTCTAAGTGGTAGGTGAGCTGTAGTGTTCTGTGCAATGGCATTTTTAGGCAGCAATGTGCTCCTCATTTTCTGGCTGCACTGAGCCATTCAAGACATATCAAGACATTCAAGACAAATCAGTCTCTTTTTTTCTACTGAGGAATTAAGGCAAGCCAAGGTAGCTCATTGCATCCAAATCAGTTTGTTTTTTGTTTTTTTTTTAAAAAAAGCCTTGAATGGATGCTGGACAAAATAAATTTTCACAGCCTTTTCTTCTGTATCAAGTTGTTCCATTCTAACAGGCTGAATTACATGACTGAGGTATTTAGAAAGTGTGTTTGACTTGCCTTTGTTTGCCTTTTTTTTTTTCTTTTCTTTCATCTTCAGATGGCATTTATGGTTACTGAGTCAATACATTTATTTTGAATACATGGGACAAAGCAGGCTTCCAAGGAACATTGTTCTCAAACATTTTATATGTGTAAAAAGCCAGTAGAGAAGCTGCTGGTTGTATCACAGTGTATGATAGTGCATATTATATTGCATGGCCTGACCTAACAATCTGTAAAAAACCAAATCAAATATTTTTTAATAATATCTTGCAAGGCCCTGGAATGACTAAAAGTGATTTTAAAAGTTGCTAATTCAGAGAGATGCTTCAAAATAGAGGAGTAGTGGGACTCCTGTGCCCCTGCTCTTTTTCGTATCAATGGCTGGAATTCATTCTGCCCTTTCATTGAATTCCCTTGTATTCCCATCAGTCCACAAAACACTAATCTCTCAAGCAAATCTCAACTGCTTAAGACTGGATTCATGACTGGAAACCACTTCCTGCATTGTTTCTGCTCGTTCTGTCTACCCTGGGGCATTTCTTGCACCACTTAATCTTCCCCTGACCTGATTCTTTGAATAGCTCTGGGTTCTGAGACACTGAGTGTTGTACCTCTGACGGCTGCTGAGCGAAACCCGCCTCCATCCCCGCTCCAGGGAGCTGCTTCTGACCATCAGCACCTTCCTGCCTCAGGACAGGGGGCTCAGCAGAACAAACACAGAGCAAACCGAGCAGGGAGTGCTGTGTGTGTTGTGTTCAGCTCACACTGGGCTGCTCCCCTTGCATGCACTGGTATCACAACCCTCGTCTGAACCTCCACAAACTAATCTAGAAAGCAATGCTGAAAGAACACCAAGCTGTGATAGTTTAAATCAGGTCAGTTGTTCAGATTCTTACACAGGTTTCTCTTTGGGCTTGATGTCAAACTGCAGGTGTGAATTAAACCCCTGGTTAAATAATATTTTCTGTGATTTTAACTAAGATTAACTAATATGGACAATCCATCATAAGGAAGAATGTAAGTATTTCCCAACTCCTTTCACAGTTTCATTACCTGTAGAACTCCTTGAGTTTGCAAGCTGCAATGCTTTTCCTAATAATGTCTGGGTTTTGTTTGCTTAGTTTTAGTCCTTCACACTTTTATGTTAAAAATCCAGGCAGGCCAGCTGAACTTTCCTGGAAGGTTGTGATAAATATTGCCACCAGACAGAAACAGAGGTGTACAGACAGGAACAGACCACAGGGTATATTGTAGCTGATCTGATGACAGAGAAGGAGTATGTAAATTTTCAGTGCTTTTTTTTTGCCTTCCATTGTGTTCGTTTATTTGTTGGGGTTTTTTTTAACTGGAAGGGTCATGTTCTCAAGGTTTTTGTTTCTGCAGGATACAAATGTTATTTCAGTAGCTGAGGCTTTGAGAACAAATAAACAAATAATCAAGCCACATGAATGGGTTGCTAGGTAAGCTAGCAGTGCTACAGATATTTGGAAAGAAATGCAGATTAATTATTTTTAGCTTGCTTTAAATCTCAAACTAGTCTAGCACAAATACCTTCAAAATGGACCTTGTTCCCTGGTATTAACACAACTATATGAATCGACATATTCCAAAGAATATAATTGCAAGCATTAAAAATCATACTGCAGTTTTATGTTGTTACGCTGCAAAAAGAGCATCTCAGACTCACCTACTTGCAGTCCTAAAACAGAATCATTAAGGTAGGACAAGACCTCCCAGACCCAGCACTGCCAGGACCCCGAGAGCTCCAGCCATGGGGAGCCTTTGAACACTTCCTGGGGTGGGGATTCCACTCTTCCCTGTGCAGCCTATTCCTTAATTCTCACAGGCCTTCTGCAGGGCATAAAATAGGCCCATTAAAGAAATGTAGAGATGAGAATATAATATGGGGTATCTCATGTTTTTGTTGACTTGTGTAAAGGTTTGCTTTCTTATTTCATTTCAGATACTAAGTATATATCTCTGTTTCTGGGAACACCTCTTTGGCAGTGCTTTCAGTCCAGCGTTGCTGGTTTCGATTTCACGAATCTACTCTCACTTTTGAGGGTTTTACTTGTCTACGTGCCTAAATAAGAATCAAAGCCAAGAGGTGATGTGGCTTTGGGGTAACTTTACAGCTAATTACAAGCTCTGATAATAGTATGATTCCAAAAAGTCAACAAACAAGAGACTTGAGAACAAATTAGTGTCTCCCACGGAAAAGTAATCTGCCCCACTGCCTCTCAGACTACAGAGAGGGGAAACAGTGCTCCTGTGGAAAAAATCAGGAGTTCTCAGAAATCAAAGTTACAGAGCAACCAATTTATCATAAAGTCATTTCCAGTAGTTGAGAACAGGAGCAAACCTCCCCAAGCCCCAGCCCTGCAACTCACGGCTCTTTCTTACATTGCTGGAGGGCGGAAAGAAGCGAGACAGCCGCCAGCAGAGTTAAATCCCCGGCCATGCTCCGTTCCGTGTGCGGGCAGGATGCGCCCGGGAGAGCAATGAGGAAAAAACAGCAGGCGGGACAATCACAGTCCTCAGCACTGCGACAAAGGTCTGCCCTGGAAATAAAACCGAGCAGCTTTTTAAGATAAGAGTGCAGAAGTTGTGGCCACGTTGTGTCCCTGAGAAGGTTCAGCCCTGCCCGCTTCTTGCCTGTGTGAAACCACCCCGGCCTCCCCCGCCCCTGTGGGTTCGGCTGTTCTTTGTGCCTCGGGTTTCGGCTGCGGCCTCTCTGGGGCGAAGGCTTTTTGCTCGGTGTTTGCCGAGGCTGCGGGTCCGTGCTGGCGGTGCCGGGGGGCAGCGGGAGGTGCGGGAGGTGCGGGGGCAGCGCAGCTCTGCCGGAGGGTTTGGCGGGGCAGGGACAGCCCGGGCTGCGGGGGCTGCTCGGAAAGGGATCCTTCGGGCAAGTTCCAAGGGTGAAACAACCGAGAGAGAGAAAG
Organism: Calyptomena viridis; assembly: GCA_013390005.1. Taxonomy (NCBI): domain Eukaryota; kingdom Metazoa; phylum Chordata; class Aves; order Passeriformes; family Eurylaimidae; genus Calyptomena; species Calyptomena viridis. The sequence goes on from WEIV01023503.1 coordinate 135,269, forward strand.
GAGTATCTATATCAGGTGTAGTTCTCATGATTTCCCCCCCCCCCAAATTTTTGTCACAGAAATTATGCGATTTGTTTAAAGGACACACCGTGTTTCTAGTCTGTGATTTGGAGTTGTGGTGTCCCAGTTGTGCATAATGACTGATAATACGATGGCATAGCAGCTAGATACTTTTGTTTTGCAAGGTGTAGGGTAATCCATTCCTTCAATCTTAGACCAGCGAATACAACTTGCCTATTTCTCCTAGTTCTTCCTTTGCTTTTATTGTGACAAAAAAAAAAAAAAAAAAACCAAACGTTTTCTAGTAATACTTTTTTGTCGAACCTTAAAAAGTAAACCTGAACGCTACCTGTGTTTTTGAGGACCACCATGCTCTGTTACTCTGGTAGGAGAGTAAGTACAAATCACTCAACTTGGATGTGCAAAGAGCCAGGTGAAGGGTATGAGATGTTATGGTGAAGCCTTACATCTAAACTGTAAATTAGATTATTCTTTTATGCAATAGCATATTTAATTTCTTCATGAATAATTTTGAAATGGCTAAGACATTGTTCTAAAATGTGATGCCCTTGAATATACATTGTGAGATGCTTTCCTTCCCCTCTTGTCATATTTAATATAGTTCCTAGAAGAATTTTTATTGTTAAGAAAAAAAAAGTAGGGGCTACTGTTACTGCCTGGAGCACACTTCCTATGGCTTATGCCTTGTCTTAAAACTTAGGAGAGATTCTCTCAAGGAACATTTTTTCACCACCTAGTGCTAGCTAACAGGAAGCTTAATGTCATTAGACTTTATGGTGCCGTAAGACCACTGGAATAAAATCAGTGTAAGGTTTGTTGTGACTCCAGTATTATTTCTTGGCTATGAATTCAGTTTATAGTTTTTTAAAGATTGGAAGAGCAGACATACTGTAATAAAAGTGGGTGGATGTTTGTGCTTAGTAACTCTTTAATTACTGATTTATGCCCTTTATTTGCAGTTCTTGGTGTAGCGTGGGTTTGACTTTCTCACCACACAGTCTCTCTGGTTTTTAGTGGCTGGCTCAGAAGTGTTCAAAGAATTGTCACCCTGATGAAAGAGGGATGTGAAGGAAAACTCTGACTGAGCAGGTAATTTGAAAAGTTAAAACCACAAGACTTTAAAACCAAAACTTTTTAAGACCAGATGACATTCAAGTTATTGGGTTTTTTCTAACTTTATTCAAAAGATGTGAATTTCAAAATGGCAATGGATATGCAAAATCCAGAAAAGACTGAGACAGGAGTAGGCAGAAATACAATTTATGGCAAAGTGTTAAATCCACAGAGATATTCTAAGTTACATGTTCATTATGGCTGAGCTAGAGTCGACTTAGCACTTTCCACTGACACCAGAGAGTTTGTAATTGCCTATAGATTTATAATGTTTTTAGTCATACGTAGTCCACAGCCAATGCAGTCAGATCCCATACAAAACAAACTTGGGTTTATTTATGATTCTGGAAATACAAGTAGTGCCTTGAATGCCCAAATTTCATGATGCATATATAAATAGATGTCAGGATATTTATCCAGTTATGTTCACACCTTGTCTGGGTCTGATTTCTCAGCTTGCTCCTGGTGGAATGCAGTCTGATTTTGCATTTCCTTCACTTGCACATATTTCACACGTGCTTTGCTCAGCACTGCTGCTCTAAAGGCAGGTGTTTTCTGCAGCTCCCAAAACTCCCTCCAAAGCAGGAGAGGATTTGAGCAGTGAAAAGTCAGTGGTATCTTACCAGACATAGGTCTTTCCTACTTTGGAAGGGTGGTATTTTATTGCAGCACCAGGGAACTCTACAGGGAAAACAAGCTTTAATCAGAATCTGCTGCAATAGAAACCGAGACACCGGGGAGGGAAAGGACTTTGTTTCACGCAGCAGCTGGGCGTGTGCTCAGTCCTGGGATTTAAGGGGAATTAGCGCTCCTGCCTCTTGCCGACCTGTGGGTCCCTGGCAGCCTTTCCCAAGGCTGGCTCTTCTCTGGGTGCAGAAGCTGCTGTTGAGCAGCAGAGAGGGCAGACCCTGCAGGGCACAGAGCTGCTCTCACCAGAGAGCAGATGGTTGGGGCAGCCAGACCAAAAGCACTTTAAGCGTGAAGCCAGACTGATCAAGTAAGCACTTCTAATGGAGTTACCCTGTCAAAGCTGCTCAGTTTCTGTCTCTGGAAGAGCTGAAAAGAGCTTTGCAAAAGGGCAGTGTTGAGTTTGTGAGGGGGTGTGTTTTCTGAAAGACCAGTCACAAGTGGCAGTGCAGCATCTTTTATTCTTGAGTATCTCCTAGAAGACAGGCTCTGAAGAACAGAGAGGCTCCTCTGGTTGGAAGGGAAAATATATCTGAACTCTGATGTATTTCACTGGAAGCATTTATAGGGTAAATCGATGCTATTGCAATGTATGAGGCTGGCTCGTGTATCAAAAGCAGTTTAGCTACAGCAGTAACAGCAGTGGGCTCCGCAGTTGATTAATTTACTGTGCTTTTCAACAATATGTTACAAAGAACATGGGCCTGTGTGGCACTGGGTCATACTTAGGCTTTAAATTTCGCACAACTATGAGAGAGGCGAAAGCAGAAGAAAATACACTTATTCCTTCAATTGCTCCTCTTTCTGCCTCCTAAATACCAGTTGTAACCCATGTCTGGGGTTGTTTCATATGTACTTTGTGTGGGGTGTCAGAGGAAGGAGTGGATTTTATCTCGTGGAGTTCAAGGTCTGGTTGTTCAGAGTCCCTGCTTTGTGGCAGTGTTACCACAGCAGATCCTCGTTTTCCATCCCCATTCTCTGGACCCTAGTGGCATAAGATCAGACTCTTTTTGGTGGTGGTGGCAGAGCAGATTTAAAAGGATTAAACAAAGTAGTAGCCAGAGGTTCAGATTCTTCCCTGAACTGCACCTTCCTCATGCCACCTCCATCAATATCGAATATAAGTCAGGAAAGAATTGGCTCATGGTGTTCTCATCAAGAGACTGATGTGCTTTAAGCAGATAAATTCTCACATGCCCATAGGCCTCTTGGATTTCCTTATGGTCTTTGGGGATCATTAGATTTCTTTACTTTGGTCATTGCAAGAATGTGTCTGGGATGCAATTCTGGACTGCAGTAGAGAACAATTGTATATAAAACATGTAATCAGCAGGCTTTCAAAGTGGCAACAAAAAGAGAAGTGTAGATTATTATAAAAATTCCTTTATGCAATTGCCGTGTGGGTCTTTTGCTAAAACAGTGCTTTTCTGTTAAAGTACATGATTATTTTTTAAAAAACCTTCACCTGTTCTCAGCTGTGAGGAGCTCAGAAGTGGAATGGCTTGGGAGAAGCCCTCCAGGGAAATGGTGCACACACAGACACACCTGCACTGCTGTACAAAAGCTGTGTTTGTGGTGATCAGGGAATACCTGGGGCATACAACTGCCTAGAGGCCGAATATTTCTCACCTCCTGTGTCTCAAGCCTTCTCCTCCTCCTAACCTGAACGTTTCTGGAACAAGCAGTAAGTCTCCAGAGAAGAGGCACAGCCTAACACGAGAAGTGAATTCTGCAAATCCCGCCTCTCCCATTTAGCAGCACGGGAGGAGGAAATGCAGTATAAAAAGCCACTCTTTCCCTTGACTTTCCTTGTGAGGGATTTAATGTGTGCTGCAAAAGCTACCAGCCTGGCAGGGGATGTGGTGAGCCCTGCAGTCACGTGTCTGAGGGGAGAGTTAGGCAAAGTCACATTTCCTCAGTGCCTCAGTGTGATTATGCCTGAAGAATTAGAAGCCACTCTCCCAGACTCTTCACCCTGTGGAAATCAGTGTGGCTTACACACTCCGAGGCTGCTGAGGACCAATATGATCATCTTGCCTGACTGCATGTGCGAGACAAATGGGCATCCTTTCAGCAGCTCGTTAGCAAGCGGTGGGAGCTGGAGGCAGTGGTGCTTCCAGGCCTCAGAATACTTTCTGTGTCGTGCAGGGCATGTGGCATCTCCGGTTTGCTGCAGGTGGCCTTGGGAGAACCCAGGGCTGCTCTGCGAGCCGAGGAGCCTGCACGACTTATCTCCGGATCAAAGGGAGGTTTAATGATTTTCCTGTTGGTATTGACCAACAGGCAGCAGATCCCCAGGCCAGCATAACTGCTCTGATATCTGGAATGCAGAGGATTAATGGAGATTCAGCAAGAGATTCGAACACGTCGGCTGTACGTCTCTTGTCTCCCTTCACAACACCTAGTAGATTTGTGATAACGTAACACTTGTTTTCTGACTTCCTAACCTTGGACAAACAGCTCTTTTAATTAGTGAACCACTTCCACTCGAGGCAGCCTTTTCATCCGTACACAAGTTTAATTTCCTCTTTGTGGAAATCAGCTGTGCTTAGGAAGCAGGAGGTAAATCATGCTTGTTTTCAGTCTTATCCAATGCCTTTAGGCAATGAGGCAGATCTCAGCGTTTGCTCAGGAAGCTGGAGAGCCAGGCCCTCCAGCCTGGTCAGCTCCACAGTCACAACTGTGTGCCAGGATTTATCGCCTGTGTCTTCAACTTTTCTGAGACACTATTGGTAAATCTTGGCTTTTGGTGTCAGACTGATGCTTGCTTGGCCCCAGCTGCAGGGGAATGTAGCAGCTCCAGTCACTGTCATAACTGAAAAACCGACAGTTTTCAGAGGTGTCTGCTGTAGTTACACATTCAACTGCTCCCAAATTTCTATGAAGTGGGATGCCTGGTTCCCTGATATTCACTTGGAAGTCTTGTGTGACTTGGCTGTGCTAACAGGAGGTTAATGGGAGAGAGCCATCAAACCAGGTACCTGTCTGCCACCTTTGAGCTTTAAATTCCAGACTCATCTGGCAGCTTCCAGACTGTGCAGGGCCTAGATGTTCCCAGCTCCCTTGAGAAAAATAGCATAAATAGCCAACATTGTGAGTGCCGTATTTACCTGGGCACGTTTTAAAAAGAAAAAACCTTCTCCAGGGTATCTTTCTTCCGTGCTGCCCATCTCTCTCTCCACCTGAGGCAGACCCACTCAGGTCCAGCCCTTCCACACGGGAGCGGGGTTTGATCCAAGCACTGTTGGATCAGCCACACTCCCAGCTCAGCTGCTCCATCCTGGCTTGGCTTGTGTTTATCCCCTCGGCTCCTTTCCGCATCCCTGCTTGGCACCATTGCCATTTCTTCTCTTGGTCCTCTCCTCGCCAGTTAGAGGCTCTGCCCTCATCCCTGCTGACTCCACAAGACCCCCACTGTGCCCTGGTGGATGTTGGCTTTGCTTCCTGAGCAGTGGTACCGGGGAGCTTTGTGTGCTGCCGGGCAGGGGAGGGGTGCCCTGGCCGGGGGCTCGTTGCTTGGCAACATCCTTCTCTCTCCTCCGACCGCCGTTCTCCCTCGCAGCTCCTGCTGATGCAGGCACAACAAATGACAGCAATATTACAGCAGCAGTTGCTCCTGTCGCTGTTCACTTGTTATTTATGGTTATTGTCTTGAAAGGATTTGTAAACATTTCTTCACATCCTTCCGTGGTCAAAACACATATTATTTCATGCTTTTGTGGCATGCCTGCACGATTAATGAATGGTCAGTGCTTTTCAGGGCATGTGACATAGAAGCTTATTGGGTTTTTTTTAAGTGGTTGCTGGTTCTGCATGTTTCTGTTTTTCCCCAAATTGAGACATCTAAGGTTTTATACTTAGGAGTATAAAAATCTAGGGTGAGAGACTCCAGCTTTAACAGCCTCAGTTTGTGGCTCTCGTGTTTAGGTACATGTGTATCTAAAGTCTGCTCTGAATCACTTTCTGTCCCTTTCAGGAGGAACCTAAAGGCTAACATTGAGATTTCAAAATGAAGCCGCTTCCATGAACAGAGATAAAGCAGCCAGGCCTTTTCCTGATGTCTGAGCCTCTACCTTATCTGTTTGCTATTTCCTCCTCCACACTAACCACTTCCAGCTTAGCCTTTCTGTGTTGCATTGTGGATGTGCCAAAGAAGACATACAACTTCACTTATCTGTCTTCTCTAAGAGAGCACAGCGAGAAAACCAGACCACGTGTGTTTTTTGATCTTACAGTGAAAATCCTGCTGAAGCCTTTCTTTCCTTAACAAACTGTTGTCACTCAGGACCGATCTAGAAAGCTTTGTCGTGCTGCTGGCTAGTTACGTGCCACCAGATCTCCTACCGGGCCTTGATTCAGCTCTAGATAGGATTTATTCCATTTGTTAGCACCGACTGATTCCTGAGCTCGTGACAAGATCTGACAGGCAGGGGAGAAGTTAGTTTTCTATTTAGATGTGCTTTGCAGTGCCAGGTTCATATGTACATCTGCCATTGCCCTCTGCTGGGGTTTGCCAGAACTACTGGTGTGTGCCTTCTGCTGGCTCAGCCACAGGAACCCTTGGAATTTCCTGAGGAGAAGCCTCTCCTTTACTTTAAGAAATTACCTCTTTGGGAGCTAAGGCTGCCTGCATGTAGCTGGCTGGCAAGAGAGATCGGTGGTTCTGTTCAGCAGATGATTGTCACACAGAGCCAGTTTGTTATTCTATTTAGAGTATTCAGTCATTGTATATTTGTGATCTGCTGGAATTGAATGCAGAGATGGTTTCTGACCACAGCTCTAAGGCATAGTGCCTGCACGACATCCGCCTCACTCATCTTCCTGCTGGGCAGAGGCAAAGGAAAATCTCAGGCCAAAAACAGTTAGATGGAGATTCTGAATCCACCTGAAAATCCAGTTTTCCCGCAGCAGGGATTATTAATGAGAACCTTTTGGAAATGGCTTTTTAGAATGAAGACCTTTGAAAGGCCTTGAAATGAGTACCTTTGTAGCAATGAGGGCTTGGGTCTGAGGCACTGCACCAGAGAGGCAAGCTTGCATTTCTGTGGGATTGCACCAGTAGAGAAGGAACAAGAGGCTATGGCCCAGCTGTTCCTCAGAGGCTGAAAACAAGTTCCAAATCAGGCTCATTTACCTTAGTTGGGCTGGTAGCTTAGGAAGTCAAACCAGGGCAGAAATTATCTGCAGTAGTGACCCACTGTCAGCCACTTCTGTCCTGATTCTACAGCAACTAGGAGAAAAGTGTGCTGTCTGTGCTTCCTTTTACTCTGCACTCCTTGTAAGCACAGACTGATCCACAGCCAAACAGAGAATTTCCAGCTCCATCTACACAGCAGTGGCTCTGGACACCCAGGCTGGGGGGAGAAGTGGAGGAGTGTCAGCTCAGTGCATAACCTGTTAATGCCCACATGGAGGCTGGAAGGGGTTAAACCAAGTGACATGGGAGTGCAATTACCATGTACTTTCATGGGTCACCTTACTCCAGTCACTGTCTGCATCAGCCAATATCCTTGTGCTGACTGATCTGCCTGTCTCAACTCAGAGAGAGAGGATCTTGCAGAGTACAGAAAACAGCTGATAAATTAGCAGATTTTAGAGTAAAAGCCATTCCAATTCCAGAAAGGCCTTATCACTCTTTTAACAAGCCAGATGTTTCTTGATATATTTCATTTAGCCAGCTCTGAAACAGGGAATGTAGAAATAGGTGGCATTGACTTGGGATGTTTATTTTTAGGTATTGCTTTTGGTTCCCTTTCTCAGCATAAGAACTACTTTCATCTTCTTCAGAGACAGAGTTATAAATATCTTCCATTGTGATCTGGGGCCTCTGAGATGAGTGTGTAGCACTTCTCCCTGCTGCCCATGGCAATCGTATTTCCTTCCATTCCACAGCACTCTCTCACCCCTCTGACAGAAAAAGCCCTCATGTCCTAAAATAAATCAGTTATTTTCCTGAGGAAGAGGATGCTTGTGGGAAACTGCACATTATGTGTGGTATTGATATGAAACATCATATTCCCCATTTCTGCCTATTCCTAACCAGTCTCACACACTTCACTTCCTTGGATTTCAGCAGCCTGATTCTTCTGTGTGCAATCAATAGCACGTGCAAACTGCTCCTGTGCTTCCTGGTGTTACACCAGTGATGTCCTTGTTCGTGACACAGGCATGACAATTTGTCAACATGTCCTACAGAAAGCACCAACCGAGAAAGAACCAAAAGTCTGTCCATACCAAATCTACTTCCTGCTCTCAGAATTTGTGACAAACCCCACACAGACCCATCGTTGCCCCAGAGAAGGTCCAAGACTTGCCTTTTGGTCCCTTTTCTCTGACTGGTGCTGTTCCTTCAGGAAGCCTCGCTCGGGTAATCTAAAAGAAAAATGACTGGAGAAAATAAATAGAGCAATAAATAAAATGCTGGGGGACTGCCTACCTGACAAAATCTGGAGTTGCAGGTAGGGAAGGAGCATTTCAACTATCTCAACTTCCCAGTGCATCAACATATAAATTGTGCTTAGTTTCCCTGGTGGATAGAGCTCTGGGCACATTACCACATGTGGGCACGATTGTATAAGCAGTGTTATAAAACACTCATAACCTGAAATAAGCATAGTGTGACCACGGGCAGGGGATATTGGAATGTACTTCAACTTGTGTAGTTTCAGCATCATTCATGATTTATGCTAGTTCAAACAGAGACAAAAACATTTTAGGTAATTTTGGAAATGCATCCGGTTTTAATTTCCTATGGGCATTATTGTGTTATTTCTTAACCAAAATTTCATTTTTGGCTTTTTCTAGCTTATTATTATTTGAAGATTTTTGCCTGTCACTTTAAATCCCACATTTCCCTGAAGGAGACCAGAAAGAAGTTAACTCTTAATGGGCAAAAAAGATTAATCCTCCAAACATTTATCTATTTTTAAATTAAAACACTAATTGTACATGGTGAAAAAAATATTTTAATGTATTTAAAATGCAAAAATTTAGTCCAAAATTAAATTAAAATTTGGCCTTTCTGAAATACTCTTCCTGCTAAAAGCACACTAGTGAAAGTATTAAGATCAGTGCAAAAAACAGGTATCCCACATTGCTTTGTTAAGTCCCTCATTTTTGTTTTTTTGAGTCTGTACTATTGATTACATAAAAATATTAAGGATGTAGTATTTATGAAAATTAGTGTCTTTCCAGATTATAAACTTTGAATAAAGTAACTCATATAAAATAAAGAATGGGATGCATTTTGTTTTGAGGCATGTCCTGGTATCAACACAACTCATGAATTCATGTCGGATCCACTTTATTTTATACTTCATGAAACATTCTTTGTGAAGGTTTAGGGCAATTATTTTCTTTCCCACGATCTAAAACAATGTCAACGTGACAACTTTCAGTACTCCTTTTTTGGAGACCACCTGCCTTTTAAAGAGAAATGAATGAGTTAGTGTTTTTGGCACTGCAGACCTGCTGTTGAATACATGATGTACTGAAAAGATCCATACATTGATCATTGTATTTCGTATAGTTGGAAGGACATTGCATTTAAAACAGTAAATAGATTTATATACCCCATTGTTTTCCCTCTTTCCCTCGACTGGCATATTGAAAGGTTGAAGTGAAGCAAAAATTGGAATTTAAAAAAATACGTGTCTAAAGAAAAAACACAGTAGTCAGATATAATCCAAATTAAACCATTGCCTGATATAACTTGGCTGAGCTGACCCTGCTTGAAAAGCACAAGATCTCCTGCCTTTTATTGAAAGACCTCTGACTGGTACACAGCAGTATTCATTCTCTAATTGAAATCAATGATCTCATACCCTCGGGGATCTGACGTGGAGCATAAGTTTGCCACAGTCGTAGTTTATAAATTAGCATCACTATTTTATGGTGATTAGAGACCAGGGCCACTTGGCCTGTTCCCCCCGTTTGAAAGTGTTCATAATGCACAGAAAGGCTTGTTGTTTGATGCTAATGGATGGTCTCTCTTTCTGATAACTGAAGGATCTTTGCCATTTTGGCACCAGACAGGGTAAGTACTTTCCATTGCTCTTTCCGGGCTCAGATTGGTTTTGTTCCCTTGCTAATCTGAAGAGGTACCCTTGAGTCAAGTAGGACAGTCCAAGCAAATCCTCTCCTGCTGTAAATCTCTGAGCCTGTATTTAATATACAAATGAATTTAATGAATCAGCCTGAGAATCAGAAGGAAACTGCTGGAGCCTGGAAGGGCCTTGTGGCCTCCATGTGAGCTGTAGGTGTGGTACAACACAGCTGGGGAGCCATGGAATTATAGCTCAAATTTGCCCCCCAGCCCCTGCTGCCAGCAGGAAGGTCACCAGACACTTTATTTGCCCCTCGTGCACTCTGTCTTCCAAAAACACCCACGAGGCTGATTGCCAAGTGCTGGCATTTTTTTGCTGGTGAGTGGTTGGTACCTCAAGAGCCATCCCAACACACTCGTGGCTTGGCTGCACAGCAAACTCTGAAACACCATTTAGTCACATTCCTGATTTGTGCTCAAGCTCGTCCTCAGGTGAGTGTGTAGGAGCAGGGCAAAAGTGAGGAGATGCTCCTCAGCTGCAGCTCTGCATGGGGCTAACCCAGGGCCCCGTTCCCTGTTTGCTTCTGCCAGAGGTGCTCGTTTTGTACCGACAAGGGGCAGGTCTCAGGCTCACTGGCGTCATTAATATTCACTGGTTTAACCGAAGGAATAGGGCTTGTGCTTTCTAAAAATCTACTTGTCCTCCAATGCCCTCTGGTGACGGGAACTAATTAGATGCCACTGCTGTTACTGCATCCAATGACAAAACATTAATGTTGTTTTGTTCCTATTAAATACTGTAGGCAAATACTGAGATTTAGCATAAACTGAAGTCTGTTCACTGGTTTGAATACAAACCTCCCTCTATAATGGCCACGGCACTTCCCAGGAGTTGATAAATAAGCACACTCTAGACACACCAAAACTTAGGGAATCTCCAAAGCTTATTAGGTTGATCCTTATTAGGTAGATGAGGACTTTAGTCCTGATCCTTACTGCAGAGAAGTACATTGGTGTGCCTGGGTGTGTCTCCATGGTTGCAGAAATGCCTTGTGTCACTTCCCATGCTCAGTGTCTCGGGATGGAACAGCGGTGGCCCCAAAGGACTGCTAGGAAAACAGGTCACTGGAATGATCACAACAACTCACACGTGCTGCTGTGCAGCTTCTGTCCTCTGCCTGCCAGGGCTCTGTGAGGGAAGGCACCCAGGAGGCAAGAGGGAGGTCCAGGATACCTTCCTTGGTGCTTGGAAGGCTGTCTGCCTAATATATGTGTGGACACTTTTCAAAACCAGACAATGGAAATGGCGACATGTGACAGCTTATCCACTAGCTCTTTTTTTTTCTTAGCCTGACTTTACTGTTGCCCCATCATGATAATGGGGAAGCAGGTAATAACACTGAAGTGCACAGCAGCTGGTTGGTGAAAAAAATATTGAAATAACTTCTACAGAGCAGGTCAGATTTTCAGTTCATGAGCCTAATGACCTTCTGAGTGTATCTTTTTTAATTGTTTCTCCTACTATTTGCAATCTCTGTTTTTCAAAAGCAAACCCCGCAGAACAAAATGCGTGAAGAACAAAACGCTCCAAGACTTTGCTGCCACGGATCTTACAGCTCAGTTATTAACCCGTGATAAAGAGCTTGTAATTAGAACAGCCAGTGGAGCCTTGATTACTGAGAGGGATGTGGGTCCAAGTATAATTTGATAAGCTCCTTGAGCAGGCAGATCTGCAGCCCTCAGTAGCTGCCTCCAGAGCATCCGTGCAGTACATCTCCAGCCTCCCTGTGCCTGGAGCCAGCACGAGTTGCTGCAAGTATGTGAATGTGTGGCAGCTGCTGGTTTCTGCACCCTGGTAAGGAGCTCAGAAGCTTCAGAAGTGATGCCAGACCTCCTCGTTGATGTTAGCAGCAGGTACTGCCCCGGACGTGCACCACAGAGCATCCTCCCTGCTGTGTACCAGCAGTGCTCCCAGGAATGACAGCCACAACAAGCTGCCCCTCAGGGTGGGCGTTAATTGGCCCCTCCTGCAGGGGCAGGGCGTGCAGTTTCCTGTATTTGTGCAGTGGCCTTTCTAGTGGTGCCCAGAACTCTTATTCCACGCCCCAGAACAGTTTCCTTCCATGCCAACAGAGCCCTCTCCCTGCTCCAGGGGCTGCCAAGCCAGTTGCTTTGCATTTTATACATGAAATTTTGCTTTAGCCATGCATCTGTCTAAAAAAACCACTGGGGCTTTAGAAATAAAGACAAGATCTAGGCCTTTTATGAGCTTGTTGAGGAAGGAGATCTATCTTAAAATTGAGCTGGGCATAAGCAAGGAGTATGATATAAACCTGTGCAGATTACCTCACCCCTGTGCAATGGAAGTTAATCTTTTGGAAAAGATGGGTGCCTGTTCATTACAAGCAATTACCATCGGTCATAATCCTTTTAGGATATACATGGAGGATGACTCAGTTCGTTTGATGAGTGATACTGCCAGTTCTCCCTGAAGCACTGGCCCAGCAGAATTACCAGGGCTGGCCCTAAGCTTTTGGAATGGGAGGGTATTAGTGCAGCATTTGGATTAGCTCACGGTGGCAGGCAACTAATGGGTTGGGACAGGCCAAAATAAAAGAGGCAGCGTGTGAAAACTCAGCAGAGGTTTGGCTCTGCCTCAGGGTGCATCTCCCCACAGCACAGGCTTTTCAGAAGCACCTACAAGTGGCTTACTCCTGCAAAAGCAGAAGTCAATGGTAGTAAGCAGACACAAACCAGGGCAAAATGTTAGGGAAAGCATTGCCTGAAATGCCTTGTGGCAGGCTCTCTAGGGGGCCTGTCACACAGCCTAGAATAGATCCTTCATCAAAGGAGAATTTGGTCTGCCCCCAGGTCCGGTGATACTGCCAACATGGCATTTCATAGGAAGAAAGGATTTGCCATCTACATTTTTAATTGAGAGTTAACCCAAATTCTGAGTTATTTTGAGCACTGTCTCTGTGCAGGTGGATGTGTGGATGTCCTTGGTACAAGACATGGGTACTCAGAACAGAGGGCTTATTTTAATGGCTTCACTTTGCATGCCTCTCTGTGCAAACTGCTTCTGTCAGTGCTGAATGGGGGCATAAAACATCTACCGCTCCACTGGCAGCAACATTTGGAAGCATCACTATTCAAAATAAAGTAGGGAGTGCTCTCAGCAAGTACTGTGCACAGCTGCTTCACAGCAGTGCCTTTAATTTTCTGCCATTGCAGGACATAGCTGACCTAACGTGACTGTGGGTTTGCACAGTGTCAGAGCAGCCCTGACAATTTCAAAACGAGGTAAAAACTGGCAGGGAAAACTCTGCCCAAGACCAATAGGTGTGAAGTAGTTGGCTCAAAGACCTCGTCTTCCTCAGAGTGGGAGCAAGAGGAGGGCAATACCAGTCCCCCCTTACATATATGATACCAAATAAATTGTGTGTCGTTGAGGCATGTTTTCAGCAGCAGCACGGAGAGTTGAGGTCAGGACAAAGCAGAATTCCACATGATTGGCCTGGTGGTGACTAGAACAAATCCAGCTTTTCGCATGGGCTCTGTGTGCACAGCTGCAGCTGAGCACTGTGAGGATCCAGCTGCAATTAGAAACTCCCCCCCATGGCAATGCCTGTGTATACATTAGACTTTCTCGTTCATTTTAACACAGATTTGCAGACCAAAGAGTAAATTAAAACATACAGGTCCCTAGCTGCTTCTTGCAGCACCATTCTAAATGTAGAAGCCATGCTTCTACAAATATCTGGAATAAATGATTTTTGTTCTTTTGAGGTCTGAATAGCCAGCATATCAATGAATTGAAAGGATGTGATTACAGAGTGAGTTTTGCACTAAGCTAAACCTTGCCTTTCTTTCTCTTTTGTTAGCAAGCCAGACTGGTTTCTGTAAAGAGTGGTCCTTTTGAAAAGCAATGAAAAGTGAGGGACATATGTAGAGATAAAAAGCTTAAGACTGCACACTTGCATTTTGTGAAACTCAGAATTAAATAGTGCCACAACTGCGTATACAACTTTTATTATTTTCTGTCTTTAAAAAGATGGGGTTATAAAAGTCTAATTTTCTGTAGGAATAGATGTTTGGGATGTTTCATGCACACACTTAAGGCATATTACTTTCTATCAGTAGAAAATGCAAGTGCTAAAAGCATCCCTATCTGCTTTTCAGCTGGGGAAGATTATCAAAAATCCCTGTGGCAGTGACAGGAGCGAGTACCCCGATGCATATGCACATGCACACAGTCACCATGTCAGTTATTCATCCTGGGTGGTGTCATTCTGTTGCTTGCTGTTGACATGATTCCCTACATCCCAGAGCCTGAGGTCCCACTCCACAGCCATGCACATAAACTGCAGTTGTTCCCATCCTGGGGTCTTCCTGTGCAACTGCAAACTGTCCGCTGGGTTTCAAGAGGGCAAGTGCTACTGGGTGAAGGTGTTAACACGATGTAGTCAGACAAGATTTTGTCCCACCCCATCAGATCTGGGCTGAGTGTGCCTTTATACACCACACATCCATCCTGAGGAAGGAGGAATCCTATTTCTCTTCCCCCTCTCCCTTCCTTCACTGCCCTCTTAAACACCTGTGCATCGCCTTGTTCATTTTCACAACTGGTCCCTGCAGAGACAGGGCAAGGACAGTCCAGCTCACTGCACCTACAGCCTCATGGTCTCTGCGTTGTGAGACAGAGCTTACCAGAATCAGCAGGGCATTTGGTGCAAGGACAGTTTGTTGGTGCTGTAAGCTGAGCACTCAGCATCTGGAGTCACATGTGCTGGCACCTTCAGAGGAGCATCAGTCTCCCTTCGCACTGGCTGGTCCCAGAAGTGCATGTGGTTCCCAGAAATGATGCTTGGTACCAGTCACTGAAATGTGTTTTAATGGAAAGCTACAATTAACTGCACATCCAGCAGAGACCAGATGGCAAACCTGGAAGCAGACAGGAACCCATCTTGTTGTTAACAGGTGTCAGACAGTTTCTGACTGGAGTTGGGTCATGCTTTTTACAGTCCAGCATTATTTGTGTGGATCAGCTTGGCCTCCTCTCAGGCTGACACAGATGCTTACACAACTGAAATCCAAGCCTCTGAGGAGCACAGGGAGGTCATAGATTAATGAGGTGATACAAAATCACACAGCTCTGTGCAAGCACACACATACCAGCAGAGATTTCACAGTAAAACATCTTATTCATCACAACCTCTGAAATGAGATCCTATTAGCAGAGCTGTCGTAGATTTAGAAGTTCTCAGTCAGTGCTGAAAATTAATACTCACTTTCAGATGGACAAATAAATATTGGCAAGGGCTTTGTAGAAACAAACAAACAGGAAGGTCTGAGAGCCCTTTGGCCTTTCTCCTTTGCCAGGGATTCTTCTGAAGCTCCAGTATTGAACTTTAGCAAACTGTGTCTGGGGCTGCTGTGCAGCCCTGTCAGTAGCTGAGGCTTTGGCTGAGCAACAGGCAGGTGCTGTGCAGGGAAAGGGCCACCCACAAAGCTGGAAGCTGGGAATAAAGAGGGGCATATGCCTTTTTTTCCTTCTTTTAGTCCTCTGCTTTAAAAATGGTCCATGATGAATTGAATGAGGTAGGTTGGCCTCTGAAAGATGTTTCACATGAGCATCTTTGATGTTACAGCACCATAAAAGTGCAGGTCAATGGCTACATCCCATCAGCATGTGTGTTCTCTGACACACAGGAACACTTGAGATGATCAGTCATGCCTGTAGGGCTGAAGGAGTACCAGGGATAAGTTCATGTGTCTCCAGTCACTGCTAAATAGCTGAGACTTGAGGAAACTAAGACAGCTGCAGCAGGAAGGGGGTTTTTACAATTTTGTGAGATTTTTCCTGCCAGGGAGAAGGCTCCAGAGAGGGATATGAAGTAAGAGTTCTGACAGTCAGAATACTTTTCCACAACTAGGTGCAAAAACTTGTCTGCCATATGACCTCTAAGCCCAGGCTGTGGATGTGCATGGCTATTTCTTAAGTGCCAGACACTGACTGAGGTTGGCATAACATTCCCATACATCCAGCACTTTGCTTTTGTTTTTTTCAATAAGAAATCTCTGTGGACCCTTAAGGTAATAGAGGGCAAACTCCCTCCCTGGTATACTATCCCTATCTCTGCAGACACCTGGTATCACTCTCAGTGGTGTACACAAGAACACAGCCACCTTTCTAATCCCTAATCTCTCCAGCTACTCGTGGGACTGGCAGTGGCCTGGTGGACTCCAGCCAGCTCTCACTTCTCTCCTCTCCAGTGCCCTGCTTTGCAAAGGCAGAGGCTGCGAGACTCTTCAGGCTTGCAAATGGCACCTCACTGAAAAACTGATGCAATGCTATTTTGAGAGAGAAAATACCAAATACCAAACTCCTACTCAGTGGAATTACATGAGAAACCACTATGTGGAGCCAGCCACTAATTATTTGGTGGATGAGAAAACTGGATTCAAACAAGCGTGTTACCTAAATTTCAGGTGCATGTGCACCATTGGCTTTTGCTTTGCCTCTCTCAAAAGCCTAGACATGGGACAACTTGCTGCCATGTAAATCAGGTGCATAAAACCATCTTAGTCAAGTGATGCTGTGAGGGCAAAAAGACACATCACTTCTCTGTCTTTGGGAGAGAAGTCCCCACTGGTTTGCTGTGCTTCCACCTACCTTATTCTTGGTTTACTCCCACCTCATCTAAAGCCTTGTGGTCTGTGAAAGAGTACTGCAAGTTTCCCAGACTAAACAAGGGAACAGAGTCTGGCTTGAATGTCATTACCACATGCTGAGGTTTGTGTAGTTCATCTGGCGGATGCAGAGCCTCTTCAGCCATTAGATTAGGGTGGAATTGGATTTAGAAAACAGAATAGCTTCCAGAGAACGTGTATATTCAAAAGGCTGGGGAATATGATAAACTTCTTCAATCTCAGGCACGACAGGCAATTTCAAATGTTAGGGAAGGAGACAGTGAGAAATGCACACACCAATCAAACCTTATCTGTCACACAAGATAGATCAAGCATGAGAATTTATGGACTAAAAGTCCAAACTCAGCTGTGCACTGGAAACTTTTCTCACCATTTACTCCGTTACTTAGTGTGAACGCTACTCTGTGTTTCCAAAACTGAGTTTAGAGGTTTTGTCACAGGCAGGCAAATGACTGGGATATAGCAAGATGCAGGCACTTTCTACTGGGAAAAAAAAAACCCAACAAACTTCAAGGAAAGAAGAATCTCAAGAGTAACTCAGGTTTTTGCCACAATGTGAGATCTGTTTGCTTTATTCCTCCACTGTCTCTAAGGAAAGGGAGAACTGACCTATAGAAAAGAAAAACTCTGACATCCTCAGCAAGAAGCAAGCAAAATCTATTATTTGATGCATGTGCCAAGAAACTAGAGAAAAGTATTGCTGGTACTAGGAACCATAGGCCATATGCTCAGGAGTGTCACTTAAACACACGAATCTTTTAGAGAGCACTCAATTATGAAGGGAAGTCTTCTGTCCATACTGAAAGCAGTCAGGAATGTGGCTCTATAATTAGTATAAGGCACAGTCTCTACACTGCAGTATATTATCTCTACAGCCCAAGCCTTAAGCACAGCTTAAGAATTTGAGAACATATATATATTTCTACCCGTGGCATGCATTCTATGGATTTCTCCATCTAAACCTATTGACAGGCAATCTTCCACATAAATTCTTCAAGTTAGTGAGCTCAGGCTGCTCATACTATTCCCACCTGCAAATGGCATTCGCTGCACCTGGTGAACTATCTGAAGTAGCCAGTGAGGCATAGGGGAGGCAGGAGTTGTAAATTATCCCCCAGAGAGTCTCTGGTTTCATGAAAAGCTGTAAAGAAGTGTCTTGAAAATTGGCCATTCAGGTAGAATCTTTGTTAGTCTATCAAGTCTACCAAGTGAAATATTCCCAAAGAAATAATTCAGTGTTCATTCCAAATAAGCAACTTCTCTCTTCCATTGTCAGAGTGTGTCTCAGATGTTGCTGGGCTGCAGAGCTATTCCTTCTGCTTTTCCTTAGGCTTAGTGATTCATTCCTCCCCCCCCTTCAAGGCAAAAGGAAAGTCTTGGGAGTATAAATTGAAAGAAATCCACCTGCAAGCCCCCTGTCACTTGGTGATGAGGCTGGACACACCACCAGGCTGGACACATGATTTTTGCTGCCCAGTCAGTGTCCTGTGGGCAGAGTTCTGGGTTTGATAAGATACTTTTTGACTTATCCAGGTTTTTGTGGCACTATTTGGGGTAGCTCTGATCCTCCCACAGCAGAAAGACTGGAGGAAACTTCTGTCCAGCCATCCAGTAAAACCCACCATCCCAAGGTGTTCACACCCAGACAACCCCAAGGACCCTGAAATTGGGAACCTCCTGCAAAAATTGGACAATAATGGCAGCCTCTACCCATGCTGATGTTGCAACTTTAAGATATCCATAATGCTAGAGCCCCTCAGGAGATATCCAAGCTACTACAACCCTGGCCAAAAATACCAACCACAGCTACTTTACCTTGTCTGACAAAGGAACAGTGATAACCAACTTTAACAGTAAGAATAAAATGAGAGTGTTTTGAACATAAATTGGATTAATAAATTATTCTGCTACTTTGTTAAAGGGATGAAAATGTTTTCATGTTTTAGAGGAGCCATTTCTGTGTTACAAACATCTGAAGGAACATGGTTCACAGCTCAGGAATCACAAAAGAACAATCCACTGTGCCTTGATTTAAGTCTTCAAGCACTGTCTTTCAAAAAACAGAGTAGCTTGTAAACACATTGCAGATTAAATAAGCAGCAGTCTGGAGTGCTGAAAGGGTGTGTTGTTATTTTAGCATTTCAGGTAGTTTTAGGAAGTGGTCCTTCCCTTTACTGTCTTACTAAAGCTTGTCCTACTTAGAGATGACAAAAGCCATTTGCTAGGAGGTGTCAGGCTGTAGCTGAGCTCTGTCAGAAGGAGCAGCTGAGCAGGGCACACAGGGAGCCTGGGAGAGCTGGAGAGCTGGCAGGACCCAGCACTGAGGGGAGAGAAAAAACCAGGAGAAGAGTAAGAGGAGGAAAGCTGTAAGGAAGGGGCAGAAAGGCAGAGACAGCAAGGGGTGAGCAGAGATTTAAAATCACAAAAGTCTTCACCAGATCTCTGGATCCTCTAGTTGTTCTCTGCCAGCAGCTCCAGCAGCCCTTTGGAAAACAGTCACTCCTTGCCTGGCCATCTCCTCCCCATGGGTGCTGAATGTCCTGATGCTGCCAGCCCCTGCATGGACTCTGTGACCTTAGGAGCACAGCTGGGATTCACTGGGGTACTTTGGGTTGGTTTAATTAGTAGTCCTATGAATTTATGTTGAAAGAGAGCGTTACTGCTCTTCCAAACCGAAATACAAAGGAAGTAAACAAACAAAAAATTCATGTCCAACCTCACCACATTGTTTTGTGTGTTTTGCTGCTCTCTTTCACTATGAGCTTGTTTCCAAAGTACCCTTACCAAAACGCAGGGAGTTTTTCCTCCCAGAGTTTGGCAGTAAATAATAGGTGAGGCAAGGGATTGTATAAACCATAATACGATTAGAGTGTTGGATGTGGAGTTAGCATTTAAGGAGGGCAAGCCAGCATCAAGCTGCTGCTTAGGAGACAATAAAAGAGGCCACCAGTCCTAGCAGCTGGAAGAAGCCTGAACAATGCCCAAAGATGTGAAGACATCTGCATGTCTGTTTAGGCCATCAAGAAAGCTGAACAGCAGCCTGGAGGTGCCTCTGCAGTCTGCCAAAACAAGTCTAAACTGCTGAGACCCCTACACACTGCAGCCTACTGTGTTTGCCAGGGGTTGCTCCTGAGGTGGGCACGTTGGCTGAGCCAAACTGTCACCACTTGTTTTCTGCTCCACAAGGGACTCTGGGGAATAGGTCTGCAGATGGCTGAGCTCTCCTGCAGCAGGTAACAGGTGCAAGTTGGGGTTTTTCCTGATTTGATGCTAAATTTTCCCCCACCTCTTAATATCCTGCATGGAATGCCAAAACAGCGGGTTTACCATAGTTTTCATTTAGCTGTTCTTCCAGCTGTATTTGGAGTTAATGGAAATTGTGCTTTGAACATGTGTAACTCTGTGTAATGCTAAGAACTCCTGACAACAATCCTGTACTTGATATTTGCCAGACACTTTAATAGTTTCAGAGTCTCTTGGTTCTCCTGCTGCAGACATGATAACGTGCCTAGTGCCATCGCTGTGCTGCAAAAATAATTTCATGAATGTGGGAGGAAACTGGGTGCCATGGAGAGAGAGGCACAGGAGCTCTCACCCTGGTATGCAGTGAAGGGTAGTAAATAGAATAAACAAGGCCTGAGGCTGTATGTGGAATGATCAGGGCAAAAAGGCAGTGCTGTAATCATACAGCAAGGCATAGGCCCTCTGAAAAAAAGAGTATGTGCTTATGCAGTTAAAGGCAGGGGAAGAGCTTGTACCTAGAGCTGGTATTTTTTGTGTTTGGAGAACTTGTAACTTTAGCGGTTTTAGTGTATGATTTTGGCCAAAAGGTGTGCTTTTAGTCTGAATGCTGCCATATCCTGATGAGCTTCTGCAGGTGAGCACTCACCACGCTACCTTGTTTAAAGGTCCTGT
The DNA here is from genome assembly GCA_013390005.1 of Calyptomena viridis. Classification (NCBI taxonomy): domain Eukaryota; kingdom Metazoa; phylum Chordata; class Aves; order Passeriformes; family Eurylaimidae; genus Calyptomena; species Calyptomena viridis. The sequence continues at coordinate 155,763 of WEIV01023503.1, forward strand.
TGATCTGCACTCTCTTATTTTTGTGTGTAGGTCCTTGCTTTCTGTTCTGTTTCTTGTACTCTTGTTATCTCTCACTAAAAAGGGCACCTACCACATATTCCAGCTCCAGCCCCACGGCCTCACCAGGTATGTTCATGGCTTAAGCACATCACCTTTCATAGCTTTCAACACTATGTATGTTCTGATTATGAACTAATTTCTTCAGACACTCACAATTAGTGAAACAGAACAGGTACTTTGTATAGGAGGTCCTACTATGCTCAATACTTACTCTTTCCTTTTTGGAGGGCTGATACCAAAATTGTTTTAAGTATATGGGCTTTAAACCACAAATCTTCTCTCCTAAACAGCAAGCCCTTCTGTTCTGCTCAGGCTTTCTGTACATATCAAATTCCCCCCAAAGCTCTTGAGATTAATATTTTATAAGTTCTCGTGTCAATTAGGTCAAATGCTAACCTGATTACTCTCCTGTTTAGAGATCTCCACACTCTCTTTCTGCAGCCGTGTTTAATTGTTTTGTTTTGCTGAGCTGTAGCTGTCCTGTTTTGCTGGGGGTGTTGTCCCTGACCCCAGCAGCACTGCTCAGCAGCACATGCCTGACTCAGGGTAGACTTACTGAGACCTTCAGGTGAGAAGGGACCCCAGCCTGCTTCTCACAGCAGGGGCAGCTCTGAGGTCAGATCAGGCTGCTTGGTGCTTCATTGTCTCAGTCTTTAAATGCCCCCAAGGATGGAGGCTGCAGAACCTCTCCAGACAGTCTGCTACACTGCCCAGCTGTCCTCACAGGGAGCACACTTCTCCTTATGTCACGTCTTATGTCATGTTTTCAGTCATGCTCGTGGTCCCTTGTCCTCCCACCACTGCAAAAAGCCTGTTTTTGTGGTAGTGCTGCTGTGAGTTCTGGTGGGCTGCTGCTGGTCCCACTGAAGCTGTCTCTTTTCTGGGCTGAAGAAGCCCCATTCCATCACCTTCCAGAGCCCTGATTGTCTGGGTCACCTCCAGTAGGATGGAGACACCTCCTGTGCTCCCAATACAGCTGTCTGGAAGACCTAGAAACACTCTGACTTTCCTTTAAGGCACTCCCTGCATAATGTGGAGCTGTGGTGGAGGCTGAGGTCCCTGCAGTACACTGAGGCGTGTGGTGACAGCACTGTCCTCACATTCCTTGGGTAAGAGCTCCCAAACTGCACCCTCTGCTTAG